>JAWDGP010003662.1:262500-390000 GCA_033675545.1 Elysia crispata | reverse complement strand
CAGCGCTTCATTCATAGAAACTAAGCATAGAAAGTGAGAAAAGACTGGTTGTGATAAACTAAACAAACATCCTTTGATTTGTGTCATAACTCTTGCAGTTTCAGAAATTTGAAACATCGAACAGCCTAACTTGTGTCATGTTAATATTGCAGCAATAAATTGTCCAGAGCTAGCCACGATTATTTTGTTACTGCCTGTGTTTGTAACGATAAGGCCAGTAAAAGAACCATTCTTAAATATTCTGATACTTTAACGATAGATGACCATCATTTTTTTTATCACACATTAAAAGTTGCATTTCAACAGATTGTGTATGCATTCTGTTACAATAAGTAAGAACCAAAAAAAAAAAAAAAATCAAACAAATAACATAGCAATCCAAACCGAAACCGAAAGTAAAAACTAAATGTATCTTGTCTCTCAATACCGGTGGAGTGTAATCGTCGCCAGGTGGTAGAGGAATGTTTCTCTCACCTCTGTTATGGCTGTGCTGCTATGCTCGATGTTGTGAAGAATCCAAGGCCCAAACTCCCGGATAGAAGGGTCATAGACCAGGGCTGGAGAGAGGGCCGCAGTATCCTCACGATGTGACGCCCATCAAAGTGTAAATATCTGGTAAGAAGAGCATTATGAGACGAAAAAAAAAAGGAATACAAGGATTACAGGGGCATGGATCAGATGTTGATATGATTAATGGTGTACTGCTATTGTTAACCTCAGGACAAGTAGGGAGATAGTGACGGGATAAAGAAATGTTGAAATTTGATTATACCTGTATTCCTCTGGTCGTCCGATTGAGAGGACTTCACCTGAAGCGTGAATTTCTCCAGCATTTTACTTTGGTATCTCGGGATTAGAGCCTTAGTATTGGGGCAAAGTAAGGATAAAACGATTGATAAACCAGGGTTTGCACGGGTTAGAGTGCAGAAATAAAACAATGGACATATCAAATCAGACATGATTGTGTTGGATATACCTGGAGTGCAGAGATAACAAAACAATAGACGAATCAAGGTAAACATGATTGTGATGGATATACCTGGAGTGCAGAGATAATAAAACAATAGACGAATCAAGGTAAACATGATTGTGATGGATATACCTGGAGTGCAGAGATAATAAAACAATAGACGAATCAAGGTAAACATGATTGTGTTGGATATACCTGGAGTGCAGAAATTATGAAACAATGAATGAATTAAGGTAAACATGATTGTGTTGGATATACCTGGAAGGCAGAAATGATGAAGCAATGTGTGGGTTAGGCGATGGTATATTAGGTTAGACCACAGTGATAGGAGATTAAAGTGATGGTATATGAGGCTAGGTCCCAGTGGTAGAAAATAAAGGCGAAGGTATATTAGGTTAGGCTCCAGTGATAGGAGATAAAGGTGATTGTATATTAGGTTAGACCACAGTGATAGGAATTAAAGGCAATAGTTTATCAGGTAAGGCCACAGTGGTAGAAAATAAAAGCGATGGTTAGGCTCCAGTGATAGGAGATAAAGGTGATGTTATATTAGATTAGGCCCCAGTGATAGGGAATAAAGATGATGGTATACTAGGTTAGGCCCGAGTGATAGAAAATAAAGATGATATTATACCAAGTTAGGACCCAGTGATAGAAAATAAAGGTAATGGTATACTAAGTTAAGCTCCAGTGATAGAAAATGAAGGTGATGGTATACTAAGTTAGGCCCCAGTGATAGAAAATAAAGGTGATGGTATACTAAGTTAGGCGCCACTGATAGAAAATAAAGGTAATGGTATACTAAGTTAGGCCCCAGTGATAGAAAACAAAGGTGATGGTATACTAAGTTAGGCGCCACTGATAGAAAATAAAGGTAATGTTATACTATGTTAGGCCCCAGTGAAAGGAAATGAAGGCGATGGTATATTAGAGTAAGTCCGAGTGATAGGAAATAAAAAGCAGTTGTATATTTAGGTAGGCTCCAGTGACAGAAAAGGAGATAGGCAGGAATAAATGTGTCAGCACTAGGCGCTTTTTTTAACTTAGACAGCCTTTCATTTGGATGAATATTAAAAAAGGTTAAGAGAGTCCAAGAATAGCTGTTTTCTAATATTAATGCCCAGTATACAATAGACTAAGCATGTACAGAATTAGCTGTTTTCCACTACACACTTGTTCAAGAAAGTACACAATTAGCTGTTTTCCACTAGACACTTGTTCAAGAAAGTACAGAATTAGTTGTTTTCCACTGCACACTTGTTCAAGAAAGTACAGAATTAGCTGTTTTCCACTACACACTTGTTCAAGAAAGTACAGAATCAGTTATTTTCAAGTTGATTGAGAGACTACAGTAATATAGTTTACTTAAAAATTGAAAGAGTACTTTTTTACAGTTCGCAATGGATTGAAAGAATACACAAGTAGCTGTCTTGGATTGAAAGAGGACAGAATCAAGTGTTTTTTGCGAGCATTAATATCTCAGGCCTTGTGCAGAGGTCACATCCGGCCGACTCAGGCGCCCTATGATAAGGCGCCGAGATAACCAGAAGTCAATATCCCAAGTCTGGAGGGACAATAGGTTGCATATTAATTTCTAAAGAAAGGGAAAACGGGAGAAAAGTCTTGTGTCGGAACGTAATCATCAACAAAATCTTGTTGTTACAAAAGGGACACGAACCACTCACGAACATAATCTTGTAGTTGTAACATTAGGGGCCTGAAACACTCAGCAACAAATCTGCTTGGTGTAACATGACAGACTTTGACACTCCGATAAAAAAAATCTTGAGCTTGTAATATGAGGGACTTGACACACACATAAACAAAATCTTCTGGTTGTAATATGAGAGACTTGTCACGCTCATAAACAAAATCTTGAGCTTGTAAAATGAGGGACTTAACACACACATAAACAAAATCTTCTGGTTGTAATATGAGAGACTTGTGACGCTCATAAACAAAATCTTGAGCTTGTAACATGAGGGACTTAACAAACACATAAACAAAATCTTCTGGTTGCAATGTGAGGGACTTGACACACACATAAACAAAATCTTCTGGTTGTAATATGAGAGACTTGTGACGCTCATAAACAAAATCTTCTGGTTGTAATATGAGAGACTTGTGACACACACATAAACAAAATCTTGAGCTTGTAACATGTGGGACTTGACACACACATAAACAAAATCTTCAGGTTGTAATATGACATTCAAAAAATACTCATCAGGAAATTTAACGATAATTAAATAAATAATGTTTTCAATATGGCTTTTATGAATTAACTTCCGGATGTCTGTTGTTATAATGTTTTACAGAATTTCTTCGAATGCCCCTGTGGTCAGACAGCGAGATAGGCTGAAGGGAAATCACTCATGCCAATATCGGGATTGTTATAGGTTGTCTCCCCTTGAATTTGGCAAAGAGGCTTTTCTCGCCTCATCCTAATACAGGGATACGTTGAATATTTTTATCTCAACCTTTCCGTGCTTCTTTGAGTCCTTAATGTCTCGTAGATAATTCTATTACAAAATTGTTACCAAGCATTTTTAGTCAGATTGCTACAAGCTTGAATTGGTCAAAATTAAAAATACGTTGTACGATAGATAGATAAAGAGAGAGAGAGAGAGAGAGAGAGAGAGAGAGAGAGAGAGAGAGAGAGAGAGAGAGAGAGAGAGAGAGAGAGAGAGAGAGAGAGAGAGAGAGAGAGAGAGAGAGAGAGAGAGAGAGAGAGAGAGAGATCCACTTAAAAAGAGTGCTTGTCGGATGTCTGTTCGATTTTGATTCCCACAGTATTTTCTTATGGATTGTAGAATTAAGCATTTTACTGCCTGTAGTGATTTTTGAACACATGGCATCTTATTATTCTTCAGAATAAACCTGTTAGGACTTGATCGTAGCATCTATCGCAGGATTCATTAAAAAAAAATACCTATGGCGCCATTCCTTTCATTCACACTGTTTGTACCAAAGTATTGCGGCATCCTGGTTTTCACACCGTTTATACAAACCTGTAGCACGATTCCTGGTATTCCTACTGTTTATACAAACCTGTAGCACGATTCCTGGTATTCCTACTGTTTATACAAACCTGTAGCACGACTCCTGGTATTCCTACTGTTTATACAAACCTGTAGCACGATTTCTGGTATTCCTACTGTTTATACAAACCTGTAGCACGACTCCTGGTATTCCTACTGTTTATACAAACCTGTAGCACGATTTCTGGTATTCCTACTGTTTATACAAACCTGTAGCATGTCTCCTGGTATTCCTACTGTTTATACAAACCTGTAGCACGATTTCTGGTATTCCTACTGTTTATACAAACCTGTAGCACGATTTCTGGTATTGCTACTGTTTATACAAACCTGTAGCACGATTTCTGGTATTCCTACTGTTTATACAAACCTGTAGCACGATTTCTGGTATTGCTACTGTTTATACAAACCTGTAGCACGATTTCTGGTATTCCTACTGTTTATACAAACCTGTAGCACGATTCCTGATATTCCTACTGTTTATACAAACCTGTAGCACGATTCCTGGTATTCCTACTGTTTATACGAACCTATACGAACCTATTCCTGGTATTGCTACTGTTTATACAAACCTTAGCGCCATTCATGGTTTTCCTACTGTTTATACGAACCTATACGAACCTATTCCTGGTATTCCTACTGTTTATATAAAGTTGTTGCGCCATTCCTGGTATTCCTACAGTTTATAAAAACCTGTAGCACCATTCCCGGTATTCCTACTGTTTATAAAAACCTGTAGCACGATTCCTGGCATTTAGGCTGTTTATACAAACCTGTAGCGCAAGTCAAATTGTGAGCAACATTTAAAAATTTTGAAGCACTACTATTACTGCTTCCTGGGTAATTAGCATATCTAGGGTGTATAATATCTCTGTGCAATGTTTTAAAGTTGTTGCACTAATATGATTGTGCTCAGAGGAAAAATATTAAGGCAGTTTTATCTGCGAACCTCATCATCAATCTTCTGGAGCCAGTTTGTGTACAGGACTATAAGCAAATAATTCATTTATGCTGACAAGAAACAGTGTTTTTTACCGGACTCTAGGGAAAGAGTTCACTTAAGCAGGCAAGAAACGATGTTTTTTACAAGACGGTAGGCATAGTTCACTTAAATTAAAGAAAAAAAAAAACGGTGTTTGTTTACAGGACTGTAAGCAAAGAGATCACTTAAGCTGACAAGAAACGTTTTTTGTTTACAGGACTGTAAGCAAAGAGATCACTTAAGCTGACAAGAAACGTTTTTTGTTTACAGGACTGTAAGCAAAGAGATCACTTAAGCTGACAAGAAACGTTTTTTGTTTACAGGACTGTAAGCAAAGAGATCACTTAAGCTGACAAGAAACGTTTTTTGTTTACAGGACTGTAAGCAAAGAGATCACTTAAGCTGACAAGAAACGGTGTTTGTTTACAGGACTGTGAGCAAACAATTCATTTAATCTGACAAGAAACATTTAAATGTCTGAAGCTTTTACTCATAATGCAACTGCCAAGTCTAAGAACCCTCATTATGTTTGAACAAAAAGAAACAGAATCTGATCCATGGCTTCTCTAAGCATCTGAGAAATTTTCCCCAGTTATGACTTAGTCAAATGCAAATGAAAACAAAATTGTTATATTAAAGAAGGAGCACGCCTGTCGACCTCTTGTTAACTTAATATAATGGCTCCCACCTCAAGGCTGCGACACTTATAACTCATTTAGTAGTGTTAATTCATTATCAAAATAAACTTGGCAGAAATAATTGGAGATTACAATATTGCCACATTACCCTCGTTCTACACACGTGTTCTGTATTATTGTTTGTGAGATAATATGTCGACACGTGCATCAGACAAAGACAATCTCAAACAATATTTCATTTGTATCGATAATAATATTTAAGTGACCTCTTGAGAAAGCCATTTCAGTTTGCTCCATAATAGAAAGGTCAAATTGTGCAAGTACAATCATAGCTACATGCGTGAGAATAATATTCACACGCAATCCATGAACAAATAATTAGACATTACAGTTCATCTATTTCAATTCAGGGCATATTTGTGTCATCGCACGTGCAGGTTTTAAACAACAAAATACAATGTTTTGTGAACTGTATGTAGACTTGGTTTAGAAAATTGTGTCAAGGCGTGAAGGCTGTACTTATAAACTAGTTTCAGCTGTGGAAATGGGTAATAATTATTGTTTTATGTTTTTCAAATAAGCTCTTTGTATGTGTTAAAGCATCATTATAAAGTTACAGCACTAATCAGTGTGACAAGGGAGATGTTGGCTTCCAGATAAAACTAGTGCGGAACATTTTTTGAATCGAATATCATTTTTTAATTATATTGTGACAGGAATGCAAGAGATCCAAACGGGAACTATTAAAAAATCACAAGTAATCATTTAAAAATTAAATAACTCTTTACAGTCGATTATTTCACGTTTACATGAAAAATTGAGTAGTTATGTCTTACTAATGATAAATATGAAGTTAAAAGTTCATTTCTTAAGTTACCAAGCCTTCTTTACGTAAAACTCAAGTCAGACTCATGGGGTAAATTATTACTATAACACGTTTAACATTTTAGCGACGCACCTACAAATACATACAGAGAAACATACAAACACACAAACACACACAATCGAGGTTAAAAAGGGACAAAAGCTGAACAATGATTCGAGCTTATTGAGAATCCTCACTTTTTTTGTCCTCTAAACTGCGCCCAATTTAGATCGCAAAGTAGAAGGGTGATTACTGTGAATTGTCCAGCTTTTCTTACCGAAACTACTGTTAAAGACCTGCAATTTCAAAGTAATTCGTTTGTTTATTCAGACCTCTTTTATTACTTCTAGATTTGAAAAGCATCTAATTCCATTTCTAGCGTGAATACTTTATTTAGATCATGACCTCAATGACGTCGCCTGTGTGAAATAGAACTCAAGTGAGTCAAACTATAAGATCTCATAATTTTTTTCATGTCGCAACCTCAATGACGTCGGTTAGTGTGAAATAGAACTCAAGTGAGTCAAACTATAAGATCTCATAATTTTTTTCATGTCGCAACCTCAATGACGTCGGTTAGTGTGAAATAGAACTCATGCAAATCACACTATACGATTTAATAAGAATTATTTATGTCATACCTCCTTGACATGGGCTGGTGTGAGACAAGACTGAAGTAAGTCTCACTATAAGATTTATTGGGAAGCGTAGGGGACGTTTAACTCGTCAGACATCTCACACAGCAGCTTAAACTTCAGACTTACCTCTACATGCTAATCTTTGTCTACTGTCCAAGACATTTCCATTGTTTTGTGACAGTGAGAGTTCAATGCGTTTCCCATAAGACCAAACTAAGCTGGAATACACTTTAGGCTTACCACGTATATTTTAAGATTATTTTCCATCTTTTCATCATTAAATCCAGTTCCACGGTTCTAAAAACAGAATATATTCATTCAAGGAACACTAGCAATATTCAGTCAAGGAACACTGACAATATTCACCTAAGGACCTCTGACAAAGTTCACCCAAGGAACACTGACAATACTCACTAAACAAACACGAACAGTATTCCCTCAAGGAACACTGAAACATTCACTCAAGAAAAACTGAGTATAGTCACCTCAGAAACCCAGATAATATTCACTCAAGAAACACTTACAATATTCACTCAATAAAAACCGACAATATTCACACAAAAACACTGACAATATTCACTCAAGAAACACTTAGTATGACACTCCAATAACACTGACAGTTTTTACTCAAGAAACATTGACAATATTCACTCAAGAAAAACTGACAATATTCACTCAATAAACACTGATACTGACAATATTCACTCAAAAAACACTGACAATATTCACTCCAGACACTAAGACAATATCAAAGCAAGAAACAATTTTGATAATATTAAATCAAGAAACATTGGCGATGTTCACTAAAGAAACATTGACAATATTCACTTGAGAAAAACCTGACATTATTCACTAAACAAACACTGACAATATCCCATCAATAAACAGTGACACTGACACTATTCACTCGTTAAACACTGTCAATATTCACTCCAGAAACCAAGACAATATCAAAGCAAAAAGCTCTGCTGATAATATTGAGTCAAGAAACACTGACGATGTTCACTCAAGAAACACTGACAAAATTCAGTCAAGAAAACTAACAACATTGACTCAAGAAACACTGACAATATTCACTCAAGAAACACTGACAATATTCCTGTAAGGAACACTCACAATATTCACTGAATATAAAGCTCACTTGTTTCTCGACTCGCCCAGAGCAATATTTTATGTTGGACGCGAGTCTGTTTGGAGCGAAAGCTCAGCTTTTCACTTGAAACTTGGATAATGTTACTCGATTTTACTGTTAGAAATGCAACATTTTAACCGTCTTCTTTCTCCTAAATTTTCCATATCAACTGGACTTCTTCTTTATTCCCTCACTTACGTCTTATTCCAAGACTTACGTCATGGATCTTTTCTCAATTTTCAAAATGTAGTTGACGCTGCGCTGTGGCACATTTTTTGTACGACCATTTGCGGTTTAAGGTGTTGTTTCCCTCGTCCCAACAATTCTTCTGGGTCCTAATTTTTGTTGCTTCCACCAAAAGTTTAAGTTTGGTATGGTTTCTGTTCGATGATTCGAATCTGTTATGTGCATTATGTGATATAGTTTGGTTTTCCGTCTTCTGCAGTTAAATTTTGCTAGATCGCTTGGCTTCTTTATGAGAAACGAATTGAGTTCGTTCATATTTACTCTCCAATGTCTTCTCCACAAGACTGCGACAACGTGTAGCCTCAGCTAGAAGAACGAGGTCTTACCTTTCTGGAAGATGATGTTTGACTAGAAATATCTATACCTGAGATAGATTTCCATGGATATTTTTTCAGTGATGATTATTGTGTGTAATCAGCTCCTAATCTTTAAATTTTTTATCTTGATGTTTTGTTTTTTTCTTATTTTATTTAAAAAAAATCATCTAAAACATTATTCTGCGTTTCCTTTACTGTTATCTCTTTGTTTGAATTTCATTATGTAGAAGACAAACTGACCAGTTTGTGCCCACTATGGAGATGCCCCTGCTGACCACTGTAAAGAACGTTTCTCTCATTGTTGTCAATGCGACGGAGCAAGATCGGCCACTTGTACCTCTGGTTGGGTTCAGCACATACAGAGTGTTCCTCCTAATGAACGGGTTCGGCTTGACAGGCTCCATCGCTGTGTTCGGAGTCTGTAGCAACAGCCTGAACCTGGTCGTGTACCTCAAGCTCGGTCTAAGGGAGACAACCAACATGAGCTTCTTCACCCTCGCCTTAGTAGACTGGGTGGTCTCCGTGTGCTCCTGTCTTTCTGTGCTCGCTCACCTTTCAGAGATATCGCCTGTTGGAGAGGAGATAGCACATCTGGGCTACCAGGTGTCAGCGGTCATGTTCCCGTGTCTGGGGCTGGGAGCCTGGATCACGGCCGTGCTCTCTGTGGAGAGATGTCTGTGTATTGTGCTGCCCTTGAAGGTGAGTACAGCTGATGTTGAATTATGTCTGTGTATTGTGCTGTCCTTGAAGGTGAGTACAGCTGATGTTGAATTATGTCTGTGTATTGTGCTGCCCTTGAAGGTGAGTACAGCTGATGTTGAATTATGTCTGTGTATTGTGCTGCCCTTTGAATGTAAGTACAACTGATGTTGAGTTATGTCTATCAGTTGTAATACCCTTGAAGGTGAGAACAACTGATGTTGAATTATGTCTGTGTATTGTGCTGCCCTTGAATGTGAGTGCAACTGATGTTGAGTTATGTCTATCAGTTGTAATGCCTCTGAACGTGAGTACAACTGTTGTTGAATGATGTCTATCAATTGTCATGCCTTTAAAGGTGAGAGCAACTGCTGTTGAGTTATGTCTATCAATAGTCATGCCCTTAAAGATAAGAACAACTGCCGTTAATCTATTTCCATCTGTTGTGATGCCCTTGAAGGTGAGTAGAACTGCTGTTGAGTTATGTCCATCTATTGTGATGCCCTTGGAGGTAAGCACAACTGCTGTTGAGTTATGTCCATCTATTGTGATGCCCTTGGAGGTAAGCACAACTGCTGTTGAGTTATGTCTATCAGTTGACATGCCCTTGAAGGTGAGAATAACTGCCATTAATCTATTTCTATCTGTTGTGATGCCCTTGAAGGTGAGTAGAACTGCTGTTGAGTTATGTCCATCTATTGTGGTGTCATTGAAGGTGAGTACCCCTGCTATTGAATTAAGTCCATCTATTGTGGTGTCATCGAAGGTGAGTACCAGTACTGTTTAGTTATAACTGTTTATTATGATGCCCTTGAAAGTCAGTATAACTAACTGCTTTCGAAGCAGTTTCAAGAATAACAGCTCCTTTATGTCCACAGAACAAAAAGAGTTCATAACAAAAAATAGTAAAAATTTATTCATTCTAACTTTACACCATCACTATTTTGATAAAAGATTAAACACATAGATAATCTTTCTGGCTGTACTTTTATGAAAACAGACGCTATGTAGACTCTGTTCAGAAAAAAAGAATGCTGGCAGTGGAATATGTTCCTTTTTATTTACATGAAATGTTTTTTTATATTCATACACTAGCTTTACAAAAGTCTTATATGATAAAAGTCTTCCTCAACTCTCATTTAGCTGGATTTATGCAGAAAAAATTTGTTCGCTTTTGTTTTCGCTCTTCAGGTAAAGACAATTGTTACCCGTCAGCGCCTCGTGTGTCTGATCTGTGGAATGGCTGTCTACCAGGTTGTGTTTGCAGTCCTCATGCTGACCATTGTCCACCCGCCGTACAATAAACCCAACCCCACCAGAGTGGTCCTGCTGCTGTACTCAGTGTCCATCCCAGTGTTTCTCTGCTTCACTCTGGTTTTCTGCTCCACCACCTTCATGGTCATCCGGCTCAGACGGACGCTGGAGTGGAGAACAGCTACCACCGCCCAGGCCGCGAGCACTTCAGGCGTCAAGGAAAGGAAGGTCGTCTTGTCTGTTCTGTGGGTTTGCATCATGTTCATAGTGTGTTTTACCCCGAATGTTGCACTATTTGTGATCACAATTGTATATCCCACATTTACCTTTTGGGATCCGCACTACGGCTGGCTAGTTCATATAATGTATTCGTTTAGTTATCTCTTCCAAACTGTCTCGTCGTCTTCAAACATATTTATATACTACTTCGTGAGTACCAGGTTTAGAGAAGTCTTTAAGGGATTGTGTGCAAGCACATGAGGTGTCTCGGGTAAACTGTGTGACTTACAAGAACAACTTTTTTCTCACTGAGATGTTTTTTGAAGCTGTAGTTTCAAAAATAACTTTGGACTGATTTTACAGCTTTTTCTATAACTGATGGAGCGAAAATTTCCACAACACTTGATATCTTTTCAAATAAACAGTTATTTTTAAAATCACTTTTTGTGTCCATTTTTGTCTGCACAGTTAACATGAAAAATTCAGAGAGCGAAACTGTTCGGTCTAGTTTTGCAACTGCGAATTTCATAATCAAACTTGATCCGACTTTTAACCGTTGCCATTTAAATCAGAGCTCCGCTATCTCAGCTAGTTGGAAAACAAACTATTTTTCGGTCCACTTTGCCTTTCTTATGGATTTGAAACTGATGTCTTCGGTCATTATAGATGTTTGGTGTCCAACCTCATGATGTCTCTAGTCCTCTGGATTCTTGTGTGAGGAGACAATGTAGCGCTATAGATCTCTGGTGTCCAACGTCATAATGTTTGATTTCCAACCGCATCATGTCTCTAGTCCTCTTGATGTGTCGTAAGGAGACAATGCACCGCCATAGATCTCTGGTGTCCAACCTCATCATGTCTCTAGTCCTCATGATATGGCGTGAGGAGACAATGCACCGCCATAGATCTCTGGTGTCCAGCCTCATGATTTCTCTAGTCCTCTTGATGTGTCGTAAGGAGACAATGCACCGGCATAGATCTCTGGTGTCCAACCTCATCATGTCTCTAGTCCTCTTGATATGGCGTGAGGAGACAATGTACCGATATAGATCTCTGGTGTCCAGCCTCATCATGTCTCAAGTCCTCTTGATATGGCGTGAGGAGACAATGTACCGATATAGATCTCTGGTGTCTAACCTCATCATGTCTCTAGTCCTCTTGATATGGCGTGAGGAGACAATGCACCGGCATAGATCTCTGGTGTCCAGCCTCATCATGTCTCTAGTCCTCTTGTTGTGTCGTAAGGAGACAATGCACCGGCATAGATCTCTGGTGTCCAGCCTCATCATGTCTCTAGTCCTCTTGTTGTGTCGTAAGGAGACAATGCACCGGCATAGATCTCTGGTGTCCAGCCTCATGATTTCTCTAGTCCTCTTGATGTGTCGTAAGGAGACAATGTACCGCCATAGATCTCTGGTGTCCAACCTCATGATTTCTCTAGTCCTCTTGATGTGTCGTAAGGAGACAATGCACCGGCATAGATCTCTGATGTCCAGCCTCATGATTTCTCTAGTCCTCTTGATGTGTCGTAAGGAGACAATGCACCGGCATAGATCTCTGGTGTCCAACCTCATCATGTCTCTAGTCCTCTTGATATGGCGTGAGGAGACAATGTACCGCCATAGATCTCTGGTGTCCAGCCTCATCATGTCTCTAGTCCTCTTGTTGTGTCGTAAGGAGACAATGTCCCGCCATAGATCTCTGGTGTCCAGCCTCATGATTTCTCTAGTCCTCTTGATCTGGTGTGAAGAGACAATGTAGCGCTATAGATCTCTGGTGTCCAACGTCATAATGTTTGATTTCTAACCTCATCTTGTCTCTAGTCCTCTTGATATGGCGTGAGGAGACAATGTCCAGCCATAGATCTCTGGTGTCCAACCTCATTATGTCTCTAGTCCTCTTGATATGGCGTAAGGAGACAATGTCCCGCCATAGATCTCTGGTGTCCAGCCTCATGATTTCTCTAGTCCTCTTGATATGGCGTAAGGAGACAATGTCCAGCCATAGATCTCTGGTGTCCAGCCTCATGATTTCTCTAGTCCTCTTGATATGGCGTGAGGAGACAATGTCCCGCCATAGATCTCTGGTGTCCAGCCTCATGATGTCTCTAGTCCTGTTGGCCTGGCGTAAGGAGACAATGTCCCGCCATACATCTCTGGTGTCCAGCCTCATGATGTCCCCAGTCCTCTTGATATGGCGTAAGGAGACAATGTCCCGCCATAGATCTCTGGTGTCCAGCCTCATGATTTCTCTAGTCCTCTTGATATGGCGTAAGGAGACAGTGTCCAGCCATAGATCTCTGGTGTCCAGCCTCATGATTTCTCTAGTCCTCTTGATATGGCGTAAGTAGACAATGTCCAGCCATAGATCTCTGGTGTTAGGCCTCATCATGTCTCTAGTCCTCTTGATATGGCGTAAGGAGACAATGTCCAGCCATAGATCTCTGGTGTCCAGCCTCATGATTTCTCTAGTCCTCTTGATATGGCGTGAGGAGTCAATGTACCGCCATAGATCTCTGGTGTCCAGCCTCATGATGTCTCTAGTCCTGTTGGCCTGGCGTAAGGAGACAATGTCCCGCCATAGATCTCTGGTGTCCAGCCTCATCATGTCTCTAGTCCTCATGGCCTGGCGTAAGGAGACAATGTCCCGCCATAGATCTCTGGTGTCCAGCCTCATCATGTCTCAAATCCTCATGGCCTGGCGTAAGGAGACAATGTCCCGCCATAGATCTCTGGTGTCCAGCCTCATCATGTCTCTAGTCCTCTTGATATGGCGTAAGGAGACAATGTCCCGCCATAGATCTCTGGTGTCCAGCCTCATGATGTCTCTAGTCCTCATGGCCTGGCGTGAGGAGACAATGTCCCGCCATAGATCTCTGGTGTCCAGACTCAAGATTTCTCTAGTCCTCTTGATATGGCGTGAGGAGTCAATGTACCGCCATAGATCTCTGGTGTCCAGCCTCATGATTTCTCTAGTCCTCCTGATATGTTGTGAGGAGACAATGTCCAGCCATAGATCTCTGGTGTCCAGCTTCATAATGTCCCCAGTCCTCTTGATTCAGTAGTGAATATACAATGTCCCGCCGTAGATCTTTGGAGTCCAACCTTATGGTATCTCTAATCTTCTTAACCTAATCTTCATACAAATTGATCAACCTAAAGCAAGAGTGAGCCATTCAACATTTAACCCGTTTTGCGAAATCCAGGAAGACGTTTCGAGAAATGCCAAAAAGAAATATCTGCATTGTTGTTCAAGATCAAGTTCAAGGAGTTGACGCACATTCTTTAGCAAACAAATAATAGAATGAGATGAGCCTGATGAACTATCAAAAAGCTAGAAATAAGGGAAAAAATTCAGGAATTGCCCACTTTTACTCCTAATTTTATACAATGGAATCAAGTATGCAGCATTTGAAAATGTACTGTCGCAACTACAGATAGGATTTTTCCAATTCAAAATGCAAAATGTCTTCGATTACCGAGTTTAAAAAAGACCAAACATGAAAAATATAAGAAAATTTATACTTAATGTCGATAGCAACATGAAACAACAAATTACAGCATGTATTTTCGATAACCATTTTTATATTAGGTTGATCCAGAAAGCTCTTTGGAAAAGTGTTGTTGGTTTTTTTTTCAAAACTCTGCAGAAAAAAAAAATTATATCATAAAGTTATGAATCAGCTAAGTGAATGGATTAAACGGGTTTTATAAGATAGAACCATTTGTGTCTGTTGATGTAACTAGCAATCTGTATTTTTCTCAAATTGTCGGATGGTCAAATCTTGCATTACGTTGAGCAATTATGATAATATTTCAAAATATTAGTTTTAGTAAGATTAATGAATAAATAACAACTACCAATTAATTTCATTTAAAGAAAAACAATACTGTAGTTACAGTTATCCAAAAAATGAATGATAATGAAATGAGTAAATTACTTGCCTGTAACAGCTAGACTAGGCAAGGTCAAAAAGCTCGCAAAAACATCCAATATAAAATTACTTCCAAACAGTGCACGACAAAGGAATGGCACATGCACCAAGTATAAAACAGTGAGAAAATTAAAACTCTTTAACTTGAATATAAAAAAAGATTTTTTAAGCCCATTGTAATGTTTTAATCGTTTGAGAAAATTTTACTTGCCCTGTTAAACTGTTTCAGTCATTTAGAATTGCATGTGACCATGATCTATATGCATGTACTTTGAAACAGTAAAGTTGTATCATCTATACCAGTCGCTGTTCTAGTCTGGAGATTCCTCAGGGAACATTCTTCAGCCCAGAAGCCGTATGAATAGTTTTTCACTCTGTATTTTCTTCACAGGGAAAATTTGAATTCCATTAATAAGTATAAGCCACTGGTCTCTTAGCGGCTTGTCTTTCTAGACAGGCTGCGCGGGTTGGAAGCAGTTGGAGTTTCCCAATCTATTCAAGTGTCATGTAAAACACCATTCTACAGAAGTCAAGTATAGAAACCGCATAGAAAATCTGAAGGATTTTTCCACCGAATTTTCTTTTAAACAGGATCTTACATGAAAGATTTTTCTCAAGTGACAGCAGCAGCATTTCATAATGTGTATAACTGCATAATTTTTTTTCTGAAATTTCCATGAATATGACTTTGGTATTTGTACAATAGAGGAATGACTCGGAAATCTCTCTATCCATTTTGGATTTATTAGCTTCTACTCACACATTGATTTCATCAGCTTATTTAGACAAAAATCAGTAGAAGAGTCTAGGCATACATTGAATGGGTTCAAGTGCTGGCATATGATTGAACCTCTACCTCTAGGTTCAGCAGTTGGACTGCGGGCACCTCTACCATTTATGACATACATTGAATGGGTTCAACATTTGGACTGCGGGCCCCTCTACCACTTATGACATACACTGAAAAGGTTCAACAGTTGGACTGCAGGCACCTCTGCCACCTATGACATACATTGAATAGATTCAACAGTTGAACTGCGGGCACCTTTACCACATATGACATACATTGAATAGGTTCAACAGTTGAACTGCAGGCACCTCTACCACATAAGTCATACATTGAATAGGTTCAACAGTTGGACTGCAGGCACCTCTACCACCTATGACATACATTGAATAGGTTCAACAGTTGAACTGCGGGCACCTTTACCACATATGATATACATTGAATAGGTTCAACAGTTGAACTGCGGGCACCTTTACCACATATGATATATATATATATATATATATATATATATATATATTTATATATATATATTGAATAGGTTCAGTTATTGGGTTCTTAGTTGACAAACAATGAATTTGTTCAACTGTTGGTAATCCATTTTAAATGATATTCTTATATCAACTCTACCAAGCCTCCTTTAGCCTTCCGTTTCCTTCTTCTTTCTTTCAATTTTTGCAGTTTTTCTTTATTTAAAGTTTATATATACTTGTAGATGCAAAACTTCTAAACAGAGTATGAACATATCAAGACAAGAGGTGGTGAAATCAATTTATGCACTAAAAAAAAGTCCTGGTCAAGGAGAAGTGATGGGCTCAAAAACTTTGTACTCTGTATTTGTGCAGTAACCTCCCTTTGTAACTGCCCACTGAACTAGCACAGTAATCTCCCTTTGCAACTGATCACAAAACGCGTAGATATTGTACTTTTATTTGCTACTGCGCATAAAGGCATAAAGCGCGAACACTAAAAACACTGTCTGTGCTACTACTGAGAGCGAGTTATCTCCCTCTCCTGCTGCCTGTTGCGAAAAACCAAGATCGTAAGACGCAAGGTTAATTATACATGATCAAGCCTAAAACCTTTCTTGTGTTTCTTTTTTCTCATAGGGGTTATAAAATGAAGTGCTTTTCGTGTTCAATGAACAATTATAAAAGAAGTCATAATCCAAGACACCTTTAAAAATATCCCGAATCTCTTGTCCTACCTGTTTGTTCTTTTTTTTTTTGTTTTGTTTTGTTTTGTGATTAAATATCTCTGCGCCACTTACCTCTAGTACAAATCAATCTAATCTGATCGCTGATTTGTCTCGCTCCGTCTCGCTCCGTCTCGCTCCCGAGGTTAAAGGTCAAGGGTCGCTACCTCAGCCCGTCTCGGGACAGGAAACCTTGTGGTATCCCCAATTTAGAACTCTATCTTTGTTCTCCCATTTCCCCCTCCCCCCCACACCCAAACCGTACATTCCGAGTTAGGTCTTTGTAAGCTCTCTCGACTAATGTGGTCAGAATAACGCGCCTTTCTCGAGAGTGTGATTTTTATCATTTTTATTTCATTTTTCCTTGCCAGGAACTTCTTTTTCTGAATTCACCTTCATGTTTGTCTTCCGGTTGTACGACTTATACCGCACTATAACACATGAGGGCAGATCAAACAATTGAAGCACCTGTACTAAACTTCCCAGCACATCAATAGCTCAGACAGTCCAATAGGATGGCCAGTTCTGGACATTACTAACTATCGTACAAACTGACTACATGATTGGTAAGAATGAGAGATTTATTTCTTGGAAAACACACAAGGACATTGAAAGAGTGAGAGGGAAAAAAGCAACAAAACTTTTAAACTATTCCAGTACATTCATGGGTTGGCCCGATAAGGGGTGAGTTTATGGGTCACCTGATCACGTGACATAGAAGATCAGAGAGCAAGGTGCAACAGCCAGTCAATCAAAGATATATTAAATCAGCTATATAGTCAATAAATCGATCAATCATTCAATCAAAAGGTATGTCTATCATCAATCAACTAATCTACAAATCATATCCAATCTATAGATCAATCAATCTCTCAACCATTTTCAAATCATTCAATCAAACAACCAAGAAGTTTCTTTACCAATCAATTTCATGATTCAGCCAATCTTTGAGCCCACCAATTAGTTTATTAATCGATTAATCAATCAATTATTTAACCAATATCTCAACCAATTAATTGATCAATTATACAATCAATCATTCAACCAATACGTCAACCAATTAATCAATCTTTCAAATAATCAGCCCCCCAAAAAGTTAACAGATTAGCTTATTGCAATTGGAATTCTAAATACGTGCGATATTTATTTTTTCCAATCAGGTATTGGAAGATAAAAATATTCTGCTTGAAAGTTGACAAATCTTGACTTATCGATTTCTTTCGATTATTTATTATAAAAACTTGTGGCTGACAAGTCTCGAGTCCAGCGGTTCTTCAAACACACGATTACTTTATCGATTCTAGTGTTTGGCTGAAGGAAAAATATACCTGTCGAGTTATTCCAAGCTTTTGTTTTAGGTATCCAAAACTTGTTGAAGTTGATTTTTGTAAAACGGAAAAGAATAAACCGGGTCTTTGTTCTCGCGATACAAAAACTTCCCTCGTGGCTGCCGTGTCTCGGTTATCCCTACTGTGTCTCGATCGATCTTCAGCCTTTAGGCTAGGAACAAAGAGTTAATCTATATAAAGAGATGCATGCAATGTTAACACGATTAACGATGAAGCTCAACAAAAGGCACACAGGCCTGAATAGCTTAGATCCCTACACATACTCACAACACACACACACAGCACAGAAGATCAAAGCGGTGCAGCATTAGATTGTAACTGGGTTATCATTCTTGGTGTCGGTGGTCAATACTAATCAAGAGCAGACTAGACCGACTGTAATAAATTAATATTGAATCGCAGATCTCCTGCTCCAGAAAAACAATAACAGGACGCCCAATCAATCTCTCTAGCAGATGGATAGCTACGCAGATTGTCCCGTAAAGGAGAGAAAGAGAGAGGAAGACGAAAACAGATAAAAAAAAGATAAGGAGAGAAAAGGACGGAGGGAACGAAAAAGAGAGATAAAGAGAGAGAGAGACAGAGAGACAGGGAGACAGAGAAAGAGAGAGAGAGAGAGAGAGAGAGAGAGAGAGAGAGAGAGAGAGAGAGAGAGAGAGAGAGAGAGAGAGAGAGATTATGTAGATGCATTATTCATAGGATCAATTGTGTTTATTCCTATCTAGGAAATTGAAATTGCTCTGCGGCTCCATAATTATATTATGGCAGATAAACAGGTAAGAACTTAACGAAACATCACAGCCTAAATCATTGAAAACACCATCAACTTAAATTGAACGGGAAATAAATTTACGTCTATAAATATCGAATTCACTTTAAGTAAAATAATAATAATAATAATAATAATAATAATAATAATAATAATAATAATAATAATAATAATAATAATAATAATAATAATAATAATAATAATAATAATAATAATAATAATAATAATAATAATAATAATAATAATAATAATAATAATAATAATAATAATAATAATAATAATAATAATAATAATAATAATAATAATAATAATAATGATAATGATAATAATAATAATAATAATAATAATGATGATAATGATGATAATAATAATAATAATAATAATAATAATAATAATAATAATAATAATAATAATAATAATAATAATAATAATAATAATAATAATAATAATAATAATAATAGTAGTAATAATAATAATGATAATATAACTCCTTGCATTCTACTTAGTCTTCTCTCTGTGTACCTCAACAACCGACAGACAAGGTACTCAAAGCATCATCTGTTATCCACACAGATGTTGGCCTTCCACAAGCTACTCAAACAATCAACCTGCACTAGGTGTCCTGTTTTTCATCGTTGAGGAGCTCAGTGGACAATTGTTTTCTTTATCATTCGTTTTATTACTCAATTGTTTACTTTGCCCAAAGAGATGCATATTTCAAGTGTTTTGCTTTTTGCATTGTTCGTTTCTCGTTTTTTTTTTTTTTCCTTTCAGTTTACTCACATTGTGATGGTTTGGAGCTTCACATAGAACTATGGTTAAAGCTGATCGAAGTGAAGCGACTATGTCAGTAAACAAGCTGTCTGATTCAGCAGCCTATGACAGAAGTTTCATACACAATCAACACACCCAAGTTGGTGATTCTTGGTGACTATTCTGACCTCCTAGTTTCTTAATTTGCCTATTTTGATGTGAGCTTCGGTGACGCAGTTTTCAAGGCTATTAGCCTCTATGGTTTAAAAGTCACTAAGACTCTGTCCTTGCCCATTACTAATAATAACCATCGTGGAGTTCTCCTGCCAAATGGTCTCAGGGTGGAAATCTTCGCCAGTGTTAGCGCTCTGATCACCTGGGCTCCTCACAAGTCCTGCAGCAACAGGGCCTGGCCTCTGGCATGCTGAAGGAGATTTGTCAAGCTTGATCAGCAAAGCAGAACTAAAACACAGGACGTCTGTGGCCGCACAAACAGGCTGTCGATCCATTCAAACTAATCTAAGTGTATTGTATATTGACCCGGAGATCTAATGCTCTAGATGTGTATAGGTTTGTTGGTGGTTGGTTGTGGAAACACTTACTGCTAAGCTTTGACAAAAGCAGCACAGTGCGGCTTTTGTCTTTGCCAAAATGCTCCGAGAGACTTAGGAGATGTGAAACGTATGATAGTGTAATTATTTCTTTGTCCGCGAGTCAGGGGTCAACTGTTGTGATCCTGTTCTATAAAAAAAATTCCGATAGACCCCCATTGCCATTGAGAGAACTGGCATCTATTTTGAAGACAATGCGAAGTTCAAAAGAAATCTTTAAAACGGTACTTGAACCCTTGTGGTATGGCAGAGCTCATTCCTTGCGAGTCATGACCAAGGAGTTGAAGTGGTCTCAGACCGAGAAACGGTTCAATAGAACCGATGGCGAGGTGTCTTCTAGTCCTTAAAACTGAGCAGGTATAATTCCCGTTAAGCGCCCTGGAATTAAAGTTGTGACTAGTAACTTGCACTCGCGATGTATTGGACATCAACATACTAACAGGAAACAATGGCCGCTTCAAGAGAGCTACATATATGCAGAAATCGATACATGTCGTAAACACAAGTCAGCCGTGGCGTCACGTGGGAGATAACGTTATATGTGGCAGGGCTAGTTATGGTTCTTGATTCTTGACCGCCTGGATTGAAGAAATACAAAGCGCTCTCTGTCCTAACTACGTCTCCAGTCTCATTCTAAATCTCTGCTCTTCCTGTTTCTTCAGTCTCAGTCTTAAAACCTACCCATTCTGTTTCATCAGTCTCAGTCTTAAAACCTGCTCGTTCTGTTTCATAGGTCTCAGTCTTAAAACCTGCTCATTCTGTTTCATCAGTCTCAGCCTTAAAACCCACTCATTCTGTTTCATCAGTCTCAGTCTTAAAACCTACTCATTCTGTTTCATCAGTCTCAGTCTTAAAACCTGCTCATTCTGTTTCACCAGTCTCAGTCTTAAAACCTGCTCATTCTGTTTCTTCAGTCTCAGTCTTAAAACCCACTCATTCTGTTTCATCAGTCTCAGTCTTAAAACCCACTCATTCTGTTTCATCAGTCTCAGTCTTAAAACCTACTCATTCTGTTTCATCAGTCTCAGTCTTAAAACCCACTCGTTCTTTTTCTTCAGTCTCAGTCTTAAAACCTGCTCATTCTGTTTCATCAGTCTCAGTCTTAAAACCCACTCATTCTGTTTCATCAGTCTCAGTCTTAAAACCTACTCGTTCTGTTTCATCAGTCTCAGTCTTAAAACCCACTCATTCTGTTTCACCAGTCTCAGTCTTAAAACCCACTCATTCTTTTTCTTCAGTCTCAGTCTTAAAACCTACTCATTCTGTTTCATCAGTCTCAGTCTTAAAACCCACTCATTCTGTTTCTTCAGTCTCAGTCTTACAACCTGCTCATTCTCTTTCTTCAGGCTCACTCTATACTCTTCCTGTTTCTACATTATCAGTCTTAACATCTGCTCTTCCTGTTTCTTTAGCCTCAGTCTTACTATCATTTTATTTCTTTCTGTTTGAGTCTCAGTCTTACTATATGCTCTTCCTTCGTCTTCAGTCTTGGTCTTACTACATGTATCCACTCTTCCTGTTTCTTCAGCTCAGTCTTACTGTGTGCTCTTCCTGTATCTTCAGGCTCATTCTATCTGCTCCTTCTGTTTCTTCACACTAATTCTCTCTGCTCTTTCTGTTTCTTCACACTAATTCTCTCTGCTCTTTCTATTTCTTCAGACAAGTTCTCTCGGCTCTTCCTGTTTCTTTAGCTCCAGTCTTGCTATCTGCTCTTCCTGTTTCCTCAGTATCAGTCTTTCTGTCTACTCTTTCTGTTTCTTCAGGCACATTCTCTCTGCTCTTTCTGTTTCTTCAGGCTCATTCTCTCTTTCTGTTTGTTTAGGCTCATTCTCTCTTTTCTTCCTTAATCTTCAGTCTCAGTCTTACT
Source organism: Elysia crispata (assembly GCA_033675545.1). Taxonomy (NCBI): domain Eukaryota; kingdom Metazoa; phylum Mollusca; class Gastropoda; family Plakobranchidae; genus Elysia; species Elysia crispata. The sequence continues at coordinate 367,734 of JAWDGP010003662.1, read as the reverse complement.
ACATGTAGCTGCTCTTCCTGTGTCTTCCGTCTCAGTCTCACTATTTGCTTTTCCTGTTTGTCCAGTCTCAGTCTCACTATTTGATCTTCTTGTTGTTTCAGCTCAGTCTTACTCTGTTCTCTTACTATATCTTCAGGCTCATTCTATCTGCTCTTTCTGTTTTTCTACACTAATTCTCTCTGCTCTTTCTGTTTTTCTACACTAATTCTCTCTGCTCTTTCTGTTTCTCTAGGCACGTTCTCTCTAGTCTTCCTATTTCTTCAGCTTCACTTTTTCTCTCTGCTCTTTCTGTTTTTCTACACTAATTCTCTCTGCTCTTTCTGTTTCTTTAGGCACTTTCTCTCTAGTCTTCCTATTTCTTCAGCTTCGCTTTTTCTATCTGCTCTTTCTGTCTCTTGAGCCTCAGTCTTACAATCTTTTCGTTTCTTCAAGCTCAATCCTCTTATTATTTCTGTTTCTTGAGTCTCATTCTATCCCTCTGCTTTTTTCAACTTAATCAGACTCATTCTAATTCTTCACTCTTTCTGTTTCTTCAGCCTCTGTCTTACTCTCTGCTCTCCTCATTATTCTGTTTTTAAGTTAGATAGGATAGTTTTTTTTTTAAATCAATTAGATGTTGGACTGTTTGGTCTTTCATTATATAAATTATCTCTTACTCACCGTTACTGAAGGTGCTTCATGAAGGTATAAAACATACCCATTATTGCTTTTGAATCGTTTTGGTTTAAAAATAATTAATATTCAGTCACTCCTGGTTAGAAAAGATGAACACCTTCAAAGGAATAGTATTGATCGAAAACCATCGCTCATAATGTGTCAGTTTCAATTTTCTATGTCTGCCGAAAATCATTACAATCATTATAAGTTGATTCTTTCGCTCCTTACCAAAAAATCACTACAATCGTTATAACTTGATTATTTCGCTCTTAACCAAAAAATCGCTACAATCGTTCGCACTTATGCGAAAATCACTACAATCGTTATAACTTGATTTTTTTTCGCTCTTATGCGACAATCATTACATCATTTCTTTTATCTTTTAAACCTAGCTGATATAGTCTCTGGTGACTGCTTGGGGATATTAATATCACTTATGGACAGCTTATTAATCGTCTTACTGAACCTGTTTAATATAGGCTCTCCCGATAGACTGGTTGCTATAGATGTAGGCCCTACGGACAGCATATTTAGCCTCTCATTGCATCTGGTTGATGTAATTTTTTTATAGACTTTCAATTTCAAGTTTTTCATAATTATTCATAATTGTTTTACTAATTTCAGCAGAGAAATATGATTGTTTTGTCTTAGCTCATCGTCCCTGCTTTCGGTACATTTTTTTCACGTACCCTAAATATTTTATTTTTTTCATGTCTCCCCATCCCCCTTCTCCTAAAGTCGTGAGACTATCTAGCTCTAAAGCAGGCGCCCTTGTGGTGGCAGGTACAGGGTTTGATTCCCAGATTCAGGTGTTTAGCCCTGTGTTGATTCTGACAAGACATTGTTGCCTTTATTCAAGTGAAATTTTCAAGATGGATATCAGTGTGTTGAATTAAAAACATTTTATCTTATGTTTTTACTGATTTTAATGATGTAGGTTTTCTGTAAGACATGATTAGAAGGAGCTACATACTGCCATATTTTTGTGAATAAAAAGAAAGAGAAGAAAACAAAAGTTTATTCTTTCTGTTGTGTAATCATCCATCACACTTCAAGGCCAGGTGTAGCGCCCTATATCTCGCCTCCATGTTTGCCAACCACGTCCCAGGCATCGCTACCTCTCGAGGTCAACTGAACCAATTGAAAACTCCTAGCACTGGAGCCAGTGGCTGCCGAGCTGATAAACCTATCGATGCATTCAACACACGGCCTGGGTCAGTGGGGTCCACTTTAGCTGCAAGTCAGTAACCATTAAATAGTGATTGAGGGCCTGAAGAAACTGGTAAGATTGGACGCTCATTCCGTCTCAAGTTGAGAGACCGAAGATTTGTACTGGCTGCTTACACCAGCGGGGTCCACCGTAGGTACAAGTCAGTAACCATTAAATAGTGATTGAGGGTCTTAATAAGAAACTGGTAAGATTGGACGCTCATTCCGTCTCGCGTTGAGAGACCGAAGACTAGCACGGGCTGCTTACACCAGTGAGGTCCACCGTAGCTACAAGTCAGTAACCATTAAATAATGATTGAGGGCCTGAAGAAACTGGTAAGATTGTACGCTATTTCGTCTCAAGTTGAGAGACCGAAGATTTGTACTGGCTGCTTACACCAGTGGGGTCGGTTGTAGCTGCAAGTCAGTAACCATTAAATAACGATTGAGGGCCTTAAGAAACTGGTAAGATTGGACGCTCATTCCGTCTCAAGTTGAGAGACCGAAGATTTGTACGGGCTGCTTACACCAGTGAGGTCTTATCAAGGGAATAACTTTCTGTGCGCTGGTTCAGGTTATAAAACTGAGGGGAATGAGACGCTTGCCAAGAAAGTAGAATCTGATCTCTAATTATCAACATTTGTACAGAAATATTCAAGTGATATTCTCGTGCTATTAAATTAATAAAGACAGGATGAATGGTGCAGGCATATACTGCATAAGAGGTGTGTTGTGTTTAACATGCCAAGAATTAGTTCTTGCTACATAGTTCACTAATGAAATAACTTAGGCTTAACACATTCTCCCCTGATAGAAACTTCTGGACATCTTTTGGCTGGTGTAACTTTTACGGTGTAACGCGACCAAGATACTCTCTCGACCCAATCGCAGTTAACTGAAGATTGTCTCTCGCAAACTTTCAAACTCTTCAGGTTGTTATATATAGTTTTTAAATTTTAAATAATGTACTAAAGCAATGTAAATGATCTTGTGTGCAAATCTGCTCTTGATATTTTAATTGAATTTTTGCCTAGCTGTGTAAAAGCCCACGGCGTAGTTCTATTTGTCTTTGGTAGACATTTCAACCTTGTGCCTAACTATGGTCAGGAGTGGCCCGAATGTGGGAATGCACTGCCCAAGTGTTCCACCACTGAACGCAGCTCGAAGTGGATGTGACCAGTGAGCCAAGACGGGACCATATGCTGGCGAGTGTTACTGGGAGAGCCTGGTTGCCCCTAGCAACAGACGAGCGGAACTGCCTGGCAGCCCGCGATTGGAGCGCCCCCTAGTATCAAGCTATCAGGCTAGCGCCGTCTATGGTTTCCCTGTCCGCCTGGTCTATGGCGTGATTTCTGGCTCTGTCTCACTACCTGGACTTTCTTTTAGCGGAACAAAACGGTAGGCGATAGAATTCGTTTGAATTTGAATAAAATTTGGACTTAAATGTAGCCGATTGCCGAGGTTTTCAATAACTGTTAAGAAGTTAAAGTCTTGTGGTTTTTTTCTTCGGATTTTATTGCGTGTGAATGAAGTATTGTAATTATTATATACTATTGATTCTCTGGTAGTATTCGACACTGGTAAGTGAAGGAATTATTATATACTATTAAATCTCTGGTAAAAACTGGACGTTCGTTAGTTGACAAACAAAGTGATTAATTTTCCTGATTTTATAAAAGATAAAAGTAAATGATACTTACAGCAAAAAGTAATTTACAAAGCAATTCATAAAGATTTATGAGATTATAAAATAGCACATTGCCTCAGATCATTATCACAAATTCTATCAGCCACGATAGTCCTATCCTATCCGTGGGATGTCTTGTTATCTGAGCAGAGATAGTTTATCATCACCCGATGGCCGGCTATCTCGAACTGGTTCTATTGTGATCATCAAGATAGTGAGGTGGTTGTCTCTGTAATAACATCATGTTGATTCTAGCTCTAGAGCTGATGGTCGCTAGAGATAACAGGGCAGTTTCAATGGCTGGGACAAAGTGGCCAAATTTCGAGCCAGGTGGTGTTAAACTAAATTTGGTGATACTTGTCTATTACAACGACGGGTTTAAAGCATTGGCAGAGCAACGAGAAAATTTGATAAAACCGTTGAGAGTAAAAGATACAAGAAAAGAGAAAGAGACAGATCCAGAATGTTTACTCTCGTATCTAAAGGATGTGAAGCGCCGAGTTTTATTCATCCCTGAACGCCGACGTTATCTGCGTGCATTCTCCCGAGCTCGAGAGCTGAGGAGAAAAATAGAAGACATGCTCGCCTTCCTAATTGAAAAATACTTAACGCGATTTTCAAATAAAAAAAGAATGAGAACACAAACAATTTCCTTCGAGAAAACGCGATTTCTAAAAAAATAGACATACAATAAGAATAATTTGCTAATAAATGTAGAATGCAAACCTATATATAGATCTTTTTTAAAGTTCATTATCATGTAGGTTTATATAAATGTGCAGCTATGAATTTGCGAAAGCCAGTGCACAATTATGCACTTTTTAGGTAAATCCAAATAGAAAGCAAACGCACCACACTAAGAGGATATCTTGGTAATTATAAAGGATCCAAAAGGACGCGTGTGTGTCTATAAATAGTATAATACAAGGTCTTAAAGGAAATAGTCTCACAACTTTATAATTAGGGGACAAAAAAGAAATAACAAAATTGTTATCAATGCAACATATAAACGTTTCACTTGTAAGCTTCGTCAGTTTTATATTAGTTCTGAGCCTATTTCCTTTTATACCTTGCACTTTTTGCAGGAATCTCAAGTCTTCTTATAAATTATGCGTTTAAAAAGATCTTGAAAATACATTTAGAAAATGCAAAATTAGTAGATGTCCCTTTATAAAACCAATAGATAATCTTTCATAATGATTATGATAATAATTAGAAAAAGAAAGCGCTCTTCATACATAAATAAAATAATGAAGTTATTGGTTTCGCCATTTAGAGTTTACGTCTGTCTTAAGAATTTATCCTTCAGTAAATGCTTTGTTTACGTTTATCAAACTGACTTGAGTTATTAAAAATCTGAGCTAAACTTGCCGTTATTCGGCGTTTGCTCATAAAAGCAAAACCATCAACGTCCATTATTGTGAGGACGGATGAGGTGTTGATAGTTGGGTGTTTGTCTCCATGCGCACCGCACACTTCCGGTCATCGAGAAAAAGTCAGAGGTCAGTTCCGTGTGGACCATTAGCCACGGTTATGGATTATCGGGCCATGATTGGCAGTTGTTTTGATTTCAGATCAATACTCTTGGCTCTACTCTTGCTCTCTGTGCAACTAACTACACCGTCGTCTGTATGTCTGTATGTCTGTATGTCTGTATGTCTCTCTCTCTCTCTCTCTCTCTCTCTCTCTCTCTCTCTCTCTCTCTCTCTCTCTCTCTCTCCCTCTGTCTCTCTCTCAGCTGTCTGTCTATCTCTCTCTCCCTCTCTCTCTCTCTCTCCCTCTGTCTCTTTCTGTCTCTCTCTCTCAGCTGTCTGTCTATCTCTCTCTCTCCCGCTCTCTCTCTCTCCCTCTGTCTCTTTCTGTCTCTCTCTCTCAGCTGTCTGTCTGTCTCTCTCTCTCTCCCTCTGTCTCTCTCTGTCTCTCTCTCTGTCTCTCTCTCTCAGCTGTCTGTCTATCTCTCTCTCTCTCTCTCTCTCTCTCTCTCTCTCTCTCTCTCTCTCTGGGGGGAGGGCTGAAGGGGAGTGAGGTGGGGGATGCTGAAGGAGGAGTGGGGGTTGTTAGTTTCACTATAAACTTGCTAAATAGATTTAAGGTCGCACAATGGAGTTTAGCTCAGTACAGTTTTAAACCAGAATCATTTTCTAACTAGGAATTTCTAACTAGATATTTCGTTAGCTTTTAGGGGCATGGACTTTATTCATCGTGTAACTGGTTGATACAGTTCAATCAAGTCTAATGGGAAACAGCTTTGATTGATTAGGAGACAAGGGGCATGGGTCTTCTATATCAAGGCGGACACTGACAAAATCTATTGCTATAAAATTGACAGAGATACTTGCACCTACCCAGTAGAGAAACTTCTTTAGAATTTTGTCATTACTTTCTTGAGGCATAGATCTATATAAGCTTTTAAAAAAACTGAGTCCTAAATATTATGGTCATAGTTTTGTGAATTATGACAATGTTTGGGTATCTCACAAAGTTGTGAAATATTCTAAAAGTGTAATTCAATTGTTATAACTGGACTTATCGTAATTCACACCTGTTTTGTTGACATCGATGGGCACGCCGACACACTTCTCCGTTATGGGATGCTCAGGACTTAATCTCCATAGCTTCTCTTCTTTTCAAAAATCGATCCATTCAGGTTTTTGTTGTTGTTTTTTTTAAGGGAAAAATTTCTCAACCGTTTTTTTAATTAGAAAAAACATTTAATGCAAAAAAAGCAAAAGAAATGTGTGGTTTAAGCATATAGGCCTAAGATTAAAATATATCTTTGAGAAAGCGAAAGAGGTACTCACACAGAGGGATGGATCGAGAGAGCGAAAAAAATGCGGAGAGAGGGCTTAGGGAGAGAGAGAGAGAGAGAGAGAGAGAGAGAGAGAGAGAGAGAGAGAGAGAGAGAGAGAGAGAGAGAGAAAGGGGAGTGAGTGAGTGAGAGAGAGGAATAATTCTAAAATGGTGAGAGGGATAGAGGAGAAAAACTGCAAAGAATCTATACAAACAAGAAATGAGAAAAATTGTGGAAAGAAATTTAAAATCTAAAGGAAATCTAAAAAATGCAAAAATGAATATGCAAATGTGATATGTAAACTAACCAATAAAGTAATGGAAAGTTTCCCTGGAGTGAATGTAGTGTTTTAGTTACCATCAAGCCCTCGTTTTCAACAGCCATGTGGGTTGACTGAAGGATTTGAGTGAGTTATGCGAAGCTAACCTTAACCGAACAACAAGCAACACACCTGTGAGACGATAATAAACCTTAGAATCGGATCCGATCAATAACCGAATCTTTAACCTTCAACCCTAACACTAGGCAACACACCTGTAAGACGAATAGAACCTTAGAATCGGACCCGATCAATAACCGAATCTATACACCGATATCCTCACACGTCAGCCGGCGACGCTAAAAGGCGTTTAATATGTCAGCTGGCACAATGCTTGCCTCATATGAATGCAAATGAGACTCCATAGAAAAAAAAGTCTGCAGATCACTGTGTTATGAGCTTTATATCTTGGTGGTTGAAGACAGGATTCTGTTTTATGGGCTTTACATCTTAGTGGATGAAGATAGGGTTCTGTGTTATAAGCTTTATATCTTAGTGGGCGAAGACAGGGTTCTGTGTTATAAGCTTTATATCTTAGTGGGCGAAGGCAGGGTTCTGTATTATGAACTTTATATCTTAGTGGGCGAAGACAGGGTTTTGTATTATGAGCTTTATATCTTAGTGGGCGAAGACAGGGTTCTGTATTATGAGCTTTATATCTTAGTGGGCAAAGACAAAGTTTTGTATTATGAACTTTATATCTTAGTGGATGAAGATAGGGTTCTGTATTATGAGCTTTATATCTTAGTGGGCAAAGACAAGGTTTTGTATTATGAGCTTTATATCTTAGTGGATGAAGATAGGGTTCTGTATTATGAGCTTTATATCTAGTGGGCAAAGACAAGGTTTTGTATTATGAACTTTATATCTTAGTGGATGAAGATAGGGTTCTGTATTATGAGCTTTATATCTTAGTGGGCAAAGACAAGGTTTTGTATTATGAGCTTTATATTTTAGTGGGCAAAGACAAGGTTTTGTATTATGAGCTTTATATCTTAGTGGATGAAGATAGGGTTCTGTATTATGAGCTTTATATCTTAGTGGGCAAAGACAGGGTTCTGTATTATGAACTTTATATCTTAGTGGGCAAAGACAGGGTTTTGTATTATGAGCTTTATATCTTAGTGGATGAAGATAGGGTTCTGTATTATGAGCTTTATATCTTAGTGGGCAAAGACAAGGTTTTGTATTATGAACTTTATATCTTAGTGGGCAAAGACAGGGTTCTGTATTATGAACTTTATATCTTAGTGGGCGAAGACAGGGTTTTGTATTATGAGCTTTATATCTTAGTGGGTGAAGACAGGGTTCTGTATTATGAGCTTTATATCTTAGTGGATGAAGATATGGTTCTGTGTTATAAGCTTTATATCTTAGTGGGCAAAGACAGGGTTCTGTATTATGAACTTTATATCTTAGTGGGTAAAGACAGGGTTTTGTATTATGAGCTTTATATCTTAGTGGGCGAAGACAGGGTTTTGTATTATGAACTTTATATCTTAGTGGGTAAAGACAGGGTTCTGTGTTATAAGCTTTATATCTTAATAGATGAAAACAGGGTTCTGGGTTATGGGCTTTATGCCTTAGTAGGCGAAGACAGGGTTCTGTGTTATAAGCTTTATATTTTAGCGGGTGAAGACAGGGTTCTGTATTACAAGCTTTATATCTTAGTTGGTGAAGACAGGGTTCTGTGTTATAAGCTTTATATTTTAGTGGGTGAAGACAGGGTTCTGTATTACAAGCTTTATATCTTAGTTGGTGAAGACAGGGTTCTGTGTAATAAGCTTTATATCTTAGTGGGTGAAGACAGGGTTCTGTATTATAAGCTTTATATCTTAGTTGGTGAAGACAGGGTTCTGTGTAATAAGGTTTATATCTTAGTGGGTGAAGACAGAGTTTAGTGTTATGAGCTTTATATCTTTGTGGATGATGGTTGAAAGTTAAAGCACCTGGAAAAGTAAAAAAAAAAATAAGATAATGCTAAGACAATTTTTTTTACAGCTTTCTCTCTCACCCTATAAAACACATACAAACAGTAAGAGTTTATTAATTTTAGGGTTGTTTTTTTTTTCTGCTTGAGATAAGAGGACTAATAACTAAGATGACGAAAATTTGAGTGTGAAACGTTTTGATCGGGAATTTACATGATGACGAAACGTGACAACATGACTTACAAGATACCGGTATATGCTCTCAGTCATATGTGCGATATCGTTATGACCTTTCTCGTGATATCTAGAGAATGCTGACATGATGGAGGACTGTTCAAGAGGCTCATTGGGCGAGGAAGAGATGTGGTGGGAGGGCGGAAAGAAACAAGTTAGTACTTGAGATAGGAAGACAAAGTGGGATTGGTTTATTGAATGAAGGTTATGAGTGGTATAGTATGGCTCAGAGAGAGAAAAAGAGCGAGTGAGCGAGAGAGAGAGAGAGAGAGAGAGAGAGAGAGAGAGAGAGAGAGAGAGAGAGAGAGAGAGAGAAAATATAATGAAGGCGGCGGAGCAAGAGACTGTGAGAGAGAGAGAGAGAGAGAGAGAGAGAGAGAGAGAGAGAGAGAGAGAGAGAGAGAGAGAGAGAGTGAAAATATAATGAAGGCGACGGAGCAAGTGACTGTGAAAGAGAGAGAGAGAGAGAGAGAGAGAGAGAGAGAGAGAGAGAGAGAGAGAGAGAGAGAGAGAGAGAGAGAGAGAGAGAGAGAGAGAGAGAGAGAGAGAGAGAGAGAGAAAGAGAAGAAAGGAGGGAAATATAGTTATTACCTGTCTAGTAGCGAAATTTCATTTTTAGAGTTACTGGTTTATTTTTTTATACGTTTTTGAGACGAATATTGACTTACAAGCACACAACCGGGTATTTTAGGCAAGTGTTTTAACTTATTGCCTTAGTATGTCGTCTCCTGACTTCATTAGAGAAACATTCTCTGGCCGCCCCCTTTCCACCTCCCCGTACTCAAGTATTGCCGAGCTATTCAGGTGGTGGACAAAATCTTGGGTTCAGCTGCTGCTTGCACCGGGTTCAAACTTTTCATACTTTTTGTTGTTTTTGTTTTTTTCAATTTTTCCGTGCATTGAATGTTCGATGTGGCGCCTAGCCTGTACTGGAGGTGAATAGCGATCTAGCAGCAACTGATCATTGAGTCTCTCTCTCTCTCAAGGTGGTCGTGGCTTTGTTCGTCCTGTGGTAGCATTATACCTCCGACTGGTGCCTCTTTCACTCACACTCTCGAGACAGAATTCAGTTAAAATCGGCAGATCAAAAGGCGGTGCATTAAGCTTTCATAGGCCAGATCGGTGGTGAAAACCCTGGGCCGTAAAGTAACAAGCTGGGGACTTTAGACGCCAGTGGGACAATCTACACCGTTAAACTTGGTAATGAAGCTGGCCTAAGTTTTTCTATTGCTCCAATATGAACTCAATACATAAAAGGCTTCGTTTACATTGCAATTCCTTGCCTCATTCAGCACAGCTTTAAACTTGAAATTAATACGTACCTTAGTGCGCTGTTTTTAATTATATTCATTTCTATCTCAATTTATTTCTTAGCTATGTTACTTTTTATTACGAGGGGTAAGCTTTATAGGCACTCGTGAACAAATAAACAAGAAATTTGTCCTAAAGCTGTGTTAAAATGAATGTTTCTATAAAAGGTTCGAATACTGCAAGTTTGTGTTGACCACTGCTGCTAGGAGGCAGCTAGTCCTGACAACACTTCTTTCTCGAATGCACTCATCTTTATTCTTTTATCTTAAGTTCTTTTGATCAATTTATTATTTTGCCCGTTTTTTTTTTTTTAATTAATTTATTTATCTTTATCGCAAAGGGCAAACGTTGGGGACATAGGTGAAGAGATAATGAAGATATATCATTCCAGCTGTATCTAACTATTTACCTTTACTGTGTTTCGACAGTACTGTTGAGTTGGACAAGTTCACATTATAAAACCTGTACTAAAAAATATGGCCATTAAAAGAACAGGGACCGTACAGTACAACCTAGACAGCAATACCTGGACAAGTGGCCATCGATCGAGCAACTCTAAAGTGGGGATTATTCTGTGGAGTGTCTTCTCGCGGATGGTTAGGGTTTTCAAATCATGTATGATCAATGATAGATGATAAACCAAACTTAGTGTACAAAGCGTACTGTCCAATGGGACGCCTTAGTCGGTAAGATGTTAAGAAACATAGAGTAAAGCACAATATAGGTTGGGACGTCTTAATCGGTAAGATGTCAAGAAATATAGAGTTAAGCATAATGTTGGTTGGGACGTCTTAATCGGCAAGATGTCAACAAACAGAGAGTAAAATATAACGTTTTAATCCGCAAGATGTCAACATACATAGAGTAAAGCATAATGTTGGCTTGAAAGTTTTAATCGGCAAGATGTCAACAAACATAGAGTAAAGTATAATGTTGGCTGGAACATTTTAATCGGCAAGATGTCAACAAACATAGAGTAAAGCATAATGTTGACTGGAACGTCTTAATCGGCAAGATGTCAACAAACATAGAGTAAAGCATAGTGTTGGTGGCTGGAACGTCTTAATCGGCAAGATGTCAACAAACATAGAGTAAAGCATAATGTTGGCTGGGACGTCATAATCGGGAAGATGTCAACAAACATAGAGTAAAGCATAATGTTGGCAGGGACGTTTTAATCGGCAAGATGTCAACAAACATAGAGTAAAGCATAATGTTGGCTGGGACGTCTTAATCGGCAAGATGTCATAATATTGTAAAGCATAATGTTGATCAGGACGTCATATAACCGACGCATGTGGTGCAGAGAAAAGTAAAAGCGGACTATCTCTGTAAGATTAAAACAAAAATGGCGAATGTTCCAAAACCAAAAGGCTGCCGGTAGAGGCTGAGTAACAAGAAAGGTTTTCTTTTTATTGATTCCCTATACGCCTAGAAATTCAAGATGTTGTAGAAACGTGAGGTGGTCAGTAGATTAAGTTGGCTGAATCTCGTTCGAGTCCGAATCATTGTCACCACGTGTCAGTGAGTGAACAGTAAGTACACGTTTCTTGCATGCCAAGTTGTCAAGTAAGTTCCGAACAATTGAACTCCGTGCAAGATTCTCAGATAGATTTAGAGCAATTCAAATCTGTTAGAGCTCTAAGAAGAAACGGCGGGAGGTTATTGGAAAACGAACACAGCGATATGAAGAGTTTCCGAAAACAACCTCAATATCAAGGAAAATTTAGTTTTTAAGAGAAAAAAAAATTCAAGCTATGAGTTGATCGTGTTAACTTTAGTCTTACGTTTCAAATAATAAACTAAGTCGGTTTGGATTGTGGGGAATCTAAAGCTCTCAGAGACTACTTGATTTTCAAGGAGAAAATGTGTTCAGCAATGACAAGTAAGGAGAGTGAGGACTGAAACTCGAGAAGTAGATCGCTACCCATAGGGCATCTCGTCGCTATCTATGTTATATTGAGCTTTACTCCCAGCTTCCCAAGATATCGGTACATTCCGTTACCACTGGTTACAGTATTGAACAAGTGTGAATTGTATCTTAACCAACCGCCCCCTATGCCTCTTTATCTCTCTCTATCTCCTTCTCACTCACTGACACTTTCTTCTTTTTTCTCTTACCTCTCCTCCTTTCTCTCTTGCTCCGCTCTGTTTCTCTCTTATTTCCCTCTTCTTTATATCTTTATGAATTTCTCAGGCTCTCTTCTCTTTCTCCTTTTCCTTCCCTTCCTTTGTCCCTTCCCCATGTTCTCTCCCTTCTTCTCCTCTTACATATCTCTCTCTCTCTCTCTCTCTCTCTCTCTCTCTCTCTCTCTCTCTCTCTCTCTCTCTCTCTCTCTCTCTCTCTCTCTCTCTCTCTGTATATATATATATATATAGCATACACTCAAACATTTTTTTTCCACCTTTTCCCCACAGACAAGGAAAGTTTTGAGGACGAATCACAGTAAACGGCTTGCTTCAGCCAGCATTGTGCGGGCTTGAATCTCGAGAGTGTCTCTCAAACAGACAGACAAACATGTCGCAGGTAGCATCAAGACCAGCCAGTCAGATGAAGGTGGGCGTGTCCCTGCCGGAGATCAAACATCCAATGAGCCAGCTGGGCCAGCCAGGCAACATGGATGTGAGGGGCGTGTCCAGGATGAGTGAAGGACGGCCCGGCTCAAACCCACCCCTCACAGGACGTCCTCTAGCAAATGAGGGCCCTACAAATGTTCGCAAGAGCTTCAGGTAAGACTGACAGGTTGCTGCATCTCAGCATATGGTTAAGGTTTCTGTAACTCAACTCTGCCCGTAATCCATAGTGTCTGGCTTAGGTTTCTCTATCTTAGCTCTGCCCGTAATCTATAGTTTCTGGTTTAGGTTTGTCTTTCTCAACTCTGCCTGTTATCTATCGTGTCAGGTTCAGGTTTCTCTATCTATTCTCCACTCTGTAGGTAATCTGTAGGGTCTTGTTGAGGTTTCTCTATCTCAGCTCTGCCCTCTCTCTGTTGTGTCTCCTGTAGGTTTGCTGTACACGAATCTGCCTATAACTTGCTGTGTCTGATGTAGGTTTCAGCTAACTCAGCTCTGTCCAGTTTTTCTGTATCGCTCCCTGTAGTTTTGCTCAACTGGTTCTACCACAGGTTAATGAGGACACGCAGATATACCGACAGAGCAACTTCCATTTTTCTGTCCATTCGTTTCGCAGTCTCTAAGGTCGTCCGACATATTAGTTTTGATCACAACAAACTTCTTTTCCATGACAACAAGCATAAAAGGGACACCGTACTAGTATTTTTCCTGGCCCATATCGACAGTTTTTTCAATACACAAAAATGGAGAATCCATGAAAGTTTCATCTATATCACGACCTGAAATCGGTGCTTTTCCGCTACAGGCCTTGCGGGATTACTCGAACTGCCATATTTCATTATCATAATTTAAAAAAAAATCACTTAAATGGTATGAGACATTTATAAATTTAAATACAGTACTTCAAGATAAAAAAAAAAGATGCATTTGATGCCAATTCTTTCCATACAGATCTAGACTTAGCTACATATCTAGATCTAGATTTAGATCTAGTGCATCTAATTAAAACGCCCGAAGCAGTAACTATAGATCCATTCACTTGAAATTGCTTGTGCTAGATCTTGAGATTTACAAAGTATATTCTTAATATTATGAAGCAATAATCATTTATCGAAGCCAGTGTAATGAATGCCTAGCCTATCCGATGCATTAGTGGCACGATATCGCAGATCTACACCTAGCCCATGACAGATCACTCATCTAATTTTGAACAATTATATCGAAATTTTTAAAGTCATTAGAAGTGGAGTATAGTTAAGTGAAGCACGTAATAGTTTACCAATCGACTTTTGTTTAAATTTTGACTCCAAACCCTTCTTAACTTATAAGGCATGAAAAAGAAGTATAAAATTTTACTGTAACATAGAGGAAAAGAAAATCTGTTTTGCACCACGAAAAATTTTCAAAACAAGAAAAAATGAACAAAATAAAACCAACAAGCACCAACACACACACACACACTCACAATAATTTCATTTCTTATTTATTTTAACCTTGCAGGCAAAAAATAAAAAGTCTGCAAATATTAAAAAAATATGCAATTATTAAATGATAGTCAATTTTTAGGAAACTTTTCAAGACAATATTCCACCACAACACTATTGTTTACAACATAGGATAAATAAAGTTTCCACTTCCTTTGACCAAAAAATTTATGGCGGCACCGGAAAATTACGAAAATGCCCGGAACATCCGAAGTGCCTGTCGGTGTATCTGTCCGTTCCCTAATTTGTGGGCTCTACTGCGTCGGAGCTGGCCAAGCACTGTGTTTCGGTGTTTTTTCTGTGTCTGCTCTGTGTAGACTTTTGAACGCCTTTACTTCAGAGCGACGTCAAATATTGGAGCCATCATGGCGTCCGCTCCTCTGTGCGGTAAAATTTAATATTAATATATTTATGTTCTTTTAACACCTTAACGAAGAATCAGATTCATTCTTTACTGATTATTTTGTCCGCTCTACATGCATTGTCATCCATGTGTTCAAAATATTTTATTTTTTTATATTTTTAACTACCTAGGCTATCAATCATAGGAAAACAGAAACATTTTAAAGTTGACAAAATAAACATGCAAAAAGAAAACACTTGTCCTCTTTTTACCTGATCTATACATCCAGTGAAAACGTGTCCTTTTACCAGGTCTGTCCATCCACCGCACACATATTTTCTTAATTTACTTGCCCGGTCCATACATTGTAAACATGTTTTCTCTTTTATTTTTTTCGTGCTCTGTCCATGCACTAAAAATATGTTTTCCCTTTTCCCTGCTTTGTCCATCCACTATGAACATGGTTTCCCTTTTCCCCTGCTCTGTCTATCCATTGTAAACATGTTTTCCGTTCTTCCCTGCTGTATCCACTCACTGTAAAACTGTCTCTGCCTTGCCCAGTGCTGCCAGTGGACGGTCCACTCACCGCAACAAGGAGAATCTCAACAAGCCGATCGCCATAGAGAGTATCCCTGAGGGAGTCGAGGTCAAATACGGTGACCCCGCCGCCACCAGGCTACCAGTGTTCGGTAAGGCGGAGCTACTTGTCTGTCTCTCCCCCCCCCCCCCTTTATTTCCTCATCTGTTTTTTCCTCTCAATCTCTGTGACCCTTTGCATGTATGTCACCATATCACCCTTTTCCTGCGTTCTCTTTCTCTCTGTCTCTGTCTCTGTCTGTCTGTCTGTCTGTCTCTCTCTCTCTCTCTCTCTCTCTCTCTCTCTCTCTCTCTCTCTCTCTCTCTCTCTCTCTCTCTCTCTGTAATCCTAACATCAGACATAAGTGTTAGACAAACAATGAATGGACCCAACAAAGTTGACTATTATGCAGACTTGGGAGACAAAGATGAGAGAGTAAGACCCTACCGTTAAGCACCATTGTATACAGACTTAGGAGACAAAGATATGAGAGTAGGACCGTAACGATAAACACTAATGTATACAAACTTAGGAGACAAAGATATGAGAGCAGGACCCTAACGATAAGCACAATTGCTCCAACAGTCGAGATGACGGGGGCGACTGTGATAACCATAGGCCTGGCCTGCTCTCTGCTTCACGAGCTGGGATAATCGCTTGATTAAGCTGAGGAAAATGATCCACACTGGCCAGAAGTCAGCTGTGGGTCTTACACCTCGCGCTAATCTTGATCACATAACTGGGGTCGATAGCGACTTCAGCTCTGTTGTTGATCTTGGAGTTTGGAGAGGGCAGATTTTCCCGTTCGTTCAATCTCTCAACACTTGTGGTTTCTTCTTCTCTGTCTGACGCTTCAATCTTTCAGTGGTCTACAGGGGTCTGGGAACAGTCCTGGGACTCGTTCTGTCACTCTTGGTTTGTCTGTTTCCTCACTTTAATTCTCTGTTTTGTCTTCCTTGTCACTCCTATTGTGTCTGTTTTCTACCGTACTCTCCTACGTTATTTTCTCTTTCTTTTTTCTCTTATTTTGTCTGTTTTCTACCTCTAATTCGTTGTCTTGTCTTCCATTTTTCTATTATTTTGTCTGTTTTCAATCCTTCTCCGATTCCTTCTTTAGTCTTCCCTGTCAGCTCTATTTTGACGTTTATTTTTCCTACCCTTCCTTGCCACTCTTTTTTTTTTTTTTGTCTGTTTTCTACGCTTCTCTTTTTATCTCTCAGAGACATAACATTTTAAATAATTCATGAGTCGGTTTTGATTTTCTCACATTGGCTGATCAGAATCAGCAAATCCTCCGACCTCACCTTCTCTTCATGCCCCTTTCATTTTCAGCAGTGTCTGACATAAGATTAAAATAAGAACAGATAACTATAACAGAAGAAAGCCAGTATATATTTTGTTCCTCTGCTAACACAATCCTAAATAGAAAGATGTAGACCAAACCAACCTTGAGTCGAGATCCTCACGAAGGCCTCTGCTGGCAGCCATGAGGAGTGTTTGGGTCATTAAAGTGGCTATATGCATGGGAAGGAGGCATGAAATTCCAATAAATGCATAAAAAAAATATTCAAAGTCTAGTCTGTATGTTGTCAGTGTGTGTGTGCTTTGTTTGGTGCACAGTGGAGGTGTTTGTTCCCGTTCCCAGTTCAAGTTTTTTGAAGCTGCAACATGATCGTGTTTCTAAACTTTATTGTATCAATGTTTTCTTTTTTATACCGATCTGTCTATCTGCTATTATACCTTCCATCTACCTTGCTATTCAACTTAAAAGTTTAAAGCATGTGCTTATTGTGCTTATTCCTTTTTTTGCCCTCCTCTCCCCGCAACAAGCGTTCTTTCTTCTCTCTCTCTCTCTCTCTCTCTCTCTCTCTCTCTCTCTCTCTCTCTCTCTCTCTCTCTCTCTCTCTCTTTCTCTCTTTCTCGCTCTCCCCCTCCCCACCTCTCTCTATTTTTCTGTATGTTTCCCTCTCACTGTGCACTGCCTACCATCCTCCTGTCAAACCTTGAACTAACGAGGTAGCTTATGTCCAGTGTTTACACAACTCTTTAGTTTGAAGGGCAGCCAGCTAGACATTGATCTCTGCCTTGTCAACCCCTTACTCAACCAACCTCATCGCAGACCAGTGAGAGAAGAAAGGTCGGACATTAACCATAGTGTTAAATAGTATTTAAAAAAAACAAAAACCTCAAACCTAAATCTAGCTCGAGACCGACAAATAAGGCGAAAGATGTGAAAACATAAGGACAGATTGAATGGACAGGGATCAAACCTGCACCTCGATGCGGCGCCCATCGCCTAGCCAAGTCAAGACACCCAGGTTATTGTCAGGGCAAAGCTTAAATATAATTGGTGCGCACTACTAGGGCTAATCAATAAGCCAATCAAATCTACAAAAAATAGATGCTTCAGGAACAGTGACTCTCATGCTGGCTTGAATAGACTAAGAAGCTGAATCGCTAAGAAACGATGAAGTCCATATCTTTACAGGACATAAACAAACTAGCCTAAGAATTTGATATAGAAATAAAGAAGGCAGGGAAACAACGATAGAGGCTGGGGCAGTTGGATCTATACCTAAGGATCTAAAAAATGGGACCTTCAGAGATGTGCAGCAATTAAGATGGGACGTTCAGAGATGTGCAGCAATTAAGATGGGACTTTCAGAGATCTTGCAACAATAAACACGTGACGTTCAGATTGTGCAATAATAAACATGGGACATTTTGAGAGCGCGACACAATAATCATGGGACATTTTGAGATTTTGCAACAATAAACGTAGGACATGTTGAGATTGTGAAAGAATAAGCATCGGACATTCAGAGATTATGCAAAAATAAGCTTGAGATATTCAGAGATTTTGCCAATTGGAATTATTCGCTTATAGATTGAAACATGCCCACAACTTTACAATCAAAACTTTTATGCCTCGTGAAAAAGGATTTTTTTTTTTTCTTTTCTCTCCAATTTTTCCTCTGTCGTTCTACCCTCATCCCCTTTTTGACTTACGTTGTTTTGTTGTTGTTTTTTTCCACTGTGGTCTCTCTCTCAATCGCCCTCTGTCTCTCAGTCTCTGTTTATCTGTCTGATTTTTTTCCGTCTCTCTCTCCCTTCCCCTCTCTCTCTCTCTCTCTCTCTCTCTCTCTCTCTCTCTCTCTCTCTCTCTCTCTCTCTCTCTCTCTCTCTCTTTCCATACCTGATCAGAGACAACCTGGTGAAGATCAATCCGCAGTAAAGTGTTTTGGAACATCCCTCCCCCCTCCCACCCCTCGCTCTCCCCTAAATTTCCCCTCCCCAGTATCGTAATAGCCGATAAAGTCTTGAAGTCGATCAACCACTGTAGTGTATGCAGCATTTCACCTTTAACCTGAATTGCTCTGGTCTATTCAATCAATGTCTGTATATCACCTAAGCTCCTGTATCACAGAAAAACTCAGTTTGGTTGCTCTAATTCAGATTTAAGTTCTGTCGATGGATTAAGTGCTGATATTTCTTCCAATAACTGCCTCTTCTCTCTCTCTCTCCCTCTCTCTCTCTCTCTCTCTCTCTCTCTCTCTCTCACACACACACACACACACTCTCTCTCTCTCACACACACAGACACACATACATATACTCTTTCTCTTTTTTTTCCTCTCTCTCTCACACACTCTCTGTCTTTCTCTCTCTCACACACTCTCTCTCTTTCTCTCTCACACACTCTCTCTTTATCTTTTTTTCCTCTCTCTCTTTCCCTCTCTTTCTTTATCTCTCGCTCTCTCTCTTTTTTCTCTTTCTGTCTCTCCTTTCTTTCTATCTTTGATACTGTCTGTCTGTCTTTGTCCCATTGTCTTCTTTCCTTCTCTACGCCTTTGAATTTGTTCCTCCTTCTTTCGTTTCAGACTCAAACTTGAACGCACGCACCCCCCCCCCCCCTTTTCTTCAAAAATAAAAAAAAAATAGTAGTAATTAATAAATAAATAAATAAAAATCCTGATTTTGAATCTTAGGGTTTTATTGTCTCATCCCTGATTCATATTATTTTTAATGTTAGAGAACTGTCGTTTCAGAGCAGCTCGATCCAAGTTAGTGTGACCTGTCTTTAGGTGGAACTTTCTCATAAAAGATTAGTCTCTCTGTCAGCCGAACCGTAACGAAGAGCTTAATCTCTGGCCAGCACGGTGGAACGGTTCATGCAACTCAGTCATATAAAATAAAGGGCTGTGTCTGTGTGTGTGTGTGTGTGTGTTACTCGACAGACTTCAGTAACCAAAACAAAAAGGGAATTTGGCAGATACACAGAAAACCTAGTGATAAAGCGGTATGGTGCTACCCACCTCGATCATGATGATGGACCGAGTGATAAAATGGTATGGTGCTACCAACCTCGATCATGATGATGGACTTAGTGATAAAGCGGTATGGTGCTACCCACCTCGATCATGATGATGGACTTAGTGATAAAGCGGTATGGTGCTACCCACCTCGATCATGATGATGGACTTAGTGATAAAATGGTATGGTGCTACCAACCTCGATCATGATGATGGACTTAGTGATAAAGCGGTATGGTGCTACCCACCTCGATCATGATGATGGACTTAGTGATAAAGCGGTATGGTGCTACCCACCTCGATCATGATGATGGACTTAGTGATAAAGCGGTATGGTGCTACCCACCTCGATCATGATGATGGACTTAGTCATAAAGCGGTATGGTGCTACCCACCTCGATCATGATGATGGACTTAGTCATAAAGCGGTATGGTGCTACCCACCTCGATCATGATGATTGACTTAGTGATAAAGCGGTATGGTGCTACCCACCTCGATCAAGATGATGGACTTAGTCATAAAGCGGTATGGTGCTACCCACCTCGATCATGATGATGGACTTAGTCATAAAGCGGTATGGTGCTACCCACCTCGATCATGATGATGGACCTAGTCATAAAGTATTATGGTGCTACCCATCTAGATCACGGTGTGGGACCTAGCGATAAGACTGTATGGTGTTACTCACTAAAATCATAGTGTGGTATCTAGCTCTAATGCGATGCGGTTTTACCTACTTAGATCATAGTGTAGGACCTAGTGATAATGTGGTATATTGTTACTCACCTATATCATGGTGTGGGACCTAGTGATAATGCGGTAGGGTGTTACTCACCTATATCATGGTGTGGGACCTAGTGATAATGCGGTATGGTGTTACTCACCTATATCATGGTGTGGGACCTAGTGATAATGCGGTAGGGTGTTACTCACCTATATCATGGTGTGGGACCTAGTGATAATGCGAAACGGGGTAACTCAGTTAGATCATGGTGTGGTACCTAGCGATAATTCGGTATAGTGTTACTCACTGCATCATAGTGTATAATCTCGGCACAATAAGGTATGGTGTTACTGACCTACAAAATGGTGTAGGACCTAGCGATAGTGAGATATGATGCTTGTCTCCTATATCATCGTTTGGAAGTTCAACAATTGCTGATATAGTCTTTCGGTAGCAGAGCCATTTTCTTAATGTTTAAAAAAAGTATGTAGTTGAAATCGTTGTAGGTAAATGTAAGAAAGAGATCCGATATTATGTAGAGGGAACGACAGATGGTATTATTCTTTCATCGATTCTTTGCCGATAGATATATCACTTGACTCGTTTTTGCCATTCACTCTCCTTTTCCTTACTTAAACCTGCAATGTTGAGTACACCTGCAACTTCCACTATCCTTCCCCAATCTCTCCCTCTTCCCCCTCTAGCTTTTCCAAAGCAACAAATTAACCCTTTACCTGTTCTGTATTACTGATTATTCTCCACTCTCTCTCTCTCTCTCTCTCTCTCTCTCTCTCTCTCTCTCTCTCTCTCTCTCTCTCTCTTTCTCTCTGACACACACACACACTCTCTCCTTCTGCATGTCTGAGACTCTCTTAGTCTCAGTCTATTTGTCATTATTCCTTTTTCTCCGTCTATCTGTGTGTGTGTGTGTCTCTCTCTCTCTGCCTCTGTCTCCGTCTTAAAGGAAATAGGCACACACCTTTATGATTACGGGACAAAGAAGAAATAAAACTATTATCAATTTAACATAAAAAATGCTTCTCTTTGTAAGCTTCGTCAGTACTTATTACAGTGTTATAATTGTCTCTGTTTGTCTGTTTGTATGTATGTACGTATGTATGTATGTCTGCCTCTCCATATCTGTCTCTCTCTCTCTGTCTGTCTGTCTGTCTCTCTCTCTGTCTCTCTCTGTCTCTCTCTCTGTCTCTCTGTCTCTCTGTCTCTCTCTCTCTCTCTCTCTCTCTCTCTCTCTCTCTCTCTCTCTCTCTCTCTCTCTCTCTCTCTGATCCATTCTCGTTTTTTCACTTGTATGCTGTATGAGTTCGTTATTCTCATAATTTACGCACTGCTATTCTAGATCAATACGGTAAGAAAAGATATCGCTAAACACAAACCTATAATTACTGGTTTCCTGAAACTAATTGATACGAAACTCTATCACGACCGTAACTCAGTGACAGTACGAGCCACTATAGTATCGTTATTAAAATCACTAAATCTCTACTTGTTTCGCAGAAAATAAAAAATGAGTCATATATAAACAAGACTCCATACCCTGTCGCCTCCCCCCCCCCTCCAACTCTGCGCCTCTGGTGTTTGAACAACATTTTTCAGGGAGTCGGGCTGGTGTGGACGATCGTGACGTCATGAGTCGAGCCTCCAGCCGGGCATCCAGAGCTTCCGGTCAGGCCAGACTGGAAATCGATGAGGTCAGGAATCGATACTGCCCTAGTTCCTTGATTAGACAAAAGCATCATAAGAAACTTTGTTGCGGATTCGATATTTGTCTTTATACTAAATTAATCTGTTAGATTGTACGGCATGTTTCTGTCTAGTGCAGTGAGGGTCTATGTCAGTAAGCTTGATAGTAATATTATATTGAGAATAATGATTGCTGACAGAAGCAGATTGAAAGGTATGTTTCTAACCAGCGCGGTGAGGTTCTGTGTCAATAATCATACATGTAATTATATTCAGAATAATAATTTTTGACATTATCAGATTGTAAGACGTGTTTCTGTTCAGCTCACATCTTTAATACGATGAGGTTATGGGTCAATTAGCTTACATGCAATTATATTCAGAATAATTATTGCTGGAACAATCGGCTTGCTGTTTGAAACTAGGCCCATCCAATTTTGCACATGATTTTTGAAAGGTTTAAAAGTTTTCAGATAAGTATATGCAGGCCTTGCAGGGACTAATTGTTTTTTTATATTTTTTTTTCTATTTTCGCTGCTCCTCCTCAAAACCATAAATCAGCAGACGGTGTAATCAGTTCAAAACTTAACAACTAACTCCCCCCCCCCCCAACCCCACCTCATTACATCAACGCTAAGATAGCACGCCATTTTTCTTTGTTTGAAAACTAATTCTTTCTTCAATTTTATTAAAATTATAAAAACAAATGCGTCAAGAGTCAAGGGAATTAATTTTGATTTGACTTTTATCTTTTTTACAAGCATCTATTACTTCCCTTGCCTGTCAATCTTTATTTCTCACTCTCTCTCTCTCTTCCCCCCCTCTTTTTCCTAATCTTCGGTATTCACTTTCCTCTGCTTATTTCTCTCCTACTACAGCTCGAGGCGGTTTTAAAAGAGAAGCTCAAAACTAGCTACTATGATGTCAGGAAAAAGTTCAAAGATAACGACCCCGAGGGGAGAGGGAACGTATCCAGGTTAGTAGAGAGAGAGAGAGAGAGAGAGAGAGAGAGAGAGAGAGAGAGAGAGAGAGAGAGAGAGAGAGAGAGAGAGAGAGAGAAGAAAATATTCAAAAAGATAGAAAAAACTTATAATAAAAAATCCAGAATTTGAAGAGAGATAGTGCGAGCAAAATAATAAAAAAAGGAGAGAGAAAGAGAAGATAATGGTAAAGAGGAATAGAATCATATAATACTAATAGAAAGAATAAGAAAAATTAATCGAATATTTGAGAGAGAAAAGAAGCGCTGAATGATATGGTGTGATTGTGTGTGTGTGTGTGTGTGTGTTTTGTCTAGTAGCAACAGTGAAGATCGAAAAAGACTTTCTTAAAGTCTTTTTTTCCCTCTCTGTTTCTCTCTCTCTCTCTCTCTCTCTCTCTCTCTCTCTCTCTCTCTCTCTCTCTCTCTCTCTCTCTCTCTCTCTCTTCCACGTCCTCTGTGTCTCATTCTGCTCCATTTCTTTTGTTTCCCATCTCTTTAGCCTCAATTACCTGCTCACATTGTTTCTTTTCCCACTTTCCCAAGTATCTCGCTACTACCTTCTTTTCACCCAAACAGATTTACCCAGTTAACACTGATTTAGATTTTCATTATGCAGCAATTAATTCTGTGTTTGAAATCATGTGTAAGAAAAAGGAACAGCAAATTTCCTATTTAAATCGACATAGTTATGGCTAATCGTCTGACTGTCCGCTAGGGAGGCATTCACCCGCATCTTGGTGACAGTCCTTGGTCGGTCCATCAACGCCGCTACCTGCCAGCGGCTCATGAACAGGCTCGGCTTCGCGGAGCGTCAGGTCATACCGTTCACAGAGTTTTTCTCTTACTTCAGGTTGGTCATCGGATCACGCTTCGTTCATATTCTCTGGTCATTACTATAATCATCACGCTTCGTTCATATTCTCTGGTCATTACTATAATCATCTCAATGAGGAAGATTAAGTGAACAATAACAATTACGATAACTGTTGTTTCTTCTACCACTGTTCCTATTGCTGCTGTTCGTACTACTAACAGTAGTATGGTGGTAACAATAGTAGTAGTAGTAGTAGTAGTAGTAGTAGTAGTAGTAGTAGTAGTAGTAGTAGTAGTAGTAGTAGTAGTAGTAGTAGCAGCAGTCGTAGTAGTAGCAGTAGTAGCAGTAGCAGTAGTAATAGTAGTAGTAGTAGTAGTAGTAGTAGTAGTAGTAGTAGTAGTAGTAGTAGTAGTAGTAGTAGTAGTAGTAGTAGCGGTAGTAGTAGTAGTAATAGTAGCAGCAGCAGCAGCAGCAGCAGCAGCAGCAGCAGTAGTAGTAGTAGTAGTAGTAGTAGTAGTAGTAGTAGTAGTAGTAGTAGTAGTAGTAGTAGTAGTAGTAGTAGTAGTAGTAGTAGTAGTAGTAGTAGTAGTAGCAGTACTAGTAGTAGTAGTAGTAGTAGTAGTAGTAGTAGTAGTAGTAGTAGTAGTAGTAGTAGTAGTAGTAGTAGTAGTAGTAGTAGTAGTAGTAGTAGTAGTAGTAGTAGTAGTAGTAGTAGTAGTAGTAGTAGTAGTAGTAGTAGTAGTAGTAGTAGTAGTAGTAGTAGTAGTAGTAGTAGTAGTAGTAGTAGTATCTATATGTCATAAAGCATATCGTGGTGAGAATGAATGAGAAACTATCGATATGAAGAGCTACAACAAATCATCCTGTCCCATTTCTTAAATTGAAAACTTTTAGATCCAAATTTTCTTGCCTCTTAAGTCTCATAATGCGCATGCCGCAAACCCCCTTCCTCCTCTTGTCTTTTTTCAACCCTCACCCTGAATCACACTTCAGACAGGGGTAGCACACTAACCTCATGCTGTTCTTTCCTCTATAGAGAAGCTGCAGAATCCACATATCCACAGTGGATGGATCCAGTCCACAGAGCCAACCAGGACCGGGTTGTCATGAACGTCAACCAGGTGCACGCCAACTTAAGAGAGAGAGCCAAGCAAAGGTCAGTAGCACTGTGAACCTTGGCGAGGGTTGGTATGGGAGAAACGGAGCCAGGCTCTGTGTTTCTATTGTGGAGGGCTGAGATTAGAGACAGCGAGCTACCCTATAGTGACATGGCAAAGGGCTCGATGGGAGAGATGGAGGTACACCCTGTATTTACATTTGAGAGAACTAGGATGGGGGAAGAGGAGATTGGCTGAGAACGCTAAGAAAGCAAAGTGGTGAGGAGTTTTTCTCCCCAGCAACCGAGCAAGTATGGGTGTTATAACTATTTACCTAATGGCTTCCTTCTATGGAAAAACTGGAGATAGAGAGGGAGATGGGGAGGGGTGGACGAATGGATTCAAGTTATACCGGCTATGTTTGCTGTAGGTGTAGACGGTCCCTCCACACAAAGTGCTTCCCTACTTTTAATCAACTAACTGTCGGTAAAATCAAGGAAAGAAGACCAATTCACAACCTAGCTGTTATTTCGGACTGATTGTTGCGGACAAAACCGCCGCGGCTTTATGACTCCTTTTTCTCTCCACACTGTCCGATACTAGCGTGTGTGTTAATCAAGCTGGCTAAAGCTACTATCAAACTTTTACTCTCTAAGCCTCTCTCGAAAACTTAGCCGTGTAGATAACATTTTTTTTCCTCCCCTGTGTTTTTCTGACCCCCATCAGGTTCCTTGACCTCGCCGATATGATCCCTCAGATGAATCCAGGAGGAACTGGCCGCATCATGAAGTCCGAGTTCAAACAGATGCTCAACCGGATGCAGTTCTACATGGACGATACGGAATTTGACAAGCTTTGGTCCAGGTAATCTGCTTACTGCTTTATCAATCCATAAAGTTATGTTTTTTCTAAATAGATAGTCAACCGGCTACAGAAATTGGACGACAAAGAATTTGAACAGGTAATCTGCTTGCTGAGTAGTTGGTTGAGTAAATCGTCAGCAGAGGAAATTTAAAAGTTTTTGATTTTATATTCTTCGTCCTTTACTTTTGTTCTGTCTTCCTATCCTTGCCTCCCCTTTCTTTAAATTAAGTGTTTATCCAGAACTCTCTGTCGAAGAAAATCCAATTCTCTGTCTCAGTCGGCCTTGCCCAATCTCTTTCACCTTCACTATTTCGCTTTCTTGATCACTAGATTGAATCCGTGTGTCCTTCTTGACAAAGCTGCAATACCTCAACTATAAAAAAAACCTGGTTCGAAGATAAGGGGACGGAAGAGATCTGCTGAACGCTCTAACCATAACCGTGCGGTATTCTCTCCCTGTATTTGTCCAGGTATGACCCAGCTAACGAGGGTATCATAAACGGAAAACGTCTGCTAAACGCTCTGGGCATCGAGTGGCGCGGCGACTCGGCAGACGAGCTCCGCAGCAGCCGCAGGTCTCCTTTCCCGGACATGCCGGGACGGGGCGTGCCACAGGGGTGTGGCTCCGCGGGCCCCACCTCTAATGGGGGCGGAGTCTCCGGTAAGAACAATTCCGAGCTTCTCCCACTTCTAGAACTGCTTCGGTCAGGTCTACCCAAGTCTGAATCTATGCCTGATGGCGGGAATTCTAAGAGCTGGTGTGGGAAATGGCTTGAAGTTGCCTTCTTGTTGTATTCGTGTTGAAAACAAATGTCCCTCGGTTTTACGTCTTGCTTTGCTTCAACAGATGCACTTCCCAAGTGTATTTCTGTTTTATTTGAATCTTTTTAATACTCTTTATGCTGTATGACTTTGAGATTACATCAACTTACATAGACTTAATTGTTCCACTGTCTTTTAGCCTACTCTGTCTGTCTGCCTGTCTGTCTGTCTGTCTGTCTGTCTGTCTGTCTGTCTGTCTGTCTCTGTCTGTCTGTCTGTCTGTCTGTCTCTCTCTCTCTCTCTCTCTCTCTCTCTCTCTCTCTCTCTCTCTCTCTCTCTCTCTCTCTCTCTCTCTCTCTCTCTCTCTCTTCCTCCAATCTCTTGAGATTATGATGAAGTTACATTTTTTGTAGTGTTCTACAAAACTCGCTGTTATGTTTCAGCCTACTCAAGCTCTCTTCCCATTTCACTCTACAGAAGAGGCCACAGCTTCTCGATTGACTACCTCTGCTATAGTTTTAACAACAATCACACATATGACCTCCATTTTCTGACCTTCTTTAACCCTTCCTTCCTAACTGGACCCTTCTATGTGCCCTAGAGCACGCACGTGTATTCTCCCAGTCGACCAGAGATGGTGGAGTAATGGCTAGAGGATACCTACCACATATAGTCTAGTCTTATGTCTGATTGTGCATATTTTTAATAGAGAAAAAGAAAGAGTAAGAGATAAAAAAATAGAGAAAGAAACAGAGAGAAAAGTTGAAAGAGAGAGAGAGAGATAGGAGAAGATAAAAGGAGACAGACAGGAAGACAGACTGAGACAGAGACAAAGTTAAGACACATGCATTGTAAAATCCACTGAAGCAGAACCCATCAAATGACCTTTGAAATCTGAAGCCTTTCAGTTCTCTCTTACTATTGTTTGTGTTGCGGACCAAACTCAAGCTGTTAAATGCCAACTCTCTACCTACCGCTGTTAAATGTCAGCTCCCAACCTACCACTGTTAAGTGCCAGCTCCCTACCTACGCTGTTGAGACCTAGCTCCCAACCTACCGCTGTTAAGTGCCAGCTCCCTACCTATCGCTTTTACGTCCCAGATCTCTCACTACTGCTGTTACATCCCACCTCCCTACCTACCTCTGTTCAGTGACAGCTCCCTACCTACCTCTCTTCAGTGCTAGCTCCCAACCTACCGCTGTTAAGTGCCAGCTCCCTACCTATCGCTTTTACGTCCCAGATCTCTCACTACTGCTGTTACATCCCACCTCCCTATCTACCTCTGTTCAGTGCTAGCTCCCAACCTACCGCTGTTAAGTGCCAGCTCCCTACCTACGCTGTTGAGACCTAGCTCCCAACCTACCGCTGTTAAGTGCCAGCTCCCTACCTACCTCTGTTCAGTGCCAGCTCCCTACCTACCTCTGTTCAGTGCCAGCTCCCTACCTACCTCTGTTCAGTGCCAGCTCCCTACCTACCTCTGTTCAGTGCCAGCTCCCTACCTAAATCTGTTCAGTTCCAGCTCCCTACCTAACTCTGTTAAGTGCCAGCTCCCTACCTACCTCTGTTCAGTGCCAGCTCCCTACCTACCTCTGTTCAGTGCCAGCTCCCTACCTACCTCTGTTCAGTGCCAGCTCCCTACCTACCTCTGTTCAGTGCCAGCTCCCTACCTACCTCTGTTAAGTGCCAGCTCCCTACCTACCTCTGTTCAGTGACAGCTCCCTACCTACCTCTGTTCAGTGCCACCTCCCTACCTACCTGTGTTCAGTGCCAGCTCCCTACCTACCTCTGTTTAGTGCCAGCTCCCTACCTACGTCTGTTAAATGCCAACTCCCTACCTACCTCTGTTCAGTGCCAGCTCCCTACCTACCTCTGTTTAGTGCCAGCTCCCTACCTACCTGTGTTCAGTGCCAGCTCCCTACCTACCTCTGTCCAGTGACAGCTCCCTACCTACCTCTGTTAATTGTCAGCTCCCTACCTACCTCTGTTCAGTGCCAGCTCCCTACCTACCTCTGTTAAGTGCCAGCTCCCTACCTACCTCTGTTAAGTGCCAGCTCCCTACCTACCTCTGTTAAGTGCCAGCTTCCTATCTACCTCTTTTAAGTGCCGCCTCCCTACCTACCGCTGTTAAGTGCCAGCTCCCTACCTACCTCTGTTAAGTGCCATCTCCCTACCTACCTCTGTTAAGTGCCAGCTCCCTACCTACCTCTGTTAAGTGCCAGCTCCCTACCTACCTCTGTTAAGTGTCAGCTCCCTACCTACCTCTGTTAAGTGTCAGCTCCCTACCTACCTCTGTTAAGTGCCAGCTCCCTACCTACCGCTGTTAAGTGCCAGTTCCCTTCCTACCTCTGTTAAGTATCAGCTCCCTACCTACCTCTGTTAAGTGTCAGCTCCCTACCTACCTCTGTTAAGTGCCAGCTCCCTACCTACCTCTGTTGCATGCCAGTTCCCCACCCACTAATTAAGTGATTAGCCTAATTTCAGCTCATTAACTACTCGCCCATGCTAACAAAGGTATATCATCTATTTGTATAAATTGTCATCTTCAAAGAAGAATCAGCGGGCAGTGATGCGTAATTTTTGTTTATGAGTGTATCAGAGAATGGACCGACATGAACATGTTTTGATCGCTTAGATAAGACAGCTTTAGGTCGAATTGGTCCAGGACCAGCCCCTAGCGCCAGGCGCGTTCGACATGAACATGTTTTTATCGCTTAGATAAGACAGCTTTAGGTCGGATTGGTCCAGGACCAACCCCTAGCGCCAGGCGCATTCGACATGAACATGTTTTGATTGCTTAGATAAGACAGCTTTAGGTCGGATTGGTCCAGGACCAACCCCTAGCGCCAGGCGCGTTCGACATGAACATGTTTTGATCGCTTAGATAAGACAGCTTTAGGTCGGATTGGTCCAGGACCAACCCCTAGCGCCAGGCGCGTTCGACATGAACATGTTTTGATCGCTTAGATAAGACAGCTTTAGGTCGGATTGGTCCAGGACCAACCCCTAGCGCCAGGCGCGTTCGACATGAACATGTTTTGATTGCTTAGATAAGACAGCTTTAGGTCGGATTGGTCCAGGACCAACCCCTAGCGCCAGGCGCGTTCGACATGAACATGTTTTGATCGCTTAGATAAGACAGCTTTAGGTCGGATTGGTCCAGGACCAACCCCTAGCGCCAGGCGCGTTCGACATGAACATGTTTTGATCGCTTAGATAAGACAGCTTTAGGTCGGATTGGTCCAGGACCAACCCCTAGCGCCAGGCGCGTTCGACATGAACATGTTTTGATCGCTTAGATAGGACAGCTTCAGGTCGGATTGGTCCTGGACCAGCCCCTAGCGCCAGTTGCACTCGACATGACCTGAGTGTGGTGGTTGTTTTTGTTGATGCCTGGTCTGACATACGCTTCTCTAGGCTTGAAGTATTCATAGGTCATCGTTGTTTTTCAATCAAAAGGGAAGTGCTGGTCTGTCCTGCCCCCTCCCCTGCTTTCTCCCCCTCACCTCTCTTTCCTCTGCCCTTTCTTAAGAACCTTGCAGTCATTTGAAACTTATTATTTGCTTAATTTACCGAAAGATGGTGAAAAAGCCTTTAAACATCTACAGCATTTTGTTTTTGTTTGTTTCGCGTCCATGGACTGGTTCGTAATCTGTTCTGTTTTGAGAGCTGTTTGAAGAGAGAATGAAAGTTGCCGCAGCCTTCAGTCCACCACCCGCATCATGTCAGGCTGCTGGGGTATTGACTGGTTTTAGCTGGTATTTAAACTCTGTCTCTTCTATTGTTGTTTGAAGGGGAAAAAAAGATAGAGCAACGTAAATGTGAACCGCGCTGTTTTGACTCTGATATTCCAACTGTGTCGGCCAATGCTCTCCAATGCTCTCCAATGCTCTCCAAAATAATGCTATACGTTTCCTACTTTTTCTAGAGTGTTTTGAATAATTTATGCAGCTTTAATGATTTCATTTCCGATATTAATTTTGCTTGATTATTCTATCAACAGCAAAGTGCACCATCAGTGTGACTTCAGTAGGTCATATCCAAGCTGTTAGCAGAGTGTAAAAAAGTGCAAATTTAACTGAGAGAGAAGCTGATATTACAGTCGGGGGAACAGAACAGCGATGTTTCTATTATCTTAAATTTATATGAGTGCCGCTCGAAGCAAAGGAATACAGCAATTGAACATACGCCAGACAAAAAACAGATCAAAATTAGAATGCCGATTCAAATGAAGCCGTATAGAATGTGTGAAAAAAAAATTGGCTAAAGAGCACTAGGTCTTCATTTGTTGAAACTTTGCCCGCTTAACTTACGTCTCTCTTCATTAGTGGTTTGAGTATATGAAATAAAGTTTCCTAAGTAAGTAGAATTCTACATACTACTGATATAACTGATACGCCTTGTGATGGATATTTTACATATTAGAAAGATCCGTGTGGAAACTAGGTGATTCATTCAGTGTAAACAAAATGGAACTGGGCTGATCAATATTAAAATTATCTTATTGTTTAGCACCAGCTGGTTTAGTTTGGCAATAGAGTTCAAGTTACAGCTTTTACTCGATGTTTTATGGTTTTTGCTTTTCCATATAATTATTATATTTTATCGCTCCTTCTTTTGGCATTTCATTTCTGTTTCATTTTATTGATTGTACTTGGTGGTTTTTAACTGATATATTGTTTTAATATATCTGTGGGTTTTTTTTTTAACTTAAATCATACTCTTTCCTAAGCTGTAACAGTTCAAACTTTGGCTTCTCAAATTCTGCCTGGGAACAGCCAGCTCTCGTGTAAAGTCTTTCCATTAGGAAGGGAGTAGCTTTGTCAAATCTGTATAGCAAGGAGAGTTGCTCAGTAGCAGCATCTGTTTATTTCTGTACAGCTGGAAGATCTAGAATATATCTTCCCTATACTATTAGATTATTTAAAATCTTTGAGGCACAGCACCTCAACTCCAAAAAATGCGGAAAATGATTTTGTAAGGTTTCACTGCGTTAACATTCACAAACTGGATGTTTCAAATTGAATGCTGTGTACACATTTCTGTAGCAGTGTGAACTTGGATTGCATACCTTGTCTATTTTTTAAACATATAATGCACAGTCGAATGATTGTAATATATACCTGGTCTCCCTTTTACCCGCATAACTTATAGCCGAAAACTTTGGAATACATACCATCTCCCTTTCACCCATATGCCACAAAACGCAAATGATTGTAGTGCATGCCATGATTACCTCTTACTCATATAACATTAAGCCGAAACAAGTGAAGTGCATACCGAGTCTCCCTCCCTACCCATATTATATTATGCCGAAATGGTTGTAAAACATACCGAGTCTCCCTCCTACCCATATTACATTATGCCAAAATGGTTGTAAAACATACCAAGTCTCCCTCCTACCCATATTACATTAAGTCAAAATGATTGTAATACATACCGAGTCTCCCTCCTACCCACATTACATTAAGTCAAAATGATTGTAATACATACCGAGTCTCCCTCCTACCCATATTACATTATGCCGAAATGGTTGTAAAACATACCGAGTCTCCCTCTTATCCATATTACATTATGCCGAAATGATTGTAATACATACCGAGTCTCCCTCCTACCCATATTACATTAAGTCAAAATGATTGTAATACATACCGAGTCTCCCTCCTACCCATATTACATTAAGTCAAAATGATTGTACTCGTAAAACATACCGAGTCTCCCTCTTCCCCACGATAAAGCGGACGCCTATAACAGCTGCTGATTGAATCAGCAAGCAAGTATTGCAGTATTGGAAAACTTTGAAAAGATAATGGTGGAAAGTACATTGACCGTTTAAAGTGCTGTGCTGGCTATTACTTCGACGTTGCGGTACTTTTCAAAGCTTCATTTAAACCTTCTAGGAGAAAAGAGTTGCTCTAGTTATGGCCATGCTGAACTGCGCTGGTTGTTTTGTTGCAACTGTTATTTCATTGTCGGTTTTTCTGACTCCTTTCATGATCGCAATAGTTATATCAAAACGCCAGAAAAATGGTTTTCAACTTCATCAGCGTGTGGATTCGTTTGAGCATGAAAGAAGATCACGGGGCTTAGGTCGGTCCGTACTGTTGACATATTGTAAAACTATATTATATAAATTCTTTGTTCACTGTTCTTTGCCCTTTCACCCTTTCTCCCCTCCGTTCTCTCTCTCTCTCTCTCTCTCTCTCTCTCTCTCTCTCTCTCTCTCTCTCTCTCTCTCTCTCTCTCTTTCTCTCTCTCTCTCTCTCTTTCTCTATCTATGTATCTATCTATCTCTCTGTGCATACATACATACATATATATTCCCCCTCACGAACCTCTCTTTTTGGAGGTTTGAATTGACCTCTTCATAACCAGTGGTCTCTCAAAAAATAACAAAGCAAAAACAAAAGAAAACTAATGAAACACCTTAATAAAGATTTCAACATAGATAATAACCAACGAGGTTTAAAATCTTATTATTCAGAGGATAATTTCCTGGCAGACAACAGAGAACCAACTCTTATGATAGGATCAACAACTGACGTAACAAGAGACTTAACCGTTACTCCCACCTTACAACGTTTGTACCCTCTTCACTGACGGCCTCTGGGACGAATGGGTCTCATTATTGTCGTAAAAAAAAAGAAAAGAAAAGAATAAAACAAAACAAAAATGAAATAAAAGGCAAAGGACATAATTATGTCGATCGGAAATCATAGTCTAACGTTTGAAAGCGATAGAGAGATAGACAGACAGATAGATAGATAGATAGATAGATAGATAGATAGATAGATAGATAGATAGATAGATGGATAGAAAATTAGATAGATACATACATACATACATACATACATAGATTGATAGGTAGAGAGAGAGAGAAAGAGAGAGAGAGAGAGAGAGAGAGAGAGAGAGAGAGAGAGAGAGAGAGAGAAAGAGTTTTTTCCCTCTCTTCTTTACTTTTAGTTTACAAATATTAGGCTCTAACAACAGGTTGGACAAATGTCAGGCGCAATTAATGAAATGCAGATTTATTTGTGTAAACTTAAGTAGATTTCTTTTGTATAAACTTCTCTCTTCATTATACACCATCGCCCAGATCTAGAAGGTAAGTCTTTAACTATAATTAAAGAGATCACTAACCTATACATAACCCACATTGTTGTGTGAATTGCACCTTTTTTTCTTCTATTTCTCTCTCTCCCTTCACTTTCTCTCTCTCTCTTCACTCTCTCTCTCTCACACACACACACACACATATTCTCTCTTCCTCTCTCTCTCTCTCTCTCTCTCTCTCTCTCTCTCTCTCTCTCCCTATCTCCCTATCTCGTTTTTAGTTTTCTCTTTTTT
Source organism: Elysia crispata (assembly GCA_033675545.1). Taxonomy (NCBI): domain Eukaryota; kingdom Metazoa; phylum Mollusca; class Gastropoda; family Plakobranchidae; genus Elysia; species Elysia crispata. The sequence continues at coordinate 334,014 of JAWDGP010003662.1, read as the reverse complement.
TCTTTATTCTTTCATTTTCGTAATTTTCTTCCTTATTCCCCCCCCCCTCTCTCCCTCCATCTTTCTTCCTGCACATGCCATCATTGAAATATTCCCTTCTCCCCCCCCCCCCCCCCCCAATCCTCCCAGAGCGACGCACCCCCAGGAAGAAAGAGGTGGAGCGTCGCCAACAGCTGGACATCGAGATGTGGCTCAAGAACAAGTTCCGGGAAGGCTTCTTTAACATGCGCGAGGCGTTTGAGGACAAGGACCCTGAGAGGAAGGGCGTGGTACGTATACCGCTGGACCACCTTACGTGACACGCACGGTTTTCTTGCGGTGACTGAGTAATGTAGTCACCAGATTGATAGAACTGTCTGACTTGGTCGCTTTGTTACTTTCTATCAAAGATTCTCAGAAACAAACAACGCGCAGGTTGCTTGAACCTTCCTTGTATTTTGTTTTAGTAGATTGGCTTGGGAATTTGAAACGCAGTTTGATTGAGTAAAGTTCGACGTGAAACGCTGTGAAACGTGTATTCGAGGCTGATTAATTTGCAAGCCACGATTTTGAGATATTTCAGATTCTTTTTCCGCGAGTTTCCTATGCGATGATTTGGGGATATCTCAGATTCCATTTCCACTTGCTTCGCAAGCTTTTATTTTGTGCTTACCACGATTTATGTTTCGCTGGTTTTCTAAGCCATTATCTGGGACAATCTCATTTTTTTTTTCCGCTGGCATTGATTTGGGGCTATCTAAGATTCCATTTTCTCTGGCTTTCTAAGCCATGATGTTTCTCAACTGTAAGGAAAAATTAAGATAAAAGCATTTACCAAGCCAAGAGAGAGGTAGCGTCTCTTTCAAAGACCAACATATAAAATCGAAGGGCTATTCAAAGCCTGCTGGTAAGAATAAAACTATAAACTTGATTACTCCCCTTACATTATTTTTGCACGGTTTTGAATCCTATTTATGTGTCATGGCGATCTTTTCAGACCTCACGGTGCGGAGATTTTCGAGCATAGCCTGGAATGTGATAAATATATATATATATATATATATATATATATATATATATATATATATATATATATATAAAGTATCAGTTAATTTTTGTTGGTTTAAGATAATTTGGCAAACTGAGAAGAAACAGAGAAATCTGTTTGAAAAACTTGATTATTTTCCTGTTTCAAAGAAAAAATTTGTGACGTTTAAATTTGACCCCCTAAATCCTGCTGTTCCTTGTTGTTCTGCTAAAATCAGGACTCTGTTGCTTGAGGGAACGAAATAAATAGCCCTGTGACCCAAGCCTAATACCGGCTCTCTGAAATAAAATGAGAAAAGCCATCGGGAAACCTGTTCACATCTCGAGCTTGTCACGAACAGGAATGATTGGTCCCCTTTTGAGCACATGTTGTTCTATATGTAGGAATAACTGGGACTGGTTGGAGCAAATAGTGCTCTACTTGTAAGGACAGCTGGGACTGGTTGGAGCAAATGTTGTTCTACGTGTAAAGACAGCTGGGTCTGGTTGGAGAAAATGCTGTTCTACATGTAGGAACATCTGGGCTGGATGAATAAATAGTATAGGAACAACTGGGAATGGTTGGAACAAATAGTCTTCTACATGTAAGGACAGCTGGGACTGGTTGGAACAAATAGTGTTCTACATCTGGGAGCAACTGGAACTAGTTGGAACAAATAGTGTTCTACATGTGGGAACAACTGGAACTAGTTGGAACAAATAGTGTTCTACATGTGGGAACAACTAGGACTGGTTGAAATAAAATTTGCCCCCAATGTTCTAGATCTATAGTTGAGAAAGGGTTGCATCGTTTCACACTCGCGTAAAACTTCATAATCGTCTTTCTAAATTCTACCTTTTCCAAAACTCGCTAGGTGCAAGTGAAATCTCTCTCAAAAAGAATTTTCAAACATAAGACTTCTCAGATAAATCCAAATGAAACTGGAAGCCACATCCCATACCCTCCTCTCACCCCACCTTCCCCACCCCCTATAACATCCCAGCTAGAGCAGAACTGACGGACTGACTAGCCACAAAGTTGGAGACGTGCGTCCGGTTGGGCCTTGTTGGCACATATCGTCTGCTCTACACAGGCGAGGAAGGTGTAGGGTATTGAAGGGATTCACTAAGTGTCTAAGAAGAATGAAATGATGCAACTTAAAAAAGAACTAACTTATGCGAACAAAAATGGAATAGTATGTACATATAGTTACGTAAGAAAATGATACTTTAAAGGAAAATGGGGTGACAGATTTGTAAACATAAATAACTATCCTGTGCACAGATAAATAACGTGATTGTATTAATCCATCGCGGCAACAAACAACCTAGATGTATATATTCAAGTCTTTATAAAAATGTAGAATGTAAAAACACTCTAACTAGAAAATCTAACTGACTTCTTGTGTTTTAGTGGCCAGGAAAACTTTGACAACTTTATCGAAGTTTTGGGCCAGTTGAATATATACGACACTATAAGAAAATGTAAAATGTAAACACTCTAACTAGAAAATCTAACTGACTTCTTGTGTTTTGGTGGCCAGGTAAACTTTGACGACTTTATCGAAGTTTTGGGTCAGTTTGGTCTCAAGATGGAGAAACCGCTGCTGGGCGCTTTCCTCAGTCGCTGCTCTGTGAAGGCTCATGGGAAGGGCGTGCCCTACAGAGAGTTCCTGCACCGGTTCCAGGATAGGGGCGAGGCAGGCATGGCCCACAATGTGCTCACTGACATCAAACACAGGTGAGTGGTTTCCATGTGGTGGCAGAGCTTCATAGCTTGGTTATAGAATGATCCTTGGGCGGGCATGGCCCACAATGTGCTCACCTACATCAAACACAGGTGAATGGCTTTCCTTTGGTCGCAGAGCTTCATAGCTTGGTTATAGAATAACCCTTTCTTAGGATACTATTTTTTTTTCTTTCTTTAAACAATCCGAAATTATGAAAATAGACTAGAATGATAAACAAAAAACAGAGTTAACACTACCAACTTCTGTGAAGTGAACGATATAGCACTGGAAGCGTGGCTTGAGCATTTGCTCTTATATCTAAAAGACAAGGACTCGAACCATGGCGGAGATGACGGAGTTACATCTTGTTAGCTGTAAAGTACCTAACTGTGGATGAAGTAAGAGTGCATGACAGGCGAAATTAGTATGTTTTAAACTCTGCTCCCCTTAGGAACAATTTCGAACAGTCTTCTAGCAACTCATACACGTCACTATTTCCCCTAGAGTGTTAATCTTGATATGCGCATGTTGATCTGTGGCCAGGTATAACAACAGACCAGGCAGTCCCGAAGCCAACTCCACCATCAGTGCGGTGGAGTCTCAACTCACCAACATGTTCCAGAGAGACTTCCTCGCCCTGCTCGGGATGTTCAAGTGAGTGACCCACCGCTGCAGCGGTCACTTCTTGGTCAGCATCAGGCTACACAATACTCCTCTCTCTCTCTCTCTCTCTCTCTCTCTCTCTCTCTCTCTCTCTCTCTCTCTCTCTCTCTCTCTCTCTCTCTCTCTCTCTCTCTCTCTCTCTCTCTCTCTCTCTCTCTCTCTCTCTCTCTCTCTCTCTCTCTCTATCTATCTATCTATCTATCTATCTTTCCTTCTTCCTTTTTATTTTTCTTTTAGCTGGGTATGCCCTTTAATGTTAGAAACAATTAATTGCAAGATCTAAGGTCGGTGGATTCCTACACTTGGCGCATAGGGCTGTCATGGGAGCGGCTAAGGTTTTTCATATCTCTGACTCCCTGTTTCAAAACGCAGGGCTTTGTTTATCAAAGTTTCGTTTCTTTTTCTAATCGTAATTAGCCTACGCAAATTTTAATGTGAATAAAAAACGTGTCTGGAGTTCTAAGATTTTTTTAAACTAATGTATTCTATACTTATCCATTTTTGTTGAATGTTCTGCTTCAAAAAGTCAATCCTAATTTGTATTTCAACGATTGGCTATTTCAATTTTATCGCTTTCATAAGTGAATCACTATTTGCTCTCACATTGATAAGCCAGTTACTCAAACAACAGTTTTGTTGCTTTCATAAGTGAATCACTATTAGCTTTTTCACCGATAAGCCAGATTTACAAATAAGAATTTTGTCTCTTGCATAAGCGAATCACTATTAGCTATTTCACCGATAAGCCAGTTACACACACACACAAAAAAAGATTTTTTCATTTTTATAACTGAAGGAATATTTAAGAGTAAAGGAACTTCATGCATCAGCGAGTACCTCGCACACACTTGAGAATTTCTCCCGTAAATTTTGCGTGAAGTCAGCTGTTGAGGGCAGTGAACTCAGATGAGGGGATAATTTGGTCCGCACTTTCGCATGTGTGTATGTCTTATTCATAAAGCCGAATTTATGCATGATCAAGTTAGGAATGAAGCACTTACTTGTGAACCTTATCATGTCACAATTATTTGCGTCAAAGATCAGTTTATGATCCGCTAAAACGGTTTTGTTGCTTTGTCTCGATAGCTGTGGGTCGAGGTGACAAGTTTGTGTGGGAAACAATAAACACGGGCTGTGGGCGGCTTTAATTTCTCTCTCTCTGTCTCTCTCTCTCTCTTTATCTCTCTGTCTCTGTCTCTGTCTCTGTCTCTCTCTCTCTCGCTCTCTATCTCTCTCTATCTCTCTCGCTCTCTCTTTCGCTCTCTATCTCGCTCTCTATCTCTCTATCTCGCTCTCTATCTCTCTATCTCTCTCTCGCTCTCTCTTTCGCTCTCTCTCTCGCTCTCTCTCGCTCTCTCTATCTATCTATCTCTCTCTATCTCTCTCTCGCTCTCTCTTTCGCTCTCTCTCTCTTTCGCTCTCTCTCTCTATCTATCTCTCTCTATCTATCTATTTCTCTCTATCTCTCTCTCTATCTCTCTCTCTATCTCTCTCTATCTCTCTCTCTACCTCTATATCTCTCTCTATCTCTCTCTCGTTCTCTATCTCTCTCTATCTCTCTCGCTCTCTCTTTCGCTCTCTCTCTCGCTCTCGCTCTCTATCTATCTCTCTCTATCTCTCTCTATCTCTCTATCTCTCTTGGTCTCTCTCTCTCTATCTCTCTCTCGCTCTCCCTCGCTCTTTCTCTCTCTCGCTCTCTTTTTCTATCTCTCTCTATCTATCTATATCTCTCTCTTTCTCTTTCTCGCTCTCTCTACCTATCTCTCTGTGTGTCTCTTCCTCTCTCTCTCTCTCTCTCTCTTTCTCTCATAGACACATACACCTTTCTCTCATTCACACAAACACTCACACCCTTTCCCTTGATATCCCATCAATCTCTCCCTCCTTTATTTGTTCTTTTTTTATCCTAGCCCTCGCTCTCTCGTTCTGTCTTATATACCGCTGTTATGTCCATATTCTCTTTCTTCACCTTATTTCCTTTTTTCTTTATCTCTCTTTCTCGAGTAGTTGTGCCATGATCTGCTTTTTTTTCATCTCATTCGTTCTATCTATCTATGTATGTATCTATCTATCGATTAATAACTTTATATAATAAAAACCTATTCATCCATCTTACCACTTATTTCAATTTTAATAACTTCAATTATTTTCTATCTTTTTATCTATTCAAAACTTCAATTATCTATCTATCTCTTCATTCCTTTATTTATTTAAGCATTTAGAAACAGCCCAGGACTCAATCTTTTCCTGTCGGAATTTATTTTGTATCCCCAAACTTAATATCTTCCCGCTCCCCGTGCCCGTACCACATATTGTTCGGCCTGTCAGGAAAATTGACCATCTGGGCACTGACGTGATCAGCCAAGAGGAGTTCCGAGCGGCCATAGAGTCCAGGTTTAACATGGAGTTGACCAACAGCCAGTTCGAATCCTTTTTGGATCGCGTCCCCCTCGACCAAGAGGGAAACGTCATGTACACACGCTTCATGCAGCAGTTTGATGCAAGGTTAGTGAGCAACAGATGGGAGATATAAACTTTAGACATTAGAAAGACTAGTAAATGAGTACTGAAGTATATCGAAGAAAAGAAATGGGAGACATAAACTTTAGACATTAGAAAGACTAGTTAATGAGTACTGAAGTATATAGAAGAAAAGAAATGGGAGACATAAACTTTAGACATTAGAAAGACTAGTTAATGAGTACTGAAGTATATCGAAGAAAAGAAATGGGAGACATAAACTTTAGACATTAGAAAGACTAGTAAATGAGTACTGAAGTATATCGAAGAAAAGAAATGGGAGACATAAACTTTAGACATTAGAAAGACTAGTAAATGAGTACTGAAGTATATCGAAGAAAAGAACTGGGAGACATAAACTTTAGACATTAGAAAGACTAGTAAATGAGTACTGAAGTATATCGAAGAAAAGAAATGGGAGACATAAACTTTAGACATCAGAAAGACTAGTAAATGAGTACTGAAGTATATCGAAGAAAAGAAAAATATGAACGGATTGGTTTCAGTCTTGTTGAGAGTAGATAGCCAGTTGTGAAAGGCCTGTAGCTGGAATGGTAAGTGCTGGCAGTGCAGGTGGAGCAAATTCTTAAGCCAGATGGACCCCTTACCTAATACCCTCGCAACAGACATTTCTAACACAAGTATATTATGAGCTTTTGTGAATATTAATAAAAATAAGAGGGCTTGGCATTTCGATTAAACTTGTCAAACATTGAAGTGTAAAATAAAACTGTCTGAACAGCAATTTGATTGTTGCATGAGGACTTCAGTAATGTTTTGTTGGCGAGCTTGGTTGAGTACATGACCGTGTTTTAAAGCTTCACGTTTTCACAGCTACTTGTGATTGTTATAGAGGTAGTGTCTCGAATTGCGGACATGCCCTGCAGGTCATGGGCACGGAACGGTTCTGTTGTAGGCGATTCTTCTTTTGAAATCAGTCGAACAATACTTAGCTGAACTCTCCTAACCTCCACAGAGGTCAAGCTCCTAGTCTCTACGGGCCGCGACCTGACCTTGTGGACCCCATGGAGGAGAAGATGCCCGCCCCACCAGTAATGTCACAGAGATCCGCCTCTGGCGAGGAGAACATGGACGGCGAGCTCGCCCCTTTGCCCACTGCTGTTGTGGCTGATGTGGAAATGGAGGAGCTGCACAGGAGGAGAACTCCACAGGAGCTCTTCAAGGTTGGGTTTTTTTCCACAGGGGTTCTTCAAGGTTGGGGATTTGTTCCACAAGGGCTCTTCAAGGTTTGGGGTTTGTTCCACAGGGTCTCCTTAAGGCTGGGGATTTGTTCCACACGGGCTCTTCAAGCTTGGGGGTTTGTTTCACAGAAGCTCTTCAAAGTTGGGGGTTTGTTTTACGGGAGCCCTTCAAGGTGGGGAGCGGAGGGGGTTGTCCCACTGGGGCTCTTCCAGGTTGGAGGTTTGTTCCACAGGGGCTCTTTACAATCGAGGTCTGTTCGATAGGGACTCTTCAAGGTTGGATATTTGCTCCACAGAGGTCGTAGAGGGTTTAGGGAGAAGAAAGATATGGATGGATGAAGAGAGGGGAAGGATTAGTGGAATAAAAAGGAGATGGAGGGAGGGTTAGGGTGGGAGAGGGAGCGGGGATGGAGACACGAGAGAGTATTGATGGAGGAAAGAGAAGGCAGAGAGGGTTTATGGAGGATATCTACTGTAAAAATGAGAAACAAGAATGATCATGGCTGAGATTATTTTACTAGTTCTGCCTGGTTTTTTTTTTATAGTTTCTCCACACTTTTATCCCGCTGACATATCTACTGTACGAACGAGACAGGAGAAAGACCATGATTGAGATTATTTTGCTAGTTCTCCGTGATATAGTCTCTACACACCTGTGCCCGGCCTGACATATCTACTGTAAGAACGAGACAGGAGAAAGACCATGATTGAGACTATTTTGCTAGTTCTCCGTGATATAGTCTCTACACACCTGTGCCCGGCCTGACATATCTACTGTAAGAACGAGACAGGAGAAAGACCATGATTGAGATTATTTTGCTAGTTCTCCGTGATATAGCCTCTACACACCTGTACCCGGCCTGACATATCTACTGTAAGAACGAGACAGGAGAAAGACCATGATTGAGATTATTTTGCTAGTTCTCCGTGATATAGTCTCTACACACCTGTGCCCGGCCTGACATATCTACTGTAAGAACGAGACAGGAGAAAGAACATGATTGAAATTATTTTGCTAGTTCTCCGTGATATAGTCTCTACACACCTGTGCCCGGCCTGACATATCTACTGTAAGAACGAGACAGGAGAAAGAACATGATTGAAATTATTTTGCTAGTTCTCCGTGATATAGTCTCTACACACCTGTGCCCGGCCTGACATATCTACTGTAAGAATGAGACAGGAGAAAGAACATGATTGAGATTATTTTGCTAGTTCTCCGTGATATAGTCTCTACACACCTGTGCCCGGCCTGACATATCTACTGTAAGAACGAGACAGGAGAAAGAACATGATTGAAATTATTTTGCTAGTTCTCCGTGATATAGTCTCTACACACCTGTGCCCGGCCTGACATATCTACTGTAAGAACGAGACAGGAGAAAGAACATGATTGAAATTATTTTGCTAGTTCTCCGTGATATAGTCTCTACACACCTGTGCCCGGCCTGACATATCTACTGTAAGAATGAGACAGGAGAAAGAACATGATTGAGATTATTTTGCTAGTTCTCCCTGATATGATCTCCACACACCTATATCCTGATGACCCTCTCTGGCCCTGTCTCACGTCTGCCAGGTGATCAAGGAACTCATGACGCGCCGCTTCCAGGATGTGGAGCAAAGATTCTATGACCTGGACGATACAAATACCCGCAGACTCACCCAGGAGATGATGTACCATCTGCTCCGGTCGTGAGTCCATGAACCTTCGTGAATGTCTCATCAATCAATAACCATCAGTAGCAATCAATGTCAATCATGGCAACAAAATCTTTGCATCTTCATCATCAAAATCATGGATTAATCATCTTCATCCAATCTCTTTTTAATTTTCAATAGAGTGAACTTTATGTCATTTTTTTTTATCAAAGTAATCAAAAATTATATACAGCCGATCAGTTAGTTGAAACCATATGTAGCTGATCTTTTTATCAAAATCATCAATAAACTATGTAAACCTCATCACTTTATTAAAATTATTATTTGTAGCCGATCCGTTTATCAAAAACATCAACAATTCATATATAGCCGGTCTGTTTATCAAAATCATCAAGAAGCCAATATTAAGCAGCCGATCAAAATTTTGATTATCAAAATACTCAATAAGTCATAATTAAGCATAATCTGTTTATCAAAATCTCAACACTTTATCCCGCTATCGCGTCTCAGAGCCAAAGCCATGAATGTCTCGTTTGGATCCCCTACGCCATATTATGGCAACACTTTACTGGTCAGATCATGTAGATTCTATTTGACATTTATTTCCCTCGCGTGCAGATTTGACATCCGTCCCGAGATCTCTCGAGGTGAGATCCGAGACCTGTGGCGGACATTCATCACCAACACAGACCGGACTCTGGACTACCTGCAGGTGAGGTCTGTTGTCCACAGCCAGAGATCCTACCCCGACACCCCAGTTCGGCCTGACGGAGGCATGAGTGATATCTTCATATAGATTTAGGGCAGATCAAAGGGAAAGAAATATTCAGAGCAGTTTAAAATAAGAGTAGATATTAAAAATCGAATACTTTAGGAGGAAAAAGAACGAGCGCAGCAGATGATGATGTGATATTTGTACCACTCTGGTTGTTAAAACCAAAAAAAAAAAAAAACCAACTCGAAATTCTCTTTATGAAAAAAAATATTACAAACCTTTCTGAGGCATTCAAAGACACCAAATTTGCCATTCTGAATCATCATATCTATCAAGTGTTTTTTCTCTTTTTTTTTTTTTTCATATCTAAAGATGAAAACTGCCACGTGCTCTATTTTAAAAGTTAAAAGTTCCATTAAAACTTTAATGTTTCATGTAAAATCCTCAAAATCAGTGATATGAGTCTCCTCCTAGGTGGCATTTATATCTAACATTCACTTATAGACTTAGGATCAGTCTCCTAAAAAGAATTATTGATATGATACATTGTATCAAATTGAAGGTGTTTCGAGTTCTCCCAGTGGTGTGTACGGTGTGTGTTTTTTTATGAAATCCGTTCCTAGTTTTTACTGCTTTTCGTCAATGTATGGTGCGTAACTATCATGACACCCGTCCCCACATTATACGGCACTTCGCCAGTGTGTAGTGTGTGTTGTATAGTTATCATGTTTATCCGCCTTTTCGCCTGTGTGTAGTGTGTAACTATCCTCACACCCATCTCTAGTTTATCCGCCACTTCGGGTTCTCCACGTGTGTAACAGTGTGTGGTGTATAGTTATCATGTTTATCTGCCTTTTCAGCAGTGTCTGTAGTGAGTGATTATCTTGACATCCGTTCCCAGTTTATTCCCCACTTCTCAATGTGAGTAATTGTGTGTATTGTGTAACTATCCTTATGTCCGTCCCATGTTTATCCGCCACTTCGGCTTCCCAATGTGTGTAACAGTATGTGGTGTATAGTTATCATGTTTATCCGCCTTTTCGCCAGCGTGTAGTGTGTAACTATCCTCACACCCATCTCCAGTTTATCCGCCACTTCGGCTTCCCAATGTGTGTAACAGTGTGTGGTGTGTAGCTATCATGTTTATCCGCCTTTTCAGTAGTGTTTGTAGTGTGTAACTATCCTGATATCCATTCCCAGTTTATCCGCCACTTCGGCTTCTCGATGCGGTCGGCGACCTTCCCTAACGCCAAGCTGCACCCGCCCCGCCGAGGAGACGCTGACTTCATGATCAGGTCCAGGAAACTCAACTGCGCCGCCGACATGCTGCAAGACAATCTCAGAGCTAAGGTAGGGGCATCCCTCTCAATACCCTTACCTGTTTTGTTTTTTATTTATTCTTTAATACATTTTCTTTCTTTTTCCAAATCTTTGTTTTTCAATGTTTATTTCTCGTACTATTTGTTTGTTTAAATTTACCTTGCCCTCGATTTGTTTAGAATTTTACTTTCTCTCTATCGGTAACTGATTTTTTTCAAATTCTCTTTCACTGTTTTCTGCTAGCTTCAATTAAAACTAAACTTATGGTCTAAGCTTCGCACGGGATTAATATACCACATGATATTCAGTTCTTTGCTCCATCTCAACAGCCTTACTTGGGTCTAATACGACTCTAATCTAAACAAACCTCAGGACAATTATGCGTTCATCTTTTTTTGCATTTAGGAACGCGAAATTCAACACGCCATCAATATCAAATTTCACACCACTTCATTAAATTTTCGAAAAGAAAGAATATTAAGTTTCAGATAGGCACTGCTTGCACATTGAAATTCTACATGTAATGAATAAATTTATCGATCAGTTTTTGGTGTTGATAGCACTTTCTTTTGATAAGAGGCGTTTAGGGGACAGCATTCAGATAGGTGTATAATACAGACTATATTCTGTGAACCTGTGTCGATTCAATGAGTCATGTGACCGTCCGAACAGGTGGACTACCTGTGGGACGATCTGCGGCGGGAGTTTGTCAACATGGACCCTTACAACACGGGCTTTGTCACCAAGGAAGAGTTCCGCGAGGTTCTCACCGAGCTGTGTGTGAACCTGAGCAACCTCGAGCTGGAGCAGCTGATCAGCAAGTTTGAAGTCAGGGAGGACGGAAGGTGAGGGGAGGGGAGGGGAGAGAGAGAGAGAGAGAGAGAGAGAGAGAGAGAGAGAGAGGTTTGGAGCGGCTCATTAACAAATTTGAAGTCAGGGAGGACGGCAGATTAGGGAGAGGAGAATGGGGTGTTGGAGGGGAGAGAAGGTGTATTTGGCAAACTGTACATCCATACACCATTGTGGCTTTAACAAGATCACCTAGTCTAAAATGCAAATTGAAACTTTTATTTATAATTGTGACTTCATCAAGATCATTTAGTGTAAATGTGTAACTTTCCTACATTATTCTGGCTTACACCGAACTTGCTCTTTAAGGGAACTTTTAATAAACGTTTTAAATACAAGTTATAATGAGTTTGAATTTGTAAACTGAAGATTATTTTTGCTATATTTGTAAACTATGCATCTTTTACACAGCGTAACGATATGTACATCGGGCTAGAGCACTGGTTTGTGGGTTTGTTCAGTGTGTGTATTGACCTAACTGTAAGTTGTTTGTTCCCTAGGGTGTCCTATATCGAGTTTTTGAAGCCGTTTGCTCTAAGGAAGCAGGTGTGGCGTCACGGGAACAACATGCTGAGTCTGCTTCAGCACCCGCAGCCTGAACTCCCGATCTCGGATATCGTGGAGCCTCCACAGAAAGGTTTGCACGGGATCACAGCCAAGCTGCGCCAGAAGGTGAGTGAGGCTGCGCGTCTTGGCTGCGCTGTGCTAACAACGCCACAATAAGTTTACACAAGATTAGGGTCAATTCAACTTTTTGTGCGTGTTTTGTCGGCTCCTGCTATTAAACTCTCTCATTTATGTTGTTTTTTACTCTTTTTTATTTTCCTTTTATAAATATATGTTGAAAACTTTCAAATTCATTTATTCATTTACAAAAGATGTAAAAATGAAATAAAATGGATATTTGATAAAGATTATTACACTTTTGCTAAGACTTTTTCTTTTTCCAAAAAATGTTTTTGTGCGCTTGCTCTAAAATATCTTGTTGATACACACACATATTACTGGAAAAAATTCTGTGATAAATGTGGTAGCGAATGTGACACCTGTTTTGCTTAATGTGCAAATTTTCCACCGCGTTGCTTGCTCTATGCATTATAATGATTGCCCAGAGAGAGAGGGAGAGATAGCTCCACCACCTCACCAGCACATCATAAATATAAAACACAAGAGTGGAAGGCTGGCCACAGATAGGAGCGAGCAATGAAACATACACTGTCCTAAGCAAACATTGCATAAGAGGGAATAATTCAGTCACAAAACACCAAACAGTTCTCTGTATTTACAGTGATATAAAACTTCCGCCGATATTTGAGCCTTTGGTCAACAGCTGGCGTGAGTTCAATAGGTTTGGCAGTAATGTTTTTGTTTTTTGTTTTTTTTTCTAGGGCTAACCAACCTGAAATCGCTGCTACAGTGCAGTTTTAGATTTTCAAAACTTATCGCTTGTTACACTCCTGCAGTTTTAGATTTTCAAAACTTGTCGCTTGTTACTTTCCTCTAGTTGGCTGGTGACTGGAAAAATCTGCGGCGAGCGTTCAGAAAGTTGGACGTCACAGGAAATGGCTACCTATCTCTTCCAGAGTTCCGGTCAGTCCTGAAGCTGGCAAACGTAATACTGGACGAGGACGAGGTGTATCACGTGATGACGGAGTTCGACCGTGACCTTAGCGGGAAGATCAGCTACGAGAAGTTCATCGAAGAAACCTTCAAGCCCGAGACGAGACAGAGTGCCCGGGCCAAGTAGAGCCATGTGGATCATGTGATCTACCACTATGTTACGACTAGAATGCAACACGACAAAATGTTGCAGATGTGTGCTTGAAGAATCTTCTCCTCCGAAAACATGCCGAGTATCTCATTAATATTATCATACTCATCGTAAATAGTGTAGCACAGATTTCTTTTTTGAGTTAGAAGAAGATTAAAGCAGTTATGCTCAATTTCCAAGCGATTCAAAATATATGCCTGAGTTATAGGGTAAATGTGAGGCTGAGTAAAGGAAGTCGAATTTACTTCGTGAGCTAAACCAATATATATAAATTAGTATTGGCATTTGGCATGAGGAAGGTCTCACAAAACGTGCCCTGCCATGATTATATGATACTCGAGTGTGTTTCAATAATCGATACCTCACACTAGCAGCCTTCCTTTTTTATGTAAATAACTTCTTATTTTTCACCTCCCTTGTCATGATGATACGTTAGTTCGCAAAATAAATTGGTTGCTGTGAAATGTGATCCATTTAAAAAGATGTCCACTGGTTGAGTTAGTGTGTGGATGCGTATGTGTGGGTGTGTGTATTTTTGTATCAGAACTAGCGAGAGAGGTTTCATGTTATTATTTTCTCCCAAACATGATCGTTCTGACAATATTTCCCATCTTGTCGCGTGAACCCAACAAACTGTTGACTCGGCAAGTTTTTTTCAAGGGTTGGCAGAGACTCAAGTATAAATATTAAGATTAAAATAGTACACTTCGCTTGTCATTGTAAGTTCATTGTTTGTAATATCTTTACTAGATTATTTCTTCGCTTTCGATCGATCAATTGTAAATCTATTTGAAAAAATACAAGCTTCAATTTATTTTTAAAGTGATTTACCCTGACTTACTATATGTCTTGTTCAACTTTTATGTCTATTTATCGATACAATTTTATGCTGCATGAAACTAGGCTGTATATTTATAACAGTATTAATGATGTTTTGCCTTCAGTATTTCATTTTCAGGACGTTTTGGTTGTCTCCAAATCTGCTCAATTTTTTTATCCGTTTCGTAAAGTCGCATTTACGTTGAGCGATTGAAAATCTGACTGTATACAAATCATCATGTTTCTTTTTTACCATATCTATTTAAGTGTGCCGTTAAAAATATCCAGTTACATAACTAATTACTTTTATCAAAACAAATATCACCAATGTTATATAACGACTTTAATAGTATCCTCCATGTTACAGCTAGTTTATTGCTTCAGTGTTTCATCATTGCATGTCTCCTTCTGAGAGAGGTTTTGTTTTGGTTGTATTTTAAACTCGGGACCGCTTATTAATGGATTGAGTGTAAGCTCAAAACTCACTTCAACTCAACTCATTCGTCTGTCTATCTTGCAAAGTTTTCAATAAAAGAATAAAGTTTAAAGCGTGTAAATCTATGCTCTCAACTTCTGGCTGTTTCAAATCTTCTTTCCATATCTTGATTTGTAAAAAAACAAATACCTATCCCCCCCCCCAAACTCCCCTCTGTAAGGTGTTTATCTCTGCGCTGTCATCAATATCTGTGATAATAAAGGTCTTTCCATTGTCCGACAAATTTCCTTTGCATAGTCTTACAATTTAAAGCTTTGAAATACTGAACTATGAATAAAGAATGATGCTTTGTAAACCTCAATGGATCGACCTGTGTTAGATATTTGTATGTGATTTTTCTCTTGTCAATAAGGACTTACAGAATTAAAGAAACGCCTTTTAATTAAGCTTTAGTCACTTCATTCAACAAGTACAAGAATGGTATCATTGCAATGTTTTGTGCTGCTGATATTAAATTCAGTTCAAGAAGCGAATACCATCGGGATTGTCTCTGCCCTCAGTTTTCTGATATCAATGGGTTTCCTCTCTGTTCAGCGCCTTTTTGTGATAGTCAATAATAAGACGGCAGGGAATAAACTACCTGATTGTTACTGTTATTGCTTAAACTGGAGAAATGAATGGAATTAATATTACATTGACATAACAAAACAGAAAGCAGGAGTTCATATCCATCTGATATTTTGTTGTAAGAAGTTTTAACAAGAAAAAAAATCAACAAAAGTAACCATCAATAGTATAAGATTATTGCAGTGAGTTATCAATAAAGATAATTACAATGTTGTTGCTTTGTTATGGTTGTTGTTGTTGTTGTTGTTGTTGTTGTTGCTGCTGTTGTTGTTGTTGTTGTTGTTGTTGTTGTTTCATATTCTAGAGTTCAGATATTTTATTTTCCAAACCAAATAATTTCTTCAACAAATGTGCATCGAAGCTGAGTAACTTTTCTTTAAAGGTGGATTGTGGGTCTGAGTGAAATAAGTTTACCTATCGAGTGGCTGGAATAGTACCAGGTTTGTTTTTTTTTTCGCTGAAATAAGTTTACCTGTCGAGTGGCTGGAATATGACCAGGTTTGTTTTTTTTCGCAGAAATAAGTTTACCCATCGAGTGGCTGGAATAGTACCAGGTTTGTTTTTTTTCGCTGAAATAAGTTTACCTGTCGAGTGGCTGAAATATCACCAAGGGGTTTTGTCGCTGAAATAAGTTTACCTGTCGAGTGACTGAAATATCACCAAGGGATTTTGTCGCTGAAATAAGTTTACCTGTCGAGTGGCTGAAATATCACCAAGGGGTTTTGTCGCTGAAATAGGTTTACCTGTCAAGTGGCTGAAATATCACCAAGGGGTTTTGTCGCTGAAATAGGTTTACCTGTCGAGTGGCTGGAATATTACTAGGGGTTTTGTTGCTGAAATAAGTTTACTAGATGGTGGTTGGAATATAACAAGGGTTTTTTCACTGAGATAAGTTAATTGTGTGGGTAATCAAATTCTATCTAGGGCATAGCTGGAATATTCGAATGGGATATGGCTGACATAGGTTTAAAAAACTCTTGAAAGGGATGGAATAAATATACTGGGTTGTGGCTAAAATGGGTTTTCCTTGTTATTTAGATTTTAAAAATTTACAAGTGATTGAAGGTGGAAAAAACCTGTCTGCGACAAGTTTGTTTTAGAGTATCGGTGGATGAAAAATAATGGGAGTTTGGGTGGAGTAAGTAAGTTTCCAACGAAACACTATATATATAGAAACACAGAAGTCTAATCACATCTCGACATAAGCGGCGATCGCACAATCTTTATAAAGGAGAACATCAGACTAATTCTTACTGGAAGAACAATTTTTATACTTTTCAAGTATTTTGTTCATCGCTGAAACACTAGATGCAAGAAAAGAAGAAACAGAGGAGGATAGTCAAACAAAAGCATGCAGAAGACTTAGAAATAGGTTGTGTTCTTTTAATTGGAGATGGAAATAAGTGAGAAATGAAAAACAAAAAAGGCCCAAAAAAATAGAAAGCACATATTTAAGATAAGAATTAATAGTAAAAAAAAGACAAAAAGAAAGAAGAAAACTGAAAAAGGAGAAAGCCAGAGTAAATATGTAATAATGATAATAATAATAATAATAATAATAATAATAATAATAATAATAATAATAATAATAATAATAATAATAATAATAATAATAATAATAATAATAATAATAATAATAATAATAATAATAATAATAATAATAATAATAATAATGATAATGATGATGATGATGATGATCATGATGATGATCATGATGATCATGATGATGATGACGATGATGATGATGATGATGAAAATAATAATAATAATAATAATAATAATAATAATAATAATAATAATAATAATAATAATAATAATAATAATAATAATAATAATAATAATAATAATAATAATAACAACAACAATAATAATAACCCAGGTAATTTTAAACTGTTCGAAGATACATTCTAACTTAATTTTGGTTGTTTTTGCCGGCGCCTAAGACGATCTCTAGTTCTGGCAGTGACAGTGACAGTAACGCATAAACAAGAGCAGCAACAACAGTTATATTCCATAGTAAACGAGCTCTTCCCTTGTATTCACAGCCTCCTTTTTTTTTACAATGCATGCCTCAAAATATTTGGTTTTTTCAGGGAAAATTCCGTGAGAGAGCACTTTTAAAAAATCCACAGTCAAAGTATTAAACGATGAAGTTCACAGCAAGGAAGCAATGGCAATGCCCCATAGTGTGTTACTTATAAATCCAAAACAATGTACGGTAGTGAAGATTTCAGTGAAGTTCACGATGCGATTTGTTTTAATCATATCTGTTTTGTTCGTTGTTTTTTTTTTTAATACCTAACTTGAGATTCTTGAACCCATACAAGACAGAAACTTGCTTGGCGTAAGAATAATATTTAGAGCAAATTAGACACGTAAAGTGTTTATCATAATAATAGAATTACGCAATGCTTCGATCTCAAAATAAGCAGTCTAGGCAAACCAGTCGTGTTTTAAAATACGAACAGCCCGGATCAATATTACTTCTCGTTTTAATTCACACATTGAAAACTGAAATCCTCTTAACGCAGAAACTTTTTAA
Organism: Elysia crispata; assembly: GCA_033675545.1. NCBI lineage: Eukaryota > Metazoa > Mollusca > Gastropoda > Plakobranchidae > Elysia > Elysia crispata. The sequence continues at coordinate 316,153 of JAWDGP010003662.1, read as the reverse complement.
CATTTTTTTTACCAGAAAAATGTCCTATTTGTTACGCCAGAAGTGCTATGATACTACCAAAGATTTCATTGTTAACCACACAAGTGCTTTATCAATACCAGTTATATAAGTAACAACAGAAGTGTTTTACACTACTTTATTAATACTTCTTAATATATTGGTAACAAAAGAAGCAATGTGTGCGACAGAAAGCAACTTCTGGTAAAGGAAGGGGTAAAAAAATTTTTTTTTAATTTTAAAAAACAAGAAAATGTTAGAATAGTGATACTCCGATGAAACAGTAAGCTAGTTGCCATGGAGACATAGAGGAAAGTCTCTCTAAGGCGTTATCAGGTAGTAAGCAAAATTCCCTTATCCCTCCACATGAAAGTCTCTTCAGCTACACGGGTCAAGGGAAAGAGAATGAAGAAATAAAAAAGAGAAGATGCTACGAAGAGGCTCTAATCTCTACAGATATTTAAGTTTTCTACTTGAAGGATCCTCTGACCTTACTCTCGCCAATGGTACCCTGGAAAAGTCGGCAAGTTTTCCCAACTTGTGAACTTTCACCTGTCAGAGGTCAAAACATGGCGTGTGTGTATGTGCAGTCCTACATTATCCCTGAACATTATCTCATTCGTCTTTTATCACCGACCTAAAATTCCACTATGCTGACATAATCAGACTCCAAACGTCGCTGCTGACTCTGCCCTCAGGTCAACATTTGAACCGTGTCTTCCTTTCCAAACTGCCCAAGACCACAGACTTACCCAATTCTAGGCGAAGATCTTTTATTGTGGAGATACGTTTGATTTGTCCTATTTTATTAAAGTGCTATATGTCAATATAAAGTCTCAAATCAAAGCATACTAGAATATACATTACTTTGTAGGAATGCTGCGACGGACCGATTTTTCTCAAACCTTTCCTTGTAGAATTGTAATGAATATTGAAGATAAGGCTCTGAAACGGTTACAAATATTCATCCTTCAGAACTTTGAAAGCAGAATTTCTGGAATTTTTATTTCACTTGCAATAAAACGATACGCCAGTGTTAAGTAATCACAGTACTTTAAGGTAAAGCTACTAGATAACTCTATATCTATTTGTTTCAAGGTCATGAGAGGGGAGGGGGAAGCATCCTCATAACTTGAATGAAGCATACTGTCTAGACACCCCCTCCCCCACCCGCGTCTCTGGTGAGATAAGAATGGTTCAACAAACAGGGAACACATCGGCCCAGCATGCATTTTATTATTTAACCATATGTTACTCATAGAGTTTGATAGGGATTTTTGACATTTCAATGAAAGATACAAAAACACCTAGATTCAGGGAATACTAACTGTAGGTTGCAAAGCTCGTTCGCCAATATATAAAACTAGTGTGTATAAGTTTACAAACTGTATGCAAATTTTCAGCAACCAATTTAAACTAATTCAAGGAAAAACAGAATTCAGCATAATATAAACTTGCCAAGTCTGAAAATTTATTTAGATATCAATTATATAAACATTTCCAAATGCAATATAACTTTTAGTATTGCATAAACACACCCAAGCATAAAAAAATGTCAAGCATTAAATTAACGTAACCAAGTATAAAACAATGTCCAGCGGTATAATTATAAGCGTACCCAAGTATAAAATGATATTCAGCAATAAATTATTTAAGCAGACCCATATATAAAAAAAAATATTCTGCATTATATAAACTTACTCAAGTATAAAACACTGATCAGCGTTTTATGAAATTGTATAAAACAATAATCGGCATTATGTAAACCTACCCAAGTACAAAACAATGTTCAGCATCATATAAACTAACCCAAGTCCAAAACAATGTTCAGCATCATATAAACTAACCTAATTACAAAACAATGTTCAGCATCATATAAACTAACCCAATTACAAAACAATGCTCAGCATCATATAAACTAAACCAAGTACAAAACAATGTTCAGCATAGTATAAACTAACCCAATTACAAAACAATGTTCAGCATCATATAAACTAAACCAATTACAAAACAATGTTCAGCATCATATAAACTAACCCAATTACAAAACAATGTTCAGCATCATATAAACTCACCCAAGTACAAAACAATGCTCAGCATCATATAAACTAACTCAAGTACAAAACAATGTTCAGCATCATATAAACTAACCCAAGTACAAAACAATGCTCAGCATCATATAAACTAAACCAAGTACAAAACAATGTTCAGCATCATATAAACTAACCCAAGTACAAAACAATGCTCAGCATCATATAAACTAACCCAAGTACAAAACAATGCTCAGCATCATATAAACTAAACCAAGTACAAAACAATGTTCAGCATCATATAAACTAACCCAAGTACAAAACAATGCTCAGCATCATATAAACTAACCCAATTACAAAACAATGTTCAGCATCATATAAACTAACTCAAGTACAAAACAATGTTCAGCATCATATAAACTAACTCAAGTACAAAACAATGTTCAGCATCATATAAACTAACCCAAGTCCAAAACAATGTTCAGCATCATATAAACTAACCCAAGTACAAAACAATGCTCAGCATCATATAAACTAACCCAATTACAAAACAATGTTCAGCATCATATAAACTAACTCAAGTACAAAACAACGCTCAGCATCATATAAACTAACTCAAGTACAAAACAATGTTCAGCATCATATAAACTAACCCAAGTACAAAACAATGCTCAGCATCATATGAACTAACCCAATTACAAAACAATGTTCAGCATCATATAAACTAACTCAAGTACAAAACAATGTTCAGCATCATATAAACTAACTCAAGTACAAAACAATGTTCAGCATCATATAAACTAACTCAAGTACAAAACAATGTTCAGCATCATATAAACTAACCCAAGTACAAAACAATGCTCAGCATCATATAAACTAACCCAATTACAAAACAATGTTCAGCATCATATAAACTAACTCAAGTACAAAACAATGTTCAGCATCATATAAACTAACTCAAGTACAAAACAATGTTCAGCATCATATAAACTAACCCAATTACAAAACAATGCTCAGCATCATATAAACTAACTAAAGTACAAAACAATGTTCAGCATCATATAAACTAACTCAAGTACAAAACAATGCTCAGCATCATATAAAATAACTCAAGTACAAAACAATGTTCAGCATCATATAAACTAACTCAAGTACAAAACAATGTTCAGCATCATATAAACTAACTCAAGTACAAAACAATGTTCAGCATCATATAAACATTGTACAAAACAATGTTCAGTATTATAGGTAAGTGTAAATAATATTCATCCTTAAATAAACGTAAACAGGTTAAAAATAATTTTCAGCATCATATAGACGTTCCCAGTTTAAAAAGACGGTTTTCAAGATCATTTCATTTTGCACAAGAGATATTAAGTATTTTAGATGCGACTTAGTTTAACAGTCAAAACGTTTCTTTCGTGATTAATATTCATAAGATTTGATGGCATGCATCAACAAAACTCATTTCTAGTTTATTTAAAAGGTGTATAGGCTGGCGAGTAAGCACCTACTATGACTATGCTGTCAAGATGATTGTGGCAAGCCACGTGGCTTGGTACGTGGTACCGCCATGGCTTGTACATTTAGAAACCCCGTTAGACAAGGGACTGGTCTGCTGATGATCCATGGCTTATACATTGAGAAACCCCGTTAGACAAGGGACTGGTCTGCTGATGGTCCATGGCTTGTACATTGAGAAACCCCGTTAGGCAAGATACTGGTCTGCTGATGATCCATGGCTTGTACATTGAGAAACCCCGTTAGGCAAGGGACTGGTCTGCTGATGATCCATGGCTTGTACATTGAGAAACCCCGTTAGACAAGAGACTGGTCTGCTGATGATCCATGGCTTGTACATTGCGAAACCCCGTTAGGCAAGAGACTGGTCTGCTGATGATCCATGGCTTGTACATTGCGAAACCCCGTTAGGCAAGGGACTGGTCTGCTGATGGTCCATGGCTTGTACATTGAGAAACCCCGTTAGACAAGGGACTGGTCTGCTGATGATCCATGGCTTCTACATTGCGAAACCCCGTTAGGCAAGGGACTGGTCTGCTGATGGTCCATGGCTTGTACATTGAGAAACCTCGTTAGACAAGGGACTGGTCTGCTGATGATCCATGGCTTGTACAATGAGAAACCCCGATAGGCAAGGGACTGGTCTGCTGATGATGCATGGCTTGTACAATGAGAAATCCTGTTAGGCAAGGGACTGGTCTGCTGATGATCCATGGCTTGTACAATGAGAAACCCCGTTAGGCAAGGGACTGGTCAGCTGATGATCCATGGCTTGTACATTGCGAAACCCCGTTAGGCAAGAGACTGGTCTGCTGATGATCCATGGCTTGTACATTGCGAAACCCCGTTAGGCAAGGGACTGGTCTGCTGGTGATCCATGGCGTGTTCAATGAGAAACCCCGTTAGGCAAGGGACTGGTCAGCTGATGATCCATGGCTTGTACATTGAGAAACCCCGTTAGGCAAGAGACTGGTCTGCTGATGATCCATGGTTTGTACATTGCGAAACCCCGTTAGGCAAGAGACTGGTCTGCTGATGAACCATGGCTTGTACATTGCGAAACCCCGTTAGGCAAGGGACTGATCTGCTGATGAACCATGGCTTGTACAATAAGAAACCCCGTCAGGCAACGGACTGGTCTGCTGATGAACCATGGCTGGTACCTTGCGAAACCCCGTCAGGCAAGGGACTGGTCTGCTGATGATTTTTCTCAAGCTATCCGATAGGTTAATCTACTTTTAAAAAATGACTGGTGGAGAAATATGAGACATCAAGCAAGAAGAAAAAAATTATCTTTTTTTTTTCCGCAAATAGACGTTCACCTTTTGTTATTTAAAATTAAGAAAGGTCTCTCTCTCTCTCTCTCTCTCTCTCTCTCTCTCTCTCTCTCTCTCTCTCTCTCTCTCTCTCTCTCTCTCTCTCTCTCTCTCTCTCTCTCTCTCTCTCTCTCTCTCTCTCTCTCTCTCTCTCTCTCTCTTTCTATCTATCTATTATCTATATCTTTCTCTCTTCGATTTATAGACGTTCTTGTTGTTTACAAGTAAGAAAAGTCTCTCTCTCTCTGTCTCTCTCTGTCTCTGTCTCTCCCTCTTTCTCTCTCTTTTTCTATCTATCTATCTATCTATATATCCATCTCTATGTATCTATCTCACTATCTCTCTCTATCTATCTATCTATCTATCTAGTATCTATATATCTCTCTCTATTCGATTCTTAGACGTTCACCTTTTTGTTTTTTTACAAGTAAGAAAGGTGTGCTTTTCTCTTCCATCAATAGGCGTTCATCCTCTTACAAGTGAGAAAGGTGTGTGTCTCGGTCTTTCATTATTAGCTGTTCACCTTTTTACCAGTAAGAAAGGCGTGTCTCTTTTCCATCATTAGAAGTTCACATTTTTTTTTTTTTTTTTAGGGGGGGGGGGGGGTTACAATTGAGAAAGGTGTGTGTCTCTGTGTGTGTGTGTGTCTCTCTCTCTCCATCATTAGAAGTTCACTTTTTGTTTTTACAAATAAAAAATGTGTGTTTGTGCATCTCTCTTTCCTCCATCATTGCTGATCATTTTTTTTTATTAACAAGTATGAAAGTTGTGTGTGTGTGTGTGTGAGACTCTCTCTTCTATCATTGCTGAGAGTAAGAAAGTTGTGTGTGTGTGTGACTCTCTCTTCTATCATTAGACTTCCACCTTTAAAAGTAAGAAAGGCGTGACTCTCTGTTATAATTAATTGGTCACCTTTAGTTGTTTGCAAGTAACAAAAGTGTGTGTATCTCTCCTCATTAGACGTTCGCCTTCTGACTAGTAAGAAAGTTGTGTGTGTCTCTCTCTCTCTGCCAGCTTGAGACCGTTCACCTTTTCTTGTTATAAGCCATATAAGCCTGAAAGCCACTTACAAGATGTTCTCTCATGGTGACGCACAGAGTGATCTTCTTGTTATAAGCCATATAAGCCTGAAAGCCACTTACAAGATGTTCTCTCATGGTGACGCACAGAGTGATCTTCTTGTTATAAGCCATATAAGCCTGAAAGCCACTTACAAGATGTTCTCTCATGGTGACGCACAGAGTGATCTTCTTGTTATAAGCCATATAAGCCTGAAAGCCACTTACAAGATGTTCTCTCATGGTGACGCACAGAGTGATCTTCTTGTTATAAGCCATATAAGCCTGAAAGCCACTTACAAGATGTTCTCTCATGGTGACGCACAGAGTGAGAGATTCTGTTCCTTGACTAATCATAAACTTTTCTCTATGTCTGCCTGTCTCTATTTCTCTCTCTCTCTCTCTCTCTCTCTCTCTCTCTCTCTCTCTCTCTCTCTCTCTCTGTCTATCTATTTGTCTCTCTGTCTGTCTCTCTCTCTTTCTTTCTCTCTCTCTCTGTCTATCTGTTTGTCTCTCTGTCTGTCTGTCTGTCTCTCTCTCTTTTCCTCTCTCTCTCTCTCTCTCTCTCTCTCTCTCTCTCTCTCTCTCTCTGTCTATCTATTTTTCTCTCTGTCTGTCTCTCTCTCTTTCTTTCTCTCTCTCTCTCTCTCTGTCTATCTATTTGTCTCTCTGTCTGTCTGTCTCTCTCTCTCTTTTTTTCTCTCTCTCTCTTTCTCTCTCTCTCTCTCTCTCTCTCTCTCTCTCTCTCTCTCTCTCTCTCTCTCTCATAGTATTCGAAAACGTTTTTTCTACAAATTCTTTAATGTTGTCAGCAAATACTCATTTTTTGTCGGTGTAGAATTTGACTTTCTGAGATTTGAAAACTCCATAATGAAAGACAATGGTTCTTTATGACTATGAGTATACTCTACTCAATAAGTGTTTGTGTTCGGTCAATGAATGGGGAAAGTATTTTGGCCGGTGATACATTTTCCTCCTGTACAGCATCCACGAAAATATTTGTGGTCCATCTTCGGGTTCAGCTGTCAATTTTCTTTTGTTGAAAAAGATCATAGCTTTCGGGTGATGATTGATCTACTAAAGGGCAACACTGAATGACCTCGTTTGGAAATCAATGTGGAGACTACACCTGTATTTAGCTGATTTAGCATATACGACTTTATCTTGCTGATACATCCAGTACATACACGCATACACTGAGACTATGCCCTGGAAGACGGTTATCTATCAGGTCAGTAGGTTAGGAGACCGCTTGCTCTAATTATCTGGAAGCGAGTGGAATATTTCTGCTCCAAGTTCTTTTCACCTGGTCTAGACAATGGTCTGATGTGACGTCACGGGTGCAAGGATCATGCACAGATCAGCTGGGATCGCAATATGGTTGTAAGAAAATTCAATGGCGGTAAACGTTCGTTGGTGAACCCTGTCGTTTGTGGGGTTTTTGGTGTTGTTGTTTTTCGTTTTTCGTTTTTGTTTTTTGTTTTTTGTTTTGTTTTTTTTTTGTTGTTTTTTGTTTTTTTGTTGTTTTTTTTTGGGGGGTGGGGGTGTTTGTTTTTTGTTAATCTGGTTATATAATATTGTATTATAGAAATCAAGGGGGCGGAGGCGAGCCAGTACCAACAACAGGATTCAGGGAGAGAGGGAGATCGGAAGAAAAGGAATATGGGAGGGAGGGGATGAGTGCAAGAAAGAAAGGTATAGGAAGAGTAGAAAGGAAGGGGGTTGTGAGTGCAAGAGAAAAGGGGGGGGGGGGTGGGAGAGAGAGAGAGAGAGAGAGAGAGAGAGAGAGAGAGAGAGAGATAGAAAGCGAAGGAAGGGGGAGGGAGGGGTAGTGAGTGCAAGATTCAGAGAAAAGCTGGAATATTCCACTCTTTCTTTTATCCACTTGCCAGGCCATATCAGCATAATTCAATCTACCACTGCTGTAACCTCTGTGTGGCTTCCTATACGGGTTTCGGACGAAGGGTAGCACAGCGGACGCAGCTGGCTCTAGATGTGATATACCCGTCTTGGTTATGGAAAAATGTGCACCCAGACACGACTATTGAGATAGGGTCCAATATTTGTCCTGTATACAGACAGTATCGTCACTAATGGTCACAACTGTGTGACCGTCGGTTGACCTTAGGGACTTTCTGGCGGCCTTGGAACTTGAACGACGACATGATTGTACCGGTGTCGATATTCTGCTAACTTTCACCAAATACCTCTTTGGACAGTCCAGTGGAGAACTTGAAGTGCTTGAATGATAACCGTTTATCTGCCAGGTCGCTTCGTCCTTCTATCTTGTCCAGGGGGTAGGTAGGTCACCTGGAGGCCGGTACTGCTGGTCCGACCAGGCAGTGGCCACGTGAAAGATTAAGGCCAGTTCAGTTACCCTCGAGTTTACCATTTGAACTGTACTGAAAAGAGTTCTCAGCACTTACTGAGATAATGCTGGTTGACCTGATATGCAAAATATTGCATTCGATTCCTTTGGAATTAGTGCGTGGAAAAAAACAACGCTGTCTACAGCCTTAAATGGCGAGACATAATCTAAACGCGAGACAAAAATAATGTTACCAAAAATATCCTGCTTTTTATAATAATTCACGAAACCTTGAAGTTCAGTAGTAGCATCGCTTCTAAAAGAACTTTGACTTAAGTCCTGTCAATGTCTTAAGAATTTTATAACCTCCATGTGGTCCAACTTGTATTGTCTTATTAACTCTTTTCAGTTTGTTGCGTGCTTTATGTCTCTTATATCCAAGCACTCACTATAAGTCATGCCTTTTATGCATTTTATGTCAAGCAACACACAATTATTCATGTTTCTTATGTCAGACATTACACTATTATTCGTGTCTCGTATGCCAGGAGACTGATTATGAATCATGTCTCTTATGTCGGACAGCACAGAATTATTCGTGCATCTTATTCAGAAGTCTGACTATGTCTCTTAAGCCACAAAATAAACAATATTATTCGTGCCTCTTAAGTCAGACAACACACTATTATTCGTGTCTCGCATGCCAAAAGTCTGACTATATATTATGACTCTTATGTTAGACAACACACAATTATTCGTGTCTCTTATGTAAGAAAACATACTTTTATTCGAGCCTCTTTTGCCAGAAGGCTGAATATAAATCATTACTCTTATGTCAAACAACACACTGTTATTCTTATTAATCGTGTCCCTTATGCCAGAAGGCTCGCCACAAATCATGACTCTTATGTCAGAGAACATACAACGATTCGTGTCTCTTATGTCAGAAAACACACTATTATTCGTGCCTCTTTTGCCAGAAGGCTGAGAATAAATAAATCATGACTCTTATGTCAAACAATCCACTCTTATACGTGTCTCTTATGCCAGATCACTCATTACAAACCATGACTCTTATATTGGAACACTCATTATAAATCTACCTTCTGTATGTCAGGCCACTAATTTTGAATCATGACTCTTAAGTCAGGCCACTTATTAGGAATCATGACTCTTATGCCGGGCCACTTATCATGAACCATAATTCTTATGTAGGGTCACTTATTATGAACCATAATTCTTATGTGGGGCCACTCATTATGAAACACGATTCTTATATTAGGTCACTTATTATAAACCAACTCTACAAAGTCTAACACCCAGGAACATTATCTATAAATGTTCTGTTATGATTTAACGTCTTTCACATCCTCATCTGTACAAAAAGTAACACAAGTTCAGGTATATGCAGAGCATCTATTCGACGGTGTAGTGCTCTAACCTGGTAACTGGAAAAATTGACCAGCCTTTTTTTTTGGCTTATAATAACCACACCCCCTTTTTGCAGGCCCTTGATTGGTTTCTGAAAGTGTGTAGGCCCTAAAAATAGGTTAAAGTTATTATGACTAAAACTTTTTCATGTTATCAGCTACACAAACAGTAATACCAGTTCAGGCATTTATAGAGAAACTCTCTTGCTCCTCTCTCGCTCCACCATTACTCTCTATATATATTCTTCTTTCTCTCTCACTCTCTTTGGGTTTTTAGTTCTTCTTTGTTTCTCTCTTTCCCCTTTCGTACTCACTCACTTATTGCCTCTTTTCCATCCTAATTCTCTCACTCTTTATCTAACACTCTCTTTATATAATCTCTCTCCTCTCTTTCCTTTTTTGCATCTCTCTCTTCCTCTTTCTTCGTGAACCTCTTTTTCTCTCCATCCCTGTCTTTATCTACCTTACTCATTTATCTATATCTCCCTATCTATCAAATCAGTTCTACTATCTTGTTTTAGACCCATTCAAACGTGCCTGGAACGTGCGACGTTGGACCGAAAACTTCCCTTTAAACAAGAAACTTTTCCTAGCTCTGACGGCGATAGCAAACCAGTTTAGTCCGGTAATTAATTACGTCATTTGGCTCATTAGAAATACAGAACAAGTCAAAAAGCTGTGCCTAAGTTCACAGCTGATTACACACCTGCACAGAAGATAAGAGCCATTGTCCTGGATGCGACCCGGCGAACTTTCAATCCGAATCGCACACCAAATCCTCCTTTATCACAGATTAGCCCCCGCCCCCATCTCCATCCTTAACCTCTCTGTTTGATTGATTAACAGATCGAGTGACAAGTCGATATTGCCCGTTGCACGCTGATCTCAGATACAGTGCAGCATATGGAACAAACATCATAAGAGATGATATTATTTCAAGATGAGAACAGATGGCTTCGATAAACTTCAGAGCTTCATTTGTGTCTCTAGACGAACACACTACTGCACAGCCACCAAGCCTCCACAAGTTCATAACCTTCTCCTCTGATTAAACTTCAGGCAATTGTGATATCCCCTGATGGTTTCACTTTAATTGAAGCCCCCTCTTCATTTTCTTCTATCCTAGAGAGAATAAATGTATGGTCGTTTGGGTGAGAACCCATCCAACTGGCTGCTGTAGCTAGAGACGAGCGCGGCTTTCGAAAACTAGCAGTAGCACGGCATGATGAAGTCCAAGCGATGTGGAGTTTTCTCGCTTGATCAAGTGATGAACATCTTTGCCTGTTTTTTCTCTCGTTTGAAACACTCTACAGACCTTGGTCTAGATCTGGATCCGACTTATCTGGCCAGTCTGTTCTCGGTCATTCGACTGAGACATCAGAAAAATTCCACTCTCACAAGATTCTGGTCAGGAAGCTGTGGTGGTCCTGGCTGACCCCTGGCTAACTCGCTCGCCGAAGACTAACGGTCGTGAGTTTAAATCGTGGGATCAAGTCTAGGATCTTCAGGTGCTTTCAAATAGCAGAACAGTTAGAAGGAGATACAGATGGGGAGAGAGTGAGAGAGAGAGAGAGAGAGAGAGAGAGAGAGAGAGAGAGAGAGGGAGAGAGACAGAGACAGAGAGAGACAGAGAGAGACAGAGAGAGACAGAGAGACAGAGAGAGAGATAGACAGACAGAGACAGAGACAGACAGACAGAAAGAAAGAAAGACAGAGAGAGAGAGAGACAGAGAGACAGAGACAGAGAGAGAGACAGACAGAGAGAGAGACAGACAGACAGACAGACAGACAGACAGACAGTGAGAGAGACAGAGAGACAGAGAGAGAGGCAGACAGACAGACAGACAGACAGAGATAGACAGAGAGACAGAGAGAGAAAGAAGTGATGCAGAAAAATGACATACGGAAGATTCAATAAGCTATCCCCAAGAGAAGTTAAACAGCAAGTGACAAGCAATTGGTCACTTAGGAGTCACAATACAGTCTACACAATATTTTATTGACTGAACAATCAAAGTCTTCATTCATTAGCTACAATTTTATGCATAGATAAACATATTATGTCACATTATTTCAAGCTTATGAGCATAACTGACTGTTATGGGATGAATAGCAATCTCGTAAAAATAACCTTTTCGAGGATGTAACACAGTCCTTCATTATTTCATCGATCAAGTATGTGGCCTACCGAATAAACTGACTGGAATAAGACGTGATGAGAGCAAGAGATATTCGGTTTGGATTATCTCGTAATTATTGTTCATGGCGCTCATGTTTGTCTTGATGTCGCTCATCTTCTCGTGTTCAATAAACGGAGATAACAAATATAAACCAATGAGAGAGACACAGAGAGAGAGAGAGAGAGAGAGAGAGAGAGAGAGAGAGAGAGACAGACAGAGAGAGAGAGAGAAGCGCGACAGAATAAAAGAAATTAGACAGTGGAGAATAACATGGAGAAAATAATTATTGAATTGTTAACGAGGTTGCTTTTTTTTCCAAATAAATAGAGGGCGTGTGTGTTGTTTTGGTGATTTAGGGGGAGGGGGGGGGGGGTAACATCCAAATAGACAGTCGAGAAAACAGAACAAGACTTTGAAGGTTAACGTGACCTTATGGCTAACCAAAAGGCTGGGGCGACACGTGCAACATGCGAGAAATTCACCGCCTCGCCATGAACATTTCAACCCTCCCACATTGTCTTCAGCTCACCTTTCTTAAAGACGTTCAAGGTGGGTCACGGGAAACACCCTAGCACCAACTCGCTCACATTGTCCTCAGCTCACCTTTCTTAAAGACGTTCAAGGTGGGTCACGGGGAACACCCTAGCACCAACTCGCTCACATTGTCCTCAGCTCACCTTTCTTAAAGACGTTCAAGGTGGGTCAGGGGGAACACCCTAGCACCAACTCGCTCACATTGTCCTCAGCTCACCTTTCTTAAAGACGTTCAAGGTGGGTCACGGGGAACACCCTAGCACCAACTCGCTCACATTGTCCTCAGCTCACCTTTCTTAAAGACGTTCAAGGTGGGTCACGGGGAACACCCTAGCACCAACTCGCTCACATTGTCCTCAGCTCACCTTTCTTAAAGACGTTCAAGGTGGGTCAGGGGGAACACCCTAGCACCAACTCGCTCACATTGTCCTCAGCTCACCTTTCTTAAAGACGTTCAAGGTGGGTCACGGGGAACACCCTAGCACCAACTCGCTCACATTGTCCTCAGCTCACCGATCTTAGAGAGTTCAAGGTGAGGCGGGGGGAAATATCCTATCACCAACCCGCTCACATTGTCCTCAGCTCACCAATCTTAGAGAGGTTCAAGGTGAGGCGGGGGGAAATATCCTAAGCCCATCCCGCTTCATCAGGCTAGCAAGAACACGACGAAAACCTTGTGTTTGTGAGAGCCTCTTTATGCCGGCGTAGAGAAAACAAGAAGATTGGGCCATCGCGTACCATCAACACTTTTTTTTTTCTTTTGTAACCAGTTTTATCAATAGTTTAGTATTTGGAGGCAAAAAACGTCAACCTGTATATAAAAGTCTGAACAATTTGACGAAATTCGCATGGACGCACCATATTACTGTTAGCGGCAGTGTGGGAAATATTTTGCACGACAGGTGGGTCTGTGCTGAAGCTGATGTGTTTCCCAATTTTGTCCATATCTTTTATACCTCCAAAACTAGCGGCTTATTTTCCAAAATAATAATAATAATATTAAGAAGAAGAAGAAGAAGAAGAAGAAGAAGAAGAAGAAGAAGAAGAAGAAGAAGAAGAAGAAGAAGAAGAAGAAGAAGAAGAAGAAGAAGAAGAAGAAGAAGAAGAAGAAGAAAAAGAATATTTGGTTTTTGTTGTTGTTGTTGTTGTTGTTGTTATTTTTTCAAATGCCACGACAGTTTGTTAGGCGCAGCAATTTCGAACCAGTTGCAAGATTTAAAAACCGTCATCCATTAATGTCAAGCATCTACCCAGAACATGACTAGGAAGGATCAGAGCCTGGCTGTTTATTCTTCTTTTGCATTATGGGATATTGGCCTACTAGTTCAGGTACTTCTACTACAACTGCTACTACTATTATTACTAGGCCTGCTACTACTGCTACTGCTGCTGCTGCTGCTGCTGCTGCTGCTGCTACTACTACTACTACTACTACTACTACTACTACTACTACTACTACTATCTACTACTACTACTATCTACTACTATTTACTACTACTGCTGCTGCTGCTGCTTTTACCAGTAAAGTTTTTATTTCATTTGAATATCGCTGCTAATTCTTTTGACGTTTTTATTATTACAAGCAAAGCTACCACAATACCGGGGCACCAAGCACCACACCGGATCAAATATGGCTCCTCTAACTGGTGTCACATAACTTGACCTATATATATATATATATATATATATATATATATATATATATATATGCATAATAAGATGTTATATTGTAATAAGGAGATTTGTACGGAATAAATTACTAGAATTCGAAATCAGAGATGGAGAGAAAGAGAGGGAGATGTGCGTGTGAGGAGAGACAGAGGGGGAGAGTGAGTGAGAGAGAGATTGAGGAAAGGGTGGAGGTACAGAGATAGAAACAGTGAGAAAACATACATGTAATATGTCAAGCAGAAAGGAATACAATTTAGCCAAATCTGACACCTAGACAGATCATACATAAAAAATGCGGAGAAAAGACGAGAGAAAATATGAAAAAAGAAGGATATACAGAGAAGTAAAGTTGACTAAAGAGGAACAATTTGCAGATAACTAGAAAGATCCAAATATAGATATGAAGATAGAATGGTTGACATATAGATAGAGAAAAAGATGATAGATAGATGGATAGTTTCATCGAGAAATTTTTACAAAGGAGGGAGGAGGGGAGGGGTAAACAAGAAATCAAAAGAGTAGATATCATGTAACCGTTCAAACAAGATCCATTCTATAGAATTCCCTCCTTTTAAGTGACTTTAAAATAGGACACATAACAACCTGTTTGAAAATAGAGACCGTTCCTCTCCACCAATCTAAAGTGGACTGTTCTGCCAATAAAGAAACAGGTCTTCCATTTTTCTAAAGAATATACTGTACCCTTTGCGACTTTGATGCGCTTGACCGAGAAATAAAGGAAGACAGTGAGTGGATGTAAGAGCTCGTCTCAAGAAATAGAGAGAGAGAGAGAGAGAGAGAGAGAAATTCTTTTACACGTTTCATTAAAAAATTTATGATATCAATGGAAATAATGTTGAGGAAATAAATCCATTAGATGTTTGTTCCGTTAAATAATACATGCTTGTGCGTTCTAAGTTCTCTTTACACGCGTGTATAAAAAAGAAAGAAGCCATTGATACTGGAATCTAACTTTGTTTAAATTAGACAAATTATGCAATTAATAAAAAAAAGTGCATTGTACCGAGGTGTTTAATTATTTATCAACCAAAGTGAGTGTTCCTGAAAATTAGGTTGTCTGTTTAGATCTATTATTTTTTTTCACAGCACCTCTAGTTCTGATATTCTCTCACGAAAATAAAACTCCCATAAAATGAACTACTCTCGTGATTGGACTACATCTAGATTTAGAAATAAATTTAGGTTAATACCGAATCTGCCGTGGTTTTTTTTTTTATCAGTTCCATGGAAACTTAGAGACGTAGATACATAACAATCCGTAATCAGTTATGGGCTTCAGCATGAATGATAGGCCTTTTGATAAAATGGTGTCGATAAATGATAATTAAAAAAAAAATTTCACCCCTAACCTACGACGAGTCCATTCCTGTGTCACGTGGGTCGCACAAAAGCTATATAAACTGAGAAAGCCAACGCTCTGCCTCTTTTCCACCACAACCAAAGAAGAGTTCAAATCAGGCAAAATGTCTACCAACGGATCACAAAACGGCGGACACTACAAAGAATTAAATTACCATTACGCAGAGGAGTGCAGTCAAGATGACATTGGGTCATTTTTGTTCACATCAGAGTCTGTGGGCGAAGGCCATCCAGGTAAAGTAATATTTTTTTACATTTAATGGCTCAAGTGCAGATCTTTTAATCCTATGCTAGAGAAAATATAAATCGGCGAAATACTGTTCATTGTGGATCTGGATTCTAGACCAAGATAGAGAGCTCTACAACATGTGTAACATCTAAACCACGTGAAACTGCCAGATAGATAAGGGTTAAGATTTTACTTTTCTAAGATACAGTTAGATATTTTTTACCCACGACTGTAGGCCTCGCCTATTACATAGTGTTGTTCTATTGTTTAATGCCTGAATCTAGATTCTAGATTAAATCTGTTTAAAGGAATTTTACACTGAAACTACTGTTCCATTTTGTGTAAGAGAGATCATTAGACTTAAAGAATGGTTGGTATCTACTAATAGTCTAGATTCTTTGAAAGATTTTGGAAGGACTTCCAAATAAATATGGTACCCCAATCATATTTAAGAGGGCTTAGTTTGTGCAAGTTTTCAATGTTTGTCATATTATAGGCCTAACTTATAAATGCCTCAAGTATGGTAGGACTTCTGATTGGGTTTGTTGGATTAGTATATTAAGATATGATACAAGATATACAATGCCGTAGTTCGTGTTTTTTTTTTTGGCAATTCATAGCTAGAAAATGATTTACACATACACAATAACCAAGCCCAATCAATTTTTATGGCTCGATCAAACAAAGTCCTCTTTAGTAGGATAGAGGTATCATTACCATTCGAAAGTCCGTCCATTTATTTTTGAATTATGATTTACCTATAAAAAATAACCTACGACATTTTTTCTCATATGACATCTTTATATATGGAACCAACTTACCTACTTGGGAGTCCTGCCCTGATATTTTCTTGGAAATGAAAAAAATTAAAATGTAATTTAGTCTTTGAATAGATCTTAGTAAATAGGAAAGTGGCTCTATTTAGTTTCTCTAGGCTAGATCTAGATGGATATAATTAACTTTTTGTGCTATGTGGAGAATAAGTAACATCAAATTCAGTTGTCTCAAACATCTAAATACTTTTGGAAAAACCAATAAGTTTGTAATTTTAACAACTTTTATAGCCTACAGCCCATTTATTTGAGTTCAAGGTATAAGCATCTAATTATCTAAATTTAAATTTTACCCTAGATACTGTTGGAAATGTAAAAGACAGTCACAAAGGCATTGGTGATTACTCCAGCTTCCACATAATGAAATATTTTGATTTATATCTGTAAAATTTTTGTTTAGATCTACTAGATTCTATTATCGTTGATCTTGTAATAAAAATTTAATAGATTTTTGTAGATATTAAGTTCTTATTAAGGCAACAAGGGAAAGCGAAAGGATAATAAAGATTTGCAAAATTTACATTGTTCTATTAGAGGATAGCATTTAAGTGATGAGTGTGCTGCCTGTTGGAGCTATCTATAGCATTTCTACAAGTCTTAATCTCTTAGCATATTTTATTATATCATATCAAGCAACTTTTTTTGTGTGTGTGTGAAACAAATAAAATAAATTGCAATTTGCATTCAGTGACATTTAAGTTTAAATCAAATCTCAAAAGTTCTAAAGGCTCAACTTTGGTCAAAGAGGTAGATGTATTTATTGATACTGTTTATACATAGACTAAGGTTGATGTTTATAAAAACAAACCAGTTCTTGTCTTCTTCACAGAACTGTGAATTGCATTAGGGACTTCAATGGACCTTGCCCAGTGCTTGTTTCATATGTCATTAAGTTTAATTTTCAACTTCTTTTTTGGATTATAGCATTCGTATGAATAAATCTTCTCTTCAGACAAAATCTGTGATCAGATCAGTGATGCAATTCTTGATGCACATTTGAAGCAAGATCCAAATGCCATGGTTGCCTGTGAGACCGTCACCAAGACAGGCATGATCATGGTAGCCGGAGAAATCTCATCCAAAGCCAATGTGGATTATCAGAAAGTTATCAGAGAAGCAATTAAGCAAATTGGATATGATGATTCTTCCAAAGGTCAGTCTTTTGATGATAATACTTAATAGTATTTAGAGCCTTTTTTTTACTTTTCTTGACTTGTAAAATTGATTGAAAAGTAATTTTTCAATTGTTATGCATTATTAGTTGAAGGTTCTGGTGATGCTTTCTTTCTGATACATAGCGAGGGATAGCTTTTGTATTCAGTTTGCAGCCATGGGACTAGCAGGAACCGAAGTGATTTAATAATTTTTTTTTCAGTTTTTGCTCAATACTATTTAATCTTCCAATAAAAGGATCTCGATATGTTTTTGTAAGTACATTGTAATATGTCTCAAACTTTCATTTCCATTGTCTATTTCTTTTTTTTTAAGAGCATTGCATACAAACTTGATATCAAAGCCCATCATATAAGTTATTACTTTCCTTAAATTCATATAGTTATTGTTAGCTGTGATGTTCTCTTGTGAATGGTTCTTGCAAATTAATCAGTTAACAAGCTAAATATTTTTTCTTTACTCTGAAGGTGAAAAGGGGTTAAATTTTGGTAATGCTTCCAATCAAATTTTTCTATTTCATTTGTTCTCTCCTAGGCTTTGACTACAAGACCTGCAACGTGCTTATTGCCTTGGAAGAGCAGAGTCCTGACATTGCCCAAGGAGTCCATCAAGGAAAAGATGATGAAGAAATTGGTGCTGGGGACCAAGGTCTTATGTTTGGTTACGCCACAGATGAGACAGAAGAATGCATGCCCCTCACTGTTGTCCTTTCACATCAGCTCAATGCAAAGATTGCCGAGTTGAGGCGATCTGGTGATCTTGCATGGGCCAGGCCCGACACAAAATCTCAGGTGCTTAAAAGTGGAAGTTAACAAGCTTTAATGATGAAAACATAATTGTTAATGAAGATATATAGTTTTTCAATATTTCACTTCCAGGGATGATGTAACATTACATGAAATGAAAAGAGAATTCTACAAGGAGTATGGAATTTTCTGTTATCCAGACAGAGGGGCCCCAATTTTTTTTTTTAGATTTAGTTCATCTAGATTCGTTGTGTGGATTTTATTGCTAGGCAGATCTATATGTAGATTTTTTTTTGTATTTACTAAAAGAGAGAGATAACGAAAGCAGCATAATTGTAGGAAATACTCAGAAGAGTTCAGATTTATGACGCTTAGCTCAGGCAGTAAAATGCAGAGAGGAAAAAAAACAGGACAGAGCTGTTTGGGACCATCACCTCAGTCAAAGTTCACAGCATCAGTAGTGCCAAAATGCTCCCACAAATGGCTCTATTTGCAATCTAAATTATGAAAGAACTTCAGGGGTTGAGCATGTCAACTTGGTTTGTAACAGCTGCTTCGTACACATTTTTTCACATTTCTAACAAACATGCTGTCATGGTGAAACTTGCAGTTCCCTCTTGTATTTATTTGCAACCAGTAATTGGATGTTCTTCTCCACCAGGTGACTGTTGAGTACAAGTACGTGAAGGGAGCAGCTGTCCCCCAGAGAGTCCACACAGTGGTGCTGTCAGTCCAGCATGACGAGAATGTTACTCTGGAGAAGCTGAGGAAGGACCTGCGGGAAAAGGTCATCAATGCAGTTATCCCCGCTCATTACATGGACAGTCGTACAGTTTTCCACATCCAGCCCTCTGGAAAATTCATCATTGGAGGACCTCAGGTAAATTAACTTTTGTTACTATAGTTTCCACAAAGTAAATATTCTGTTTGAAATTCAGAGCTGCACGTAAGAACACAGCATTTGCTCTTTTGGTGATTGTCCTTCTCAGTAAATAGTTTTCTTTCCCTCCAGAAATAAATTGCTCTAAGATCAAGTCAGAAGTCATGTATGTTATGGAAGTAATTTTTTGTTGTTGCCAACATCTGTATTTTGTCAAGGTTGCTCACCCTTTTTGTGTAATACTTTTATTGACAAGTTAAGCCTGATTTTGGTTTGTTTCAAAGTCAGGGTAACTATCCAGCAACATTCAGCCTTTGCCAAAGTGATGCAATAAAGAAATTTAATTTTTTGTTTGAACTTTAAAAGTTGGAAACATTTCTTCAGTGGAAATCTTTGTATCTGAAAATGGCTTAAATTTTGCTTATTGTTTGGTTGAGAATAGGCAGCACTTTTTGACGTTTTATATCCGTAACAAATGATTTTTTTTTTAATTCCTGTATTACAGTATAAATTAAAATGCTTTTTTTTTTAACTATGGTTGTAAATATTTGATGCTTTCTTGTTTTAGTCATGCATGTATATGAAGAAATTTTACCCAAATTTTAGAATGATAAATAAGAATCACTCACAGCAGAAAAACAAACCTTTAGTTTTAGTTACAGCTTCGGATTTTACTATATGTTGTGGAAAATGTTTCAGGGAGATGCTGGCCTCACAGGTCGTAAGATCATTGTCGATACCTACGGTGGGTGGGGAGCTCATGGTGGAGGTGCCTTCTCAGGGAAAGACTTCTCCAAGGTAGACAGATCAGCTGCTTATGCTGCTAGATGGGTTGCCAAGTCTCTCGTCAAAGCTGGCCTCTGCAAACGTGTCCTCGTTCAGGTAAGTGATATGAAACTCAAACGAGCCACTGTTCCAGTGGTGCATTCTCATTCTCTACATCATGGGTGTATTGCTTGTCTTAAAAACTGAACAAGAGGGAATAAGAAGGAAACATCTCTTATCTACAGCAAATATTGTGTTTTTTAACTCGAAGTCAAAGTATATTTTTTGTTCGTTTCACCATGTTTGATAAATTGTAATTACTCTTATCCCTATTTGTTTCTCTAGGTGTCCTATGCCATCGGTATTTCCGAGCCACTTTCAGTCACAGTCTTCAGCTATGGAACTTCTGAGAAATCTGAGCATGAACTTTTGGAAATTGTCAAGAACAACTTTGATCTAAGGCCAGGATGCATTGTCAAGTGAGTTGGATTATTTAGATCACTAAAATGGGCATAACTATCCCAACAGTGGCAAAAAATTCTTCAGTAGCTTCCCTTTTTGATAAAAGTGAGTGGATAGCTTCAGTAACTTTCCTTGTTGATAAAACTGGTAGACTAGCTGCACCATGCTGAGAATGTTGGTGAAGTCCTGTCCTCTTCATTCTTTGATCTATTGACACTGTCATGTCATCCATGACTCAGAGCTTGGATAACAACAATGTTGCCATGACTATTTGTAGATTGTTTGTTGACAGCTTCATTTGTAAGAGACTCAAGTGTCATTTAAAAATTTTTCCAACTGCTGCTACTGCCATTTTGGAGTATGTGAAACCTTTAGTGCCGGTGGGCCAAGTGGGGATGTTACCCATTGATACTTGAGAAGAGTTTGAAAGTTAAGAGGAAAATTAAAAAAAGAAAAAAAATTCTCATGACATCGTAACTTTGACCAAATCAAAGAGGAGTAAACCATAGAGTAGTATCTGTTATCTCTCTCTCACTTTGACTTATTGGAAACTCCAAAATATTACACTTTTTGTGGTGGCTTGCTTTTTTTTTTGTGCTAGACACAGCATGAATTAAAATACTGAAACTGAAATCTTTTTGCACATTGCTTAACCTAAAGAAATGAAGTTGATTTCATTTCATTGGTCATTGAGGGAGCCTAAAAAAACATTCCTCCCATGTCATAACTTTGGCATAAGTGCTTATATGCTCCTTTTTTTTCTCATCTCATTAGGGAACTGAATTTGCGCCAGCCTGTTTACCAGAAGACTGCTTGCTATGGTCACTTTGGACGCAAAGAATTCACATGGGAAGTGCCCAAGAAATTGAAGTTTTAAGAATGCAGTATTTTATAACAATTCAGTGTTGTGGGATATTTTTAACTTTTTTTTTTCTGTTTAGAAAAAGGACGTGTCTGACTAAAATGGAATTTTTTACAGCAATGGGAGCCTAATGTCATCAGCCAAACTGCTTTTGTGTAGTGATTGTATCTACATCTTAAACTTTTGGCTTTCTGTCTATCGTCTGGTGCTGTTTGATACTATTTTATGAAGTATTAAATTGGGGATCATCTTGCAGGGTTTCAATCTGAGCTACCTCCACAATTATTGCTGTTGATCATTAGTCACTCGGTAACCATTTTAGTTACACATATTCTTTTTCTTAGAATTTTATTTTTCAGCTGTATTTTTTTTTTTTTAATTTGTTGTCATGCCTTTATAAATTATATATTTTTTGTTGGTATTATAATGAAGTTTTTCAAATATGTGTAGTTATGAACTGGGATATCGGGACTCTGTCCTGTAGGCCACAGTAATTAGAAGGATAGGCTGACGTGGACGGCACACCTTTACTTGCATTTTGGCTGAGTATTCTGGAAGCTTGAATTTTGGAGCTTCTTTATCCCCCAAATCTTCTCTTCTCTTGCACAAGTTGCATCAGATTTTTAGCTTTTCTTTTGGTGTGGCTGTCTGCCTTGGCTTTGTTTCCGCCTTCTAGTTATTGCAAATGTGCAGCTCTAAAAGCTAAATTTTTGTCCCCTTTTTTATTTAAGCCCTTTACCATCGCTTGGCACGTTTGTCTTGTGTTTATGATTATTCATGGAAAAGAGCACTATTTATAAACACTCGGGCCTACATCCCAAGGATTTCTACAATGTTTTTAAAACCATGTTTTTTGCTCATGTTTCTTTTTTTTTTTAATTAAGAAGTTTGTCCTGCCTTACAACCTTACAATGTTCCATCAGTTATCTGAGGGTACCTGTCTCTGAGAACATCTACCCAATGATTGTGGCTTCGAAGGCTTTGCAATCTTCTTTAGTCATTTAAGCATTTGTTTCATTCGCATTCTGATAATCTTATCTCCCATTACAAGGCAGGAGCAGCTTCATAATGTTGCTGTTTATAGTTCTTTATTGCAGTGGAATAATCCAGTGTTCTTCTTTTGACTTTGGCTGTCATTAGAAAAAAAAAAAACCTTTATTTATGGATCAGAACCAGTGATCTCTATGTGAGCAAATTTTGTTGTGTTTGGATGAAGTGTCTGGGTGAGGTTGCTCTGTCTTAGTTATAGCTAGGAGAAGCTTGAGTGAATGTAGAGTGTGTGAAGAGCTTGCTGGTAGAATCTGATTTTTAGTGGTAATAAAAAAAAAAACATCTTCTTGCTCACAAAGTTTGTGTCCTCTTTGAGTTTCATCTTGTGCAAGATATCAAGTACCTGTAGTTGTGTATGTCGTGGTCTCAACTTTTGTTCATATTTTTAAACGTTTTATATCGCTCTGTATGTGTATGTGTCTGTGACAACATTTACAATTGTGTATTAATTTTTTTTAATACAAAGGAAATAACCAAAAGTGTATTAGCCATTATAAGAGTAGTTACTTCCCCTTAAGTATCGAACTATATATGTAAAGAACCTGTAGTGTATTAAAAAAATATTGGGTATGTGTAGATTGTGTACCAGTATTTAAAAGAATCATCTTTATATCGTCACAGAAATTTTGGACCCTAGTTATATGTCAATATATCAGGAGTGCAATGTTGTTGCACAACATAGAACAGAACATGTGATCTACAAACGGCTCAGTTGATATAGTCAAGTCCCATAGACTTTTAATGACTTTATCGTACTTCATACTAATGATAGTTATATTTATAAATGACATAAAGGGCTCGAAAGTGTAGACAAGTTAGGGGAAATTGGGAAAGAAAAAAGGTGGAGCACCGAAGTCTGTGTATTAGTCTACTACAGTGAATTGGTGTTTTAGGTTAAACCATGATACATTTGTTAGAGATTTCTGCTCCTCTGTTTACTTTTTGTAGCAGAAGAAATAATAACTGGTGGAATTGGTATCCTGGTAAACCACAGCGACCCTCAGCAAATGTGCATTGAAGAATTTTATCCTCAAAAACGTCTAGGCCATCCATTAATTGATGGTTTTACTGTTAGATCATGTCTCGCATACAGCTGACAGAAAGGCTAGAGAAAGGGGCAAAGTAAATATGTAGCATTTTCTATACACCTTTTCCCCTGACACGACAAAACCTTAAGACGTAAGGCCTACATCTACCTTGTGGGAGGCTTGCCCTGTTAACTACATCTTACTTGGTGATTGACACTACACAGATCATACACTGTTAACGTTGTTAAATGAACAAGATGAAAGAATACATGTAGTACACAATGATTTGATAATTAATACTCAACATGCCCTAGGGTCCATCCCTCACGTTTCTCCCCTGTATTAAGTTGCAATAACCAAAATTTATAGGCAACTTCTGGTCTGTCGACAAAAGGCAATGATACAATATATGCATTATAGTTGAGATTAATTTTGATGTAGATCTAGTAGTACATGTATATACATACACATCTATATGTAGTCATGCTAATTCTGGTTCATGTAGTGGTAGTAACATTTCTCACATTTAACTAATCTTTCTAACTAAGGAGAATGTCGATGTACATGTACTAGTTTTTTGTTTGTTTGTTGTTTTTTTTTTTGGTGCGTTTGCAAACTTCAAGAGAATAGAACTTAAGAACAGTAGAACATGGATCCCTCGAACTCATCCATTTTCCCCTTCTGATTCTCTATTTTCATCTTATTTCTATGTTTTCGTCGAACTAGTTCGAAGTTACAACACCAGTCCTCATTAAGCGAAAGAAAATGTCTACCTTTTCAGAAATGTCACAGACGTAACTTGAAAAGAAAATTCGTTTATAAATCACATTTACAGATCTTGAATTTCGATCAGGTGCTCTATGTTGCTGTTGTTATTCTTCAAACAAGCACGCCCTACCTCTTCCTCTCACTGAGTACCGGTACAAACAAGCACGCCCTACCTCTCCCTCTCACTGAGTACCGGTACAAACAAGCACGCCCTACCTCTCCCTCTCACTGAGTACCGGTACAAACAAGCACGCCCTACCTCTCCCTCTCACTGAGTACCGGTACAAACAAGCACGCCCTACCTCTCCCTCTCACTGAGTACCGGTACAAACAAGCACGCCCTACATCTCCCTCTCACTGAGTACCGGTACAAACAAGTTGTCGACCGGCAGCCTAGCCTGTGAATGTGATTCCTGATCGCCAGGGAAGAGAGAGACAACCCCTTTCCCGCTCCACCTTAGGGCTTACTACACTACAACTGTACAAGTCATGTAAAACTTCGACTAGGTATAAGTATAACCTAGTCCGATGCATTCGGTGCCATTTGTCTGGCAGTGCTTGCTAGGTCTACCTGGGGCTAAAAAGACTTCGTTCAAAGGGGCTGATTGTAAACAAGATTTGCTTGTCCTTTGTGTACAGGACATGGGTGATGATGACAGGCAAATCTGTCGGGGCCCACTCCTTGCTAATCAATCAGTAGATGGGTGTGAAAAAAAAAAAGCTGGCAGGTAAGAGCCCTTTATTAGCGGTTAGGACGCCCTAAAAAAGTAGAATGTTGGACTAACAATTATTGTGAGAAGGAGCGGCCCAGCTACACCCATTGTCTATTGCACGAGTTTCTTTTTTAATCCGATCGACTTGTACGTTGTATTTTAGCGAATGTCTTTCTTATTTTCTCCTGCCCTGTCAGTCACTCTCCTTCAGCTTCATAACAAGACTATCATTCTCCTGCATCACCTGACACATGTACATGTATTCAGTTTGCATAAAGTCCTTTTTATCTTGCCCTGGGCTGCTTTCCTTGCTATCCTCTCCCCACCTTCTGTTAATTTATCAGCCCAAAGATCTACCCACTCAGCTCTGGCTTCTTACCCGAGATCAGAAAATTTCATTACATGTACCGTAATTATTTGTGAAAAAAGTCGGATAAGCGCACACTAGTCTTATTTTTTATTTTTTTAACTGCACTCATTCGTATCAGCTTGAGAGTTAAATCCACTGGCAAAATAAACCTGGCTTTCAGAAGTTCCTTTCATCAGTTTTGTTAGTATAACAATAAGTCTATATATGATACATGTAAGATATAATTAATATCACATGCATTTTACTTTCCACAAGCTTTATACTAGCGATAAATTTCGATGAACTCGAAGACTTGTTTCTTATTTTTTTCTTTTTTTTTTTTTTTTTCGATTACGAAGCCATTTTGAATTCAAATACACTGCATATCAACAATAAATGTATTTTAGAGAGAAAAAAGTATTTTCTATTGAATGGAGCCGATTCAGTGACAGCGGGATGAGAATAGGTTTAGAATTAGATTTAGCAATTTAAAAAAAATGCAGCTGAGACAAAGTTCACAAACAATGCAAAACAATGAACCTCGAGCCCTTCATGTGCTGTCTTGTCGGTGTTTAGCGAGAGTGTGTACGTGTATTTATCCATTAAAAATTACGCATCCGAATCTTTCTTGAGAACAGCAATTAAATATCTAGAATGGCATATGATTTGAAGGGAGGCAAACATGTTTGTCTTCCGTCACAAAAAAAAAAAACGTAGGCGTCTACCATGTCATCAAAACCAAAAGGGTCTCCAAACCAAAATCGCTGTTTGAAATACACCGTACATTGTTTACAATTACATACATGTAATTCTTGCAAAACGATTACGCCGAGCTTGTTGACCCCACACAAGCAATTTCGAGTATCATTGACGCTTATAGAGGACTTTCTCTCATAACCGTATATTTTGGGTATATTGACTCGATGGACTTACTTCTCAGTGTTCCTGGGTGAACTCGAACATAAATTTATCGTTTTTCGCCGTTTTTTTTTTTTAAATCACCATTGTTAAAAAAAAAAAAAATAGCATAGACTAGACATATGGTCATTTTACACCAAGTTCTCAGGTTACAGTATTTACTTTTTTTCATTAAGAAAAGGAATTTTCATTGGAAGGTGAAATTAAATATCATGATTTTTTTTTCACACATTCAGCAGGCTTCTTCCAGAACCCCCCCCCCCCCCCCCCCCCCCTCTCTCTCTCTCTCTCTCTCTCTCTCTCTCTCTCTCTCTCTCTCTCTCTCTCTCTCTCTCTCTCTCTCTCTCTCCATCCCTCCCCACTCGCCTTTTTTAACCCTAACACTCCTAGCATTTATCTTCATTTTTCTAATTCTCTGGTTTTTTTTTCTTTTGATTCTTTTCTCATTTAAGGCTCTCTCTCTTTTTCTTTTTTTTTTTTCCTTACTCCTTGTCCTTTTTTCACCATCTTCCTCTTTACTTTTTCCCTCTCCCAACTCTCCCCTTCCCCCACCCCTTTTTTTTCTTTTCATTCACTTTCTTCTGCTTCTTCTTCTTCTTCTTCTTCTTCTTCTTCTTCTTCTTCTTCTTCTTCTTCTTCTTCTTCTTCTTCTTCTTCTTCTTCTTCTTCTTCTTCTTCTTCTTCTTCTTCTTCTTCTTCTTCTTCTTCTTCTTCTTCTTCTTCTTCTTCTTCTTCTTCTTCTTCTTCTTCTTCTTCTTCTTCTTCTTCTTCTTCTTCTTCTTCTTCTTCTTCTTCACAATCATCATCTTTTTTCTCTTTTTCTATCTTCTTTATTTTTTTCCCTTTTGACCTATGCATATAAACTTTCTTAAAATGAATATGTTAAGTGATTTTATTTATAAGTGTAATGCGTTTTGGTTTTTTTTTTCATGCATGTCTTAATTTAAAGAGAGCATGTAGATTTGGTACATGACACAAGTTGAAAGATGAAGAAGATGGGTTAATAGAAGAATAAGAACTGGAAAAGGAAAAGAAAAAAAAAGGAGAGGAAGAAGACAAGGATAATGATGATGATTATGATGATATTGGTTATGATAATGAGGAGGAAAAAGTATCAGGAGATGATGATAAATTTATCATTTTTAAATTGGGTTCAAACTATTTTAAACATACACATTAACATGAATCATGACACATGAAGGAAAAAAGGAGCACCAAACTATACTTTGAGAATAAGAAATTATATTTTCAAGATCTCTGTTGATGGTCATGGCAAGCCTTTAATTTGTTACAATGACAGAATGAGGCATGGAAAGTGACCCTGGACCCAAGAAAATTATAAAAACAGAGATGCAACCTAATTTGCAAAAATCGTGCATGTAATTTAAAGAAAAGTTATTTTATGCAAATTAAACTAAAGATTAATAGAAAAATTTCATCTCAAGAGAAATTTTAATCACATTGTACAGAGTAAGATTTTCTTTTTCTTTAATTTTTATTTGAACTTATTAAAAATTTCATCAACTAGCACATTTGTTTGACAATTTATCAAGACCAAAACCTGCCAGGATAGTCTGACCGTGGTTAGGCAGCCAAGTTGATACTCAATTTCAAATCCCAGGTCTTAACTTGAATTACAAAAATTAAAGAAAACTCAAACGTGGAATTCCCTGAAAAAAAAAAATTTAAATTAGCATTTGAATGTATCTCACTGTCTGACAGTTGAGATTTAAAAAAGTAGCCGCTTAAGAACTTTCTTCTGTTTTAGCTTGGAACATGCCAGTATTGCTTCCTGGTGACCATTTTTTATCATAAAACATTTTCTTCACTAATAATTTTATTATGGGATTAGTGGGATTCATTGATACCTTATCATAGAAGATTTAACGCTGTAAGTAGTTCAACAAGAGGATTAAAGAGATTGGCTGTTTCCTAATCATAGACATTTAACGCTGTTTGTAATTCGACTGTACTAGAGGATTAGTAGGAATCACTATTTCCTTATCAACGTTTATTTAACACTGTAAGTAATTAAATTAAAGGATTAGTGGGATTGACTTTCCTTACCATAGATCGTTTAAAACTGTAAGTAAATCTACTTGAGGGCTAATGTAAAAGGATGGAAACAATTACATTTACAAAACAATTAGAATTATTTTATGTTTGAACTGAAGAAAAGGCTTTTATACTTACAGAAAAAAGAAATAAAATACATGTACTTTTACATATCAAAATAAACTGAACTTTGGTCATAAATAAATGGAGAAACAAAATTGAATCAATGAGAACCAAATACTATCTTTTAGCATTATTTGACATCAATGTATACTATGCTTAATATGATTGAAAGCTATTACAACATTGCTATTCATGATAAGCAGTACGGTATTCAGATATTTTGAGAGAGTTCATCGTCAACTTGATTCATTTTAATTAATTGTGGATTTTTAGCATAGGCCTATTGGTATCGAAAACATCATATTTACACAAGATATCTTGGTTTATTAGAGATTGCCTTCTTTTACTTGAGTAAAGCCCTAACATGGGTTGTTGGTTTTACTGAGAGAAGTAATATATTCATGTAAAAGATTACTCTAGGGAAATATTGGTCTAAATCTTTTAATGATAGAGTTAACTCTTTACTCTTTGACGATGTGTATATGATAAAATGACTTTTGCAAAAGGCCTTTCTTATCTTATGGAAAAGACTGATATGTCACAGAAAATATCTCTGCATGAAAATACTGGAATGTTTGAAAATTGGGCTCTGAGTGAACAAAGTCTATGAACAAAACAAATTATAGTTATACAGTTAAAATTCATGGATGAAGTTGGTCTGTAGATTTACAAACTTCTGTTTCAAAAAACAAAAGCATAGATAATAATCACAAGATCACAATAAGTGTGTAGAACATGATGATAATAGCTGAAACGATTGTATTATGCCTTCCTGTTCGGTGGACACAGGCCCGCGATATTAATATTACAGCTTGTCCATTTCTGGAATGGCTTGGCTAAGGAAGTTTCAATATGGACAATATACAGAATGGATCCAAGTATATCAGTGTATTACAGAGTAACTTCATTTCATACACACTGGATCCAAGTATTCCAGTATATTACAGAATAATATCATCTCATATCCACGGAATCCAAGTGTATCATTATATAACAAAATAATATCGTCGCATACACACTGAATCCAAGTGTACCAGTATGTTGCAAAATAATATTATCTCATACACACTGAATCCAAGAAATCAATTAATTACAGAAGAACATCTTCTTATACGCTCTGGATCCAAATATATAAGTATATCAAAATAATATCATCTCATACACTGGATCAAAGTATACCTCTATATTAGAGAAGAACACCCTCTCCTCATCTTCACTAGATAAGCAAATTCAGATTTGCTACATATGCTTAGCAAATGCAAAAAGATGTACAGTTTGCTGGAGAATACTGAGACATGAACAAGTCTGTCCTCAATTATCTCTTCATGAATATAAGGGAAATAAATAAGCACATTAAAATAGCCTGCACTCTATGTTCATCAAGCTAAAACTGAGGGCATTTCCTCTAATGGTTAAATCGGCTATAATGCATGAATTTCTCTGGAACTTTGATTGGTTGACATGAAAATACAGTGTACCATAAAATTTTTGTTTCTTTTACATAAAAAAAAATTAATATTAACATCTTATTCTAATTTATGAGTAGAAAAAAAGCTGATCCCAATTTTTTTCGCCATACTTAAAATACGTGCAAAGAAAAATTAAAATTTTAACTATTTCCCAAACCATTATGTGAAATGCTTATCCTGTGTTTGAATTCAAGAATCTTGTATTTTTTTTATTTAACTGATCATCAATCCTTTCCAAAAACATAACATTTTTATGAAAAAGAAAAGGAAAGACATAAGTTGAAAAGAGACAGACAGACAGCGAGAGCAATGTGATAGCCTGATGATAGAGAGACAAGAAAGAAAGAGACTTGTTAGAGAGATTCAAGAGAGACAAAAGACAACAAATAATAGCAATAGAGACAGACAGACAGATAAGAAAAATAAAACAGAGAAAGAAAGACAAGAGTGAAAGTGAGAGACAGAGATGCCTTTGATAAATAAGAATGTCTTGATTTTTAATGGGTTTTTTTTTACTTCAGAAATGTTCAATCATTTTTTATCCCCATGGTTTGGTTAAGGTATGAAGATTTTTGCCACTGTTCCACCCAGGAGTGAGGCCCTATCGAGACCCAGGCCAAACAGGAAGGGGTACACAAAATTTATGGTTAAAATGTGTTTCATACACATACCAGCCCACAAAGGAATCTCTTAGAGCAGTTTTCTATGTTCATAAAGAATGTTTTTAGCCAAAAGAAGATATTCTATTTGTGGCTGTAAACAAAAAAATGCTTTGCAGTACTACAACATAATCTTCGTAAGGATCTTAGGCTCCGACTAAATGAAACACACCCTTAGGAGTAGTTAAATCTTTCCATCCCTTTAAACATGATATGCTTACTCTTAAGAGTGTTGGCATGTTGATTGTAGTTTCCACCTCTCTAAACTTGATATGCTTACTCTCATTAATGATAACAGCTGTCTTCACCTTTCAAAACTTGATATGCTTACCATTAAGAATTATAGTAAGCAGTTTCCTCTATTTAACATTTATAAGCTTAATCTTAAAAAATGATAACAATTGTTAATAGCATTTGCCATCTTTCTCACCTGGATAAGGTAACTCTTAAAAATCATCACAACCATGGTTTTACAGTATAAGCAAATTTACACATATTTTTATATAATTATCATATAAGCAGTTGCATGACAAAAAATGTGTTTTTTAAGAGGAGGCACGTTGTATATGTGTACATCTATAATGACACAAGGAAAGACAGCAGAGATTTCCATCAGTATTTTATAAGAAATGTGATCAAGTTCCCACAATATTGAACAACAGAAGCACTAGAATGTAATGAAGTAAGAAAAACAACATTATCACAAAAGCAGCTAAAGGCAATGGGTCTTGTCTCCAGCTCGCAACAGGTACAATGATAAATAATTTGAATGTATACATGTCGTGAAGTAATGGACTGACAAGACAACCAGCTAACACTTTTTGGAAAGAGGCTTACTTCTGCAAGGATTTACATCTCTAGAACCGTATCTTAAGTCCAGGTGGTTTTCAGAGGTTGACACAAAATTATGGATGCCTATAGGGAAACCAGTAGCTCCACGTTATCGATCAACTTAGTACAATGTTTAAGGTTCTGCCTGAAAGATGTGTAGCTTTTAGTCACGTGGTGCAGACCGTGCTGGTTACTTGTCCTCCAAGCCTGATTGCGATCTATGTTTACATCCAGTAAAAGGTCAGCACCTAAGATCTAAACCAACAATCTTTTTATCTCAATTCTGATGCCTTATCCTGATTGTGTGGAGAGTCTGAAAAGTTTGGCTCTTGTTTTTCATTATCATGAAAGTAATCTGTCATCATTTAAAATGTATTCAGTTCAAACTCAAGGTGAATTCTGTCTTGCCAGTCCATTATCTCTGGCACGAAAGATGGTCTGAATAACAATGTAACTGAAATCAATGTTTCCTCTCAATTTTTTCTTGAAGTCACATGTACAACCCATCACATACAAGGATTTCTTTGTGTTTATGGCAATAAGATTGATTTGCGGTAGAGAAAAGTGGGCTCACAACAAAACAAACATTGCTAGAACAGTGAAATGACATTCATGGAATGTGGGAAATGAGTAGGATTCTGTTGCTCCTAGTGCATTTCTCTCTTTCAACTAGAGCTTACTAGTCTTACTTAGCTCAATTATTCAGATCAGTGGTCATCAAAAAAAGGAATAAGGTGTGAAAAAGCAACTTATAAAATTTGCACAAGATATTAATATCAAGTCTTCCCTATATATTATTGGCTACATTAGATTTAAAAAAATAAAAAAACAACAACCTGAGAAACAGAAAAAATGCAGCAACTTACATTCAACATATTCATATTAAAAACTATTGTATAGTCAAATCGGAAAGAAATCTAAATAATGCATTTTTAGTATTCCTATAAGGTACCATACTGGTAAAAAATCATTGATTTATAGATAGAAACTTTCAATTATCCCTTTCCGTCAGAAATATACTGACTGTAGAAAAGAAATAATGTCAGTAGTGATTTATTCTGCTCCTCAACTGCATGTGATGATTCATATTTTCAATCATCCACTATATTGTGGAACAAATAATGATAAATACATGTTATGATTTCCCTAGCCCATCTGTGCTTTCTGCACTTGATTACAACTAGACTAATCTTCAACTGTAAATGATTATTATGTCAATTGATATTTTAATCACTTGATTTTAACTACTTTGATTCCTTGAATTGGCTTTTACTCATGCAATACTAAATCAAAAATCAATCCCAGTAAACACTAATCTTATTTGAGAAGCGAAATAAACCATTTGCTTGTTCTAAAGATTACCTGATGTCTTTGGATAAAAGATCAGAACATAACTGAGAATGTAATTTGCATGCAAGAAATTTGGAATGCTACAGAAAAAAGATAAAATATCAAACAGGAAACTTTCTATCTTATTCTTCCTCCATCTCTCATTTCATTAAGACACTCATATAAAGGTAAGTTTTGAGGAGTGGGAAGGCAGGTGCACGACTTTAAAGCTTAAGTTCATATACTACAGTCATAGTATATCATCATGGACATCATCTCAACAGTTCTGAGAACTCGTATGAACAAAACAAAGATTTGAATAGCAAGCAAAAAATACAACACACTAGAAAAAGCAGTCTTTGCGCAAAATTCAAGCTAAGCTAAACATTTTTTTAAAGTGAGGTACAGAGAGAGAGACCGAAAGACAGAGACAGACAGATAACATTTCACAGCCGTATCTTAATTGGAAAATATAAGAATCCATCACAGCTTCCATTTTGTTTTCTAATCAGTTGCAGTGAAACTTGAAAAAAAGTTAATTTTTAACATTCAATAGATGTGAAGAAAAAAAAATACCTCCACAGTAATTTGCAGAATGAGAAATATAAATACTGACTGCAATAACATTAATTAGCATTAAAAGTTAAAAATGAGGAGCTTTAAGGAGAATTTTTTTCTAAATTGTGCGAATATGGTATTAAAGATGAAGATTAGAGATAGCAGAAGCATCAAAATCGCATCACATGGTTATGTGACTCCATCATCTATAACAACATCCTGCCAGCTACGACTAAAACTCCCAGCATCGCCAGCATTGCTCCCCTTGAGGCAGCCATGTATGACATGTAGGATCTTGCTGAGTCGCCTGTCCAGGGCATTTAAGTGAGACTCCAGGAGGATTGGGTTGAGTGGGTCAGTCGCCATGGACGTTCGCATCATGTGACTGAGGCTCTCAGGTCCCTGGTACAGCTTGACCAGTTTGGCTAGAGTTGACTGGCGGATCATGCAGCACTGACGCACCGGGGCCAGGCATGAAATACAGTCATAGTTCGACTTGCCAAATCTTGGAAGAACATGTAGGAGAAAAATATTTACTTGATAAAGGTACATGTATTTAAACATTTCTGTTCCTGCTCTATTGCTCTTCCAGCTATGCCCTTACCACATAACAACTATCTTACAATGTACTACTACAACTGCTGCTGCTACTGTTTATACCACTACTACTACTACTACTACTACTACTACTACTACTACTACTACTACTACTACTACTACTACTACTACTACTACTACTACTACTACTACTACTACTACTACTACTACTACTGCTGCTGCTGCTGCTACTACTACCACTACTACTGCTGCTGCTACTTCTTTTACTACTACTGCACATACAGTATTACTGCTCCTACTACCACTATTACTGCTATGACTGATTTCAAATGAAGGCTCCCAAAGACACTAGAAGAAATAATGAAATGTAGTGACAGTAGCCAAATCATATTTTTATCCTAAATTACTTATTATTCATTTCATTTAAAAGAAAATACAATCTTTGCATCTGAAGACCATTTTTCAGATATAGAACACACCTGTAAAGCATATTGAATGTCCTGAATTACCTATCATTCATTTGAATTAAAAGAAAATACAATCTAGCATCTCAAGAAATTAAAAGAAAAAAATTTTTACATGATAATTTAAAAATAAACCTCTGTTCAACTTACGCTCTTCCATTATCAAGATGAAGGAGAAACGTTTCGTTGCCAAATTCTCGGAATGTTTCATAGTGATGTCTGTCCAAATTTCCTGGAATGACAGAATAAAATTTGATATAAACCATACCTTATATTATTATGAAATGCTGCTGCTGTCACTTGAGAAAACCACTCATATAAGATCCTGTCAGAATGAAAATGCTGTGGAAAAAAACTCTTTTCATGTGGTTTCTACACTTAACTTTTGCAGAATAGTTTTTTATATAACAATCGAAAAGGTTGAGAAACTCCAACTGATTCCAACCTATCTAGTAAGGCAAGCAGCTTCGAGACCAGTGGCTCATCTTTATTAAGACAGTTCCATTGACAGCTAGTAAAGTCATGTCATCTAAACGATTGCTGTTCTGGTTTGGAATATCCTCAGGGAGAATTCTTTAATCCAATAATCAAATGGGCTTTTCATTCTGTATCCTCTTCACAGAACTCAACATTCCTTTTGTAAAAAAAAAAATTCATTAAGGAACTTTGAATATCATTAAATAAAAACATGGATGTAGATCATGTTCACATGCAACTCTTGATATGTGAAACAATTCAACAGAGTAGTAAAATTTTCTAAATCGATTGGAACATAAAAAACAGCCTTAAAACATACCCTTTTTAGACTCAGTTAAAAGAGACTTGATTTTCTCTCTGTTTTATACTAGTCTTGGTATATATATATATATATATATATATATATATATATATATATATATATATATATATATATATATATTTCCTTTGCCTTCCTTATTAGAACTGATTTTCTAAGGGATTTTTTCATGTGAGCTTTTTGAGTTGCCTAGTCCAGCTGTTACAAGAAAGTATAATAACTCAAGGTTTATCGTACCCTTCCCTTTTAGATTTTTAATCTAGTCTAGCGGTCGTAAGCAATTACTTTACTCAAAGATTATCATATCCTTTCCTTTAGAAAAATTAATCTCGTCTTGTTGTCAAAGTAAATTACTTTGCTCAAAGTTAATCACATCATTTGTCATTTGATAATTGTAATTAGTCTTTTGGTTTTTAATAATATTATGTTGAAAACCGCTTTTTGTTGATAATTTCATACATTAATTTGCATGTAAGCTATCCTATTATTATTATTATTATTATTATTATTATTATTATTATTATTATTATTATTATTATTGTTGTTGTTGTTGTTATTATTATTATTATTATTATTATTATTATTATTATTATTATTATTATTATTATTATTATTATTATTATTATTATTATTATTATTATTATTATTATTATTATTATTATCATTATTATTGTTATTATTGTTATTGTTTTTAATATTATTGTTATTAAAAGAAATGAAAATACAAATGTTCGAAACAAAAAAACTAAAGAAGACTTGAAGCAACTAATCTTATTTTTATTGGAATGTTAGATAAGGGGAGAGAATTACTGCACAAAAATAATAGACTCAAGTGAAACTAATTCAGAAAACATATCAACACTTTAAACTTTTGTGTCTTTTTCTCTTCATACTGAAATCATGTTCATATTTATTACTTGGTTTTTAGTGGGGTTTTTTTGTTGTTTTTTTTTGTTCTTGTATTTTTTGGTTTTGTTGTTGTTGTTGTTGTTGTTGTTTGGGTTTTTCTTTCTTTGCAATTGCTATTTTAGCTTATTTAATTTTTTTTTTTTTTTTAACTCTTCTTGATCTACTCTTATTGAGAAGAAAGCGAATGGTTGGTATAATTTTTTTTAAAACAATTTTATGATATTTTACTTGTGAGCTAAATTGGACCAAATGAAAAATGGTCCGTTTAGCTCACAACATTACTGTTATGTAAAGCAGATCACCACAAGAATCAGTACAGATATCAAGATCTGTCAAGGAAAATAAACATTTGAACTTTTGCTAATTTCAAAGAATGATGAAGATTGACAACAAAGTTAAGGGCTTTTAAAAAAAAACATTTCTTTTTTTCACAAAGTGGACTCCCTATATTTATAATCTGAGTTGAGAGTTTTATAGTAGATAAACTGTAGATAGTAGATAGAGAATTGTGAGTTTGCCATATATGGTCTTGGTTAACCAAACTTTTTAGAGTTTTCAGTAGTTGGCACAATGAGTGCTGTGCTTACAAAAGATGCTCAAAGTTAAAAAAAAAAAAAAACTGTCTTGAGAGTTTTACAGTAGTTGGCCCACGTTACATACATATTCTAAGCTAACAATCCTATAATATAAATTTTACTATAGTTGGCACAGTGGATGCTGTGTTTGCCATACATGCTCTGGGCTAACAAACCTGTGAGGAAGTCAAACACCGACATGTCCAGTACATCCATAAGTCTGCGGCCTTGGTTGTAAGGGTGCTTTCGTTTAACCTTATCACAGAGGTCATCGTACACCTCCCAATAAGCCTGCAAACAGTGATTAAATATGAAAGATATGAAAAAATAAAATAATAATGCAACTTTGCTATCAAACTTAAAAATTAAAGTCATTTTCACCAAAAGAACAGATTTTCTTCTTTCAATGAACTGAAACAATTTTTTTTTAATTTATTGTTTGATATTGCCCATACCAATAACAGAAAAATATCAGACCTTTTCAATACACCAATCAATTCATTTGGCTTGAGTAAAAACAGAAAGCTAATTTTATTAAATCTCAGTCTAGTTATAGTTTTGAGTTAAACTAACATGAATCCCCACAATGCTATACATTTTTTGGCACTTCAGGGTAATTGAAATCCTTAAAATGAGCTTCGGGAAGGATGTTCAAAAAGAACAAGATTAGCTGGGGGGGTTCATGGAAGAAAAAAGTATTTTTCATCTTTCTGTCTGTTTGTGTTTTTCCTCTACAATACTTTTAATCATCCTACATAGGTCATATGCAGTGACATGACTATATGTAGATCTTCCAGCCATATCTCCTTAGAACTTCCTGCTCCCTACCTTTCTATGCTTAGAGTAAGATCTCTTCCATGGATTTCTCCACGTCTTCCTCTTGGCCATCTGCAACGGCGGCAGGAAGGCAGCCATAGAGCCCTCGAGCATGATGGGATGTCCACATATGGGATGAGAAGAGTCGCAGTAGTAAGAACAGGACCCGTGGAAACACCAGTTACCCACTGCAGCACAAGATGAAATCATTTGTTAATTTTAAGCAGACATGTTCGCTTGAATAAAGGGAAAAAAAAAAGAAACTATAAATAGATTGTTATGCATACTACTCGCAGATAACTTCACAGGTGGGTTTGGTCTGAGGAAATTAGGAATCTGTTCCATGAATCCTGAACACTGTTTTTAACTTTCTTACTAGATATTGTATTCTCAGATCATGACGATTGTATACCTCAAACCATAGCCTTAGTCCTTGTTAAGAATGACGCAAAGCAAACCAATAAACAGAGGAAAGGGCAAAGAAAAACAATAAGGATCTTTGACAGATACCAAGCTAACTATTGAACCCAAATAAACGTATGTGCTCAATAGAAAAGACCAAATGGAGAGATAAAAAAAAATTATGTTGGCAAAAAATATATATTGCTGTCTTACAGCATTTTGTTTAAAATGAAAACCTGATCTCAAAACCGCTGCTGCTCAATAATTACAGACCAGACTCACCAGGAGACACAAAGAAAGTCTTTGCCAGCTTGGAGTTGGCCACTCTGTGAATATCGTAGCTCACGTTCATCCATCTGCCTACTGTAGGCGGCACGCGATAGAAGCCCAGCAATCTGAGGATACATCCACATTCCACAGTCATGCAGATAAGCTGCTGTGTTTACCAGTATGCAACACTGCCATAAAGCACGACCATAGGAATATGACAGTATTGTAAGCTGTAGAAAACACATTCATAGTCAGGGAAATAGCTATGTGATACTATTGTAACTTGCAGAAAAACATCTTCATAGATAGGCTCATAATTATTTGATTGTTTTTCAACACATTTATAACACTGTCACCATGCAGGGCATAATAATATCATAATATTTAACTACTATGAAGCATTCCCTTCATAGTCAGGGAAATAACTATATGAATAATTTTTAACCAATATATGTAAACCTGTAGTAGTGATGGAACACAGTAATATGTATATGACAATATCTTTACTGATATGAAATACCCTCATAACTTCGAATAGAGAAGGCAGTCATACAACCAAAGAGGCTGGGAAGCTATTCTAGACAATTATCGGAACATGCAAGTGTTTGATAAGGAAACAAAATATCACAACCTAGATGTAACTTGAGACCGATCAATTGGACATAAAAACACAGTAAAGAAAAGATTGTATGGATTCGCGAAAACCACCAAATCCATATGTTTGCAGATCATAAATAAACCAGCATCCACTGGATCCTAGGATACTTGCTTACCTGAGAAAAAAATCACAATCATGTAACAGGTAAAACAGTCAAACTTAAACAGAGAGTGGAAGGGGCGCTACAGGTACAACCTATGATGTTAAAACTCTAAAGGAGTGCTATAAAAATATTTTTCAACACTTAAGTGTAAGATTACTAAGAAGCAATAAGAATAACACAAGCTAAGAGGCTACGGTTTGGTTTGGCTTCCTTTGTGAATATTGACTTAGAGAGAGGTTATATCAACACAATCATCAAACCAGATAACTCACCTGTCCAGATGGAAGGAAGCTATCTCTGCGTTATGTCGCTCATAATCTGCGAAGTAGAAATGGTCTGGGAGTGTCTCCTGTACTCGGGGAAATCTGACAGAGATAGAGAAAGAAAGAGGGGGGTGTGTGTGAAGGGGAGGGTCATTAGTAACAGTAAAGACGGCTACAAAGAACGTGAGTTTATTGTCAAGACATGCCAACAACTCTCAGCCAAACGGTTCATAAGTTTGAAGAGCGTCTGTATCACACATTTCTAAGCCCAATAAGTTCATAGGTTTGAAGAGCGTCTCTCTCATACAAGTCTTGGCCCAATAAGTTCATAGGTTTGAAGAGTGTCTCTCTCATACAACTCTTGGCCCAATAAGTTCATAGGTTTGAAGAGTGTGTATGTGTGTGTGTGTCATGCATCTCTTAGCCCAATAAGTTTATAGTTTCGAAGAAAGCGTTTCTAGAATTCTTACAGGTGATTGTTAAATCTGACCTGCGTCAGCTATAATAATAATAATGAAGTTATTTCCTAGCGCCTCTTCCTACTTGTAGGCTCGAAGCTCTTTACAATAGTCTATTTACAAACGTTTAACATAGTGACACTAGTAGACTAATTAAGGTCTTCATGTGCAGTAAACAAATGGGTTTTCAATAGGGTCTTAAACTGACTTATAGAACTCGCCTCCCTGATGGAAAGGGGAAGGGCATTCCAGACAACTGGTGCACATTGTACAAATGCTCTATATCCGTCTTTTCTTGATGGTTTGCATGGAACTGACAGCAAAGCTTTGTTACCTGATCGTAAGCTACGAGTGGGGACGTACATACCGACAAGATCTACAAGATAATTAGGGGCATAGCCGTGAACACATTTGAAGCATAAGACAGCAATCTTATATTTTATCCTAGTTTGTACAGGAAGCCAGTGTAAATGCCTAAACATGGGTGTTAAGTGATCTCTTTTACGTTTTTTCAAAATGAGACGAGCAGCGTTGTTCTGAATCAATTGAAGCCTCTTTAGTGTGTCCATGGGTAAGCCATATAGTAAGGAATTACAGTAGTCTAGTCTTGATAGAATGAAAGAGGACACAAGAGTTTTCACAGCCCCTTCATTTAAAAAAGATCTAATCTGTTTAATTCTGCGTAGCTCTAAAAACATAATTTGGGCCAAATGATTGATATGAGGGGTCATTGACAACTTTGAATCAAAATAAACACCAAGATTTTTAGCTTTTGAAGAGAACAGTATCTGATCACTATCAATGTACATGTGGTCAACAACATATGGAGAAGCTTTTCTATCAATGCTACATGCTAGAAGCTCTGTTTTGTCTTCATTCATCTTAAGTTTGTTAACAATCATCCAAAAAAAGGTTAAATATAGGATTAGGATAAAAAATAAATAAATAAATAAATCTTGTCACGTTACCTCATAGGTTTGAAGAGAGCTTGTCCTTCATCCTTACAGGTTATCATCAACTTGATCTGGGTTCCGCCTTCCTTTTGTTCTGGGAATAGAGATGTGCATAAGTTAAATAGTGGCTCCTCTGGATCAAATTAAAAAAAAAATCTCCAGCAATACAGTAGAACTATACTTCTCTTTTTTATTTAACGAAGACTAGACAGGTGGAGGAAGAAAATAAATTTCTTAGTTGTTTTTTTTTTTTGCTTGGTTGGGTTTGTTTTTTTTACTTTTGGCAAAAGAAGGACCATGACCCACATAAACAAGCAAAATTTTTAATCCTTACACCTCGATACGTATTATTGTTTCACGAAGCAGAATTGTTAAGAGATAATTTTAAATGAGGAATGTATAATAAAACATTCCCTAGAAGCTTTATAGCTTGACCCTAACCGTGGCTCTGACTTTTGACCTCAGAAACCTTTCAGTGGCAACCACAGCTAAAAATGATTATCCATGTAATCACTTTCCAGACAGAGACAAAGGAATGGGTAATAAATCTTTTCAAATATTTAGTCCAAGGACTGGTGAAACAAATTGTTCATGTCATGAAGGTTTTAATAACGTAAATAGCTGGTTTATAAATTGAGATAAAAAAGGAATTGTCCTCTGTTTGACCCCGACTTGACAAAGCCTTGATGTCTTTTATATCAAACTAAAAGGTAAGTCTTACGTTTCGGCTTAGCTAACGACAGTAAGTTCAGGTGAAAGTCACCTATGAGTTATAGATAAATGAGAGGCAAGGAAGACAAACGTAACGATATAATGGTTCAGAATAGGGCCTACTCAGCTCCACACGATAACTGGACATAATGGGCGGACCAGCCACCCCAACTAGTGTTTCGTGACTTCAAGTTAACACACAGTAAGAACCAATCAGATATAATGGTTATAATGACCCTGACCTGCAAAATGTTCCTTTTGGCTTGTCATACATCGACTACTACATACTATATCTTCAAGAACTTTCGTTTCTGGGAGTAGTTTGACACTACGTGCGGTTTTTTTATAAGTATTCAGCCTGTTTCTAAGAATACATGGTTAAGTACACTCATAAATTAATACTGATTCTATCAATACTTTGTCTCTTTCTAAAATACGTAGTTTACCACGCTCAATCATTACCAATATGAGGACAAAATATTCCACCAATCATGTCTCAAGGGCCATCACATCAACGACATCACGGTTATTACAAACACCATCTTATTAACATTACGGCTGATACCAAGAGTAGCACCATCACCATCATACCACAAACAAGACAAGAATAAAGGTACATCAACAAAACAAAAACAAAAAACCACACCATGAACACCAATT
The DNA here is from genome assembly GCA_033675545.1 of Elysia crispata. NCBI lineage: Eukaryota > Metazoa > Mollusca > Gastropoda > Plakobranchidae > Elysia > Elysia crispata. The sequence goes on along the minus strand of JAWDGP010003662.1, from coordinate 274,332 downwards.
CAACAGGGGTAACTTTGCTGCAAACACATTTCATCACAAACCATGAACTTCACTCACCAGCACCGCTTATATTAACAATAAAACGATAATAGTAATAATAATAATAATAATAATAATAATAATAATAATAATAATAATAATAATAATAATAATAATAATAATAATAATAATAATAATAATAATAATAATAATAATAATAATAATAATAATAATAATAATAATAATAATAATAATAATAATAATAGAGAACCAGAACCAAAGCATCTCTCCGCGAACACCTACCGACATCCACTATCTCCCTGGTCTGAAGGTCGAGCATCAGTTTGTTCACGTACGGCTCTCTAGGATCGTAGAGGGCGTGCTGCCGGATTCCGTGATGGAACTGTTCCCAGGATCTTATCCTGCCGGCACAAACAACACAGGATTGTACAATCTACAGTCGCTGGCTCAACAAGTAAAACACTAAGCTGTAACATTGTACATTCTAGAGTCGCTGGCTCAACAAGTAAAACACTAAGCTGTAACATTGTACATTCTAGAGTCGCTGGCTCAACATGTAAAACACTAAGCTGTAACATTGTACAATCTACAGTCGCTGGCTCAACAAGTAAAACATTAACCTGTAACATTGTAACATATTGTTCTCCTATCTTTTTCGGCATTTTCATAATTATGCTTAAATTTTAAAAGCATTTTTACTACTATACGTTTACTGCCATAGACAAGGCGAAACATACCCCTAATTAGGATTAGTTTTATTTAAAAGAAAACTGCAAACTTCAGAAAATCAGCGACATGTATTCTCTTAATGTAGAAAGACGTGATAAAGAGCTATATAATTATAATTATATCAAGCAGGGTTTGGCTGCCTTTTCTAACTTTACATCGATTCAATTGCCATAGGTAAATTTTCGAAAACTTGTTTGATCATAAAATTCGTGACAATTATTTGGTATACATGCAGGGAATCAAATCTGTTGAAACAAACCAGAACAGACCATAGATATCATGTAGTTTAGGAACATTCTAGAGGCTTTGGAGCAAATCGCTTCCTTTCAACCGATTCCTAATTCCGTGCTTTTGTGAAAGATAAAAATAATTTGATTACGTCACAAAATAACGCTTTAAATTTTGTTACATTTATGTTTCAGTTCTATCTCCCTCACCCCTTCTCCTTCCCCTCTTCTCCCCTTAATGTTTAAGTTCTATCTCCCTCACCCCTTCCCCTCTTCTCCCCTTAATGTTTAAGTTCTATCTCCCTCACCCCTTCCCCTCTTCTCCCCTTAATGTTTAAGTTCTTTCTCCCTCACCCCTTCCCCTCTTCTCCCCTTAATGTTTAACTTCTATCTCCCTCACCCCTTCCCTCTTCTCCCCTTAATGTTTAAGTTCTATCTCCCTCACCCCTTCCCCTCTTCTCCCCTTAATGTTTAACTTCTATCTCCCTCACCCCTTCCCTCTTCTCCCCTTAATGTTTACGTTCTATCTCCCTCACCCCTTCCCCTCTTCTCCCCTTAATGTTTAAGTTCTATCTCCCTCACCCCTTCCCCTTCCCCTCTTCTCCCCTTAATGTTTAAGTTCTATCTCCCTCACCCCTTCCCCTCTTCTCCCCTTAATGTTTAAGTTCTATCTCCCTCACCCCTTCCCCTCTTCTCCCCTTAATGTTTAAAATCTATCTCCCTCACCCCTTCCCCTTCCCCTCTTCTCCCCTTAATGTTTAAGTTCTATCTCCCTCACCCTTCCCCTCTTCTCCCCTTAATGTTTCAGTTCTATCTCCCTCACCCCTTCCCCTTCCCCTCTTCTCCCCTTAATGTTTAAGTTCTATCTCCCTCACCCCTTCCCCTCTTCTCCCCTTAATGTTTAAGTTCTATCTCCCTCACCACCTTCCCCTCTTCTCCCCTTAATGTTTAAGTTCTATCTCCCTCACCCGTTCCCCTCTTCTCCCCTTAATGTTTAAGTTCTATCTCCCTCACCACCTTCCCCTCTTCTCCCCTTAATGTTTAAGTTCTATCTCCCTCACCCCTTCCCTTTCCCCTCTTCTCCCCTTAATGTTTAAGTTCTATCTCCCTCACCACCTTCCCCTCTTCTCCCCTTAATGTTTAAGTTCTATCTCCCTCACCCCTTCCCCTCTTCTCCCCTTAATGTTTAAGTTCTATCTCCCTCACCCGTTCCCTTCCCCTCTTCTCTCCTTAATGTTCCAGTTCTATCTCCCTCACCCCTTCCCCTCTTCTCCCCTTAATGTTTAAGTTCTATCTCCCTCACCCCTTCCCTTTCCCCTCTTCTCCCCTTAATGTTCCAGTTCTATCTCCCTCACCACCTTCCCCTCTTCTCCCCTTAATGTTCCAGTTCTATCTCCCTCACCCCTTCCCCTCTTCTCCCCTTAATGTTTAAGTTCTATCTCCCTCACCCCTTCCCCTCTTCTCCCCTTAATGTTTAAGTTCTATCTCCCTCACCCCTTCCCCTCTTCTCCCCTTAATGTTTAAGTTCTATCTCCCTCACCACCTTCCCCTCTTCTCCCCTTAATGTTTAAGTTCTATCTCCCTCAACACCTTCCCCTCTTCTCCCCTTAATGTTTAAGTTCTATCTCCCTCACCCCTTCCCCTTCCCCTCTTCTCCCCTTAATGTTTCAGTTCTATCTCCCTCACCCCTTCCCCTTCCCCTCTTCTCCCCTTAATGTTCCAGTTCTATCTCCCTCACCCCTTCCCCTTCCCCTCTTCTCCCCTTAATGTTTAAGTTCTATCTCCCTCAACACCTTCCCCTCTTCTCCCCTTAATGTTCCAGTTCTATCTCCCTCACCCCTTCCCCTTCCCCTCTTCTCCCCTTAATGTTTAAGTTCTATCTCCCTCACCCCTTCCCCTTCCCCTCTTCTCCCCTTAATGTTTAAGTTCTATCTCCCTCACCCCTTCCCCTTCCCCTCTTCTCCCCTTAATGTTTAAGTTCTATCTCCCTCACCCCTTCCCCTCTTCTCCCCTTAATGTTTAAGTTCTATCTCCCTCACCCCTTCCCCTTCCCCTCTTCTCCCCTTAATGTTTAAGTTCTATCTCCCTCACCCCTTCCCCTCTTCTCCCCTTAATGTTCCAGTTCTATCTCCCTCACCACCTTCCCCTCTTCTCCCCTTAATGTTCCAGTTCTATCTCCCTCACCACCTTCCCCTCTTCTCCCCTTAATGTTTAAGTTCTATCTCCCTCACCCCTTCCCCTCTTCTCCCCTTAATGTTCCAGTTCTATCTCCCTCACCACCTTCCCCTCTTCTCCCCTTAATGTTCCAGTTCTATCTCCCTCACCACCTTCCCCTCTTCTCCCCTTAATGTTTCAGTTCTATCTCCCTCACCACCTTCCCCTCTTCTCCCCTTAATGTTTAAGTTCTATCTCCCTCACCCCTTCCCCTTCCCCTCTTCTCCCCTTAATGTTCCAGTTCTATCTCCCTCACCCCTTCCCCTCTTCTCCCCTTAATGTTTAAGTTCTATCTCCCTCACCCCTTCCCCTTCCCCTCTTCTCCCCTTAATGTTTAAGTTCTATCTCCCTCACCCCTTCCCCTTCCCCTCTTCTCCCCTTAATGTTTAAGTTCTATCTCCCTCACCCCTTCCCCTCTTCTCCCCTTAATGTTTAAGTTCTATCTCCCTCACCCCTTCCCCTCTTCTCCCCTTAATGTTCCAGTTCTATCTCCCTCACCCCTTCCCCTTCCCCTCTTCTCCCCTTAATGTTTAAGTTCTATCTCCCTCACCCCTTCCCCTCTTCTCCCCTTAATGTTTAAGTTCTATCTCTCTCACCCCTTCCCCTCTTCTCCCCTTAATGTTTAAGTTCTATCTCCCTCACCCCTTCCCCTCTTCTCCCCTTAATGTTTCAGTTCTATCTCCCTCACCCCTTCCCCTTCCCCTCTTCTCCCCTTAATGTTTAAGTTCTATCTCCCTCACCACCTTCCCCTCTTCTCCCCTTAATGTTTAAGTTCTATCTCCCTCACCACCTTCCCCTCTTCTCCCCTTAATGTTTCAGTTCTATCTCCCTCACCCCTTCCCCTCTTCTCCCCTTAATGTTTCAGTTCTATCTCCCTCACCCGTTCCCCTCTTCTCCCCTTAATGTTTCAGTTCTATCTCCCTCACCCCTTCCCCTCTTCTCCCCTTAATGTTTAAGTTCTATCTCCCTCACCCCTTCCCCTCTTCTCCCCTTAATGTTTCAGTTCTATCTCCCTCACCACCTTCCCCTCTTCTCCCCTTAATGTTTCAGTTCTATCTCCCTCACCCCTTCCCCTCTTCTCCCCTTAATGTTCCAGTTCTATCTCCCTCACCCCTTCCCCTCTTCTCCCCTTAATGTTTAAGTTCTATCTCCCTCACCACCTTCCCCTCTTCTCCCCTTAATGTTTAAGTTCTATCTCCCTCACCACCTTCCCCTCTTCTCCCCTTAATGTTTAAGTTCTATCTCCCTCACCCCTTCCCCTCTTCTCCCCTTAATGTTTCAGTTCTATCTCCCTCACCCCTTCCCCTCTTCTCCCCTTAATGTTTAAGTTCTATCTCCCTCACCACCTTCCCCTCTTCTCCCCTTAATGTTTAAGTTCTATCTCCCTCACCACCTTCCCCTCTTCTCCCCTTAATGTTCCAGTTCTATCTCCCTCACCACCTTCCCCTCTTCTCCCCTTAATGTTTCAGTTCTATCTCCCTCACCCCTCACCCCTTCCCCTCTTCTCCCCTTAATGTTCCAGTTCTATCTCCCTCACCCCTTCCCCTCTTCTCCCCTTAATGTTCCAGTTCTATCTCCCTCACCCCTTCCCCTCTTCTCCCCTTAATGTTTCAGTTCTATCTCCCTCACCACCTTCCCCTCTTCTCCCCTTAATGTTTCAGTTCTATCTCCCTCACCACCTTCCCCTCTTCTCCCCTTAATGTTCCAGTTCTATCTCCCTCACCCCTTCCCCCTTAATGTTTCCTTCTCCCTTCCCCTTCTCCCTTAATGTTCCAGTTCTATCTCCCTCACCACCTTCCCCTCTTCTCCCCTTAATGTTCCAGTTCTATCTCCCTCACCACCTTCCCCTCTTCTCCCCTTAATGTTTCAGTTCTATCTCCCTCACCCCCTCCCCCCTTCCCCTCTTCTCCCCTTAATGTTCCAGTTCTATCTCCCTCACCACCTTCCCCTCTTCTCCCCTTAATGTTTCAGTTCTATCTCCCTCACCACCTTCCCCTCTTCTCCCCTTAATGTTTAAGTTCTATCTCTATCACCCCTTCCCTTCTTCTCCCCTTAATGTTTAAGTTCTATCTCCCTCACCCCTTCCCCTCTTCTCCCCTTAATGTTTCAGTTCTATCTCCCTCACCCCTTCCCCTCTTCTCCCCTTAATGTTTAAGTTCTATCTCCCTCACCACCTTCCCCTCTTCTCCCCTTAATGTTTCAGTTCTATCTCCCTCACCCCTTCCCCTCTTCTCCCCTTAATGTTTAAGTTCTATCTCCCTCACCCCTTCCCCTCTTCTCCCCTTAATGTTTAAGTTCTATCTCCCTCACCCCTTCCCCTTCCCCTCTTCTCCCCTTAATGTTTAAGTTCTATCTCCCTCACCCCTCACCCTTCCCCTCTTCTCCCCTTAATGTTTAAGTTCTATCTCCCTCACCCCTTCCCCTCTTCTCCCCTTAATGTTTAAGTTCTATCTCCCTCACCACCTTCCCCTCTTCTCCCCTTAATGTTTAAGTTCTATCTCCCTCACCCCTCACCCTTCCCCTCTTCTCCCCTTAATGTTTAAGTTCTATCTCCCTCACCCCTTCCCCTCTTCTCCCCTTAATGTTTAAGTTCTATCTCCCTCACCCCTCACCCTTCCCCTCTTCTCCCCTTAATGTTTAAGTTCTATCTCCCTCACCCCTTCCCCTCTTCTCCCCTTAATGTTTAAGTTCTATCTCCCTCACCCCTTCCCCTCTTCTCACCTTATTGTTTAAGTTCTATCTCCCTCACCCCTCACCCTTCCACTCTTCTCCCCTTAATGTTTAAGTTCTATCTCCCTCACCCCTCACCCTTCCCCTCTTCTCCCCTTAATGTTTAAGTTCTATCTCCCTCACCACCTTCCCCTCTTCTCCCCTTAATGTTTAAGTTCTATCTCCCTCACCCCTTCCCCTTCCCCTCTTCTCCCCTTAATGTTTCAGTTCTATCTCCCTCAACACCTTCCCCTCTTCTCCCCTTAATGTTTCAGTTCTATCTCCCTCACCCCTTCCCCTCTTCTCCCCTTAATGTTTCAGTTCTATCTCCCTCACCCCTTCCCCTCTTCTCCCCTTAATGTTTCAGTTCTATCTCCCTCACCCCTTCCCCTTCCCCTCTTCTCCCCTTAATGTTTCAGTTCTATCTCCCTCACCCCTTCCCCTTCCCCTCTTCTCCCCTTAATGTTTCAGTTCTATCTCCCTCACCCCTTCCCCTTCCCCTCTTCTCCCCTTAATGTTTCAGTTCTATCTCCCTCACCCCTTCCCCTCTTCTCCCCTTAATGTTTCAGTTCTATCTCCCTCACCCCTTCCCCTCTTCTCCCCTTAATGTTTAAGTTCTATCTCCCTCACCCCTTCCCCTTCCCCTCTTCTCCCCTTAATGTTTCAGTTCCATCTCCCTCACCACCGTCCCCTCTTCTCCCCTTAATGTTTAAGTTCTATCTCCCTCACCCCTCACCCTTCCCCTCTTCTCCCCTTAATGTTTCAGTTCTATCTCCCTCACCCCTTCCCCTCTTCTCCCCTTAATGTTTCAGTTCTATCTCCCTCACCCCCTTCCTTCCCCTCTTCTCCCCTTAATGTTTCAGTTCTATCTCCCTCACCCCTTCCCCTCTTCTCCCCTTAATGTTTAAGTTCTATCTCCCTCACCCCTTCCCCTTCCCCTCTTCTCCCCTTAATGTTTAAGTTCTATCTCCCTCACCCCTTCCCCTCTTCTCCCCTTAATGTTTAAGTTCTATCTCCCTCACCCCTTCCCCTCTTCTCCCCTTAATGTTTAAGTTCTATCTCCCTCACCCCTTCCCCTTCCCCTCTTCTCCCCTTAATGTTTAAGTTCTATCTCCCTCACCACTTCCCCTCTTCTCCCCTTAATGTTTCAGTTCTATCTCCCTCACCACCTTCCCCTCTTCTCCCCTTAATTTTCCAGTTCTATCTCCCTCACCCCTTCCCCTCTTCTCCCCTTAATGTTTCAGTTCTATCTCCCTCACCCCTTCCCCTCTTCTCCCCTTAATGTTTCAGTTCTATCTCCCTCACTCCTTCCCCTCTTCTCCCCTTAATGTTTAAGTTCTATCTCCCTCACCCCTTCCCCTCTTCTCCCCTTAATGTTTAAGTTCTATCTCCCTCACCCCTTCCCCTCTTCTCCCCTTAATGTTTCAGTTCTATCTCCCTCATCACCTTCCCCTCTTCTCCCCTTAATGTTTCAGTTCTATCTCCCTCACCCCTTCCCCTCTTCTCCCCTTAATGTTTAAGTTCTATCTCCCTCACCCCTTCCCCTCTTCTCCCCTTAATGTTTAAGTTCTATCTCCCTCACCCCTTCCCCTCTTCTCCCCTTAATGTTTAAGTTCTATCTCCCTCACCCCTTCCCCTCTTCTCCCCTTAATGTTTAAGTTCTATCTCCCTCACCCCTTCCCCTCTTCTCCCCTTAATGTTTAAGTTCTATCTCCCTCACCCCTTCCCCTCTTCTCCCCTTAATGTTTAAGTTCTATCTCCCTCACCCCTTCCCCTCTTCTCCCCTTAATGTTTAAGTTCTATCTCCCTCACCCCTTCCCCTCTTCTCCCCTTAATGTTTAAGTTCTATCTCCCTCACCCCTTCCCCTCTTCTCCCCTTAATGTTTAAGTTCTATCTCCCTCACCCCTTACCTTCCCCTCTTCTCCCCTTAATGTTTAAGTTCTATCTCCCTCACCCCTTCCCCTTCCCCTCTTCTCCCCTTAATGTTTCAGTTCTATCTCCCTCACCCCTTCCCCTCTTCTCCCCTTAATGTTTAAGTTCTATCTCCCTCACCCCTTCCCCTCTTCTCCCCTTAATGTTTAAGTTCTATCTCCCTCACCCCTTCCCCTCTTCTCCCCTTAATGTTCCAGTTCTATCTCCCTCACCCCTTCCCCTCTTCTCCCCTTAATGTTTAAGTTCTATCTCCCTCACCCCTTCCCCTTCCCCTCTTCTCCCCTTAATGTTCCAGTTCTATCTCCCTCACCCCTTCCCCTCTTCTCCCCTTAATGTTTCAGTTCTATCTCCCTCACCACTTCCCTCACCACTTCCCCTTCCCCTCTTCTCCCCTTAATGTTTAAGTTCTATCTCCCTCACCCCTTCCCCTCTTCTCCCCTTAATGTTCCAGTTCTATCTCCCTCACCCCTTCCCCTCTTCTCCCCTTAATGTTCCAGTTATATCTCCCTCACCACCTTCCCCTTCCCCTCTTCTCCCCTTAATGTTCCAGTTCTATCTCCCTCACCCTTCCCCTTCCCCTCTTCTCCCCTTAATGTTTCAGTTCTATCTCCCTCACCCCTTCCCCTCTTCTCCCCTTAATGTTTCAGTTCTATCTCCCTCACCCCTTCCCCTTCCCCTCTTCTCCCCTTAATGTTTCAGTTCTATCTCCCTCACCCCTTCCCCTCTTCTCCCCTTAATGTTTCAGTTCTATCTCCCTCATCCCCTTCCCCTCTTCTCCCCTTAATGTTCCAGTTCTATCTCCCTCACCACCTTCCCCTCTTCTCCCCTTAATGTTTCAGTTCTATCTCCCTCACCCCTTCCCCTCTTCTCCCCTTAATGTTTCAGTTCTATCTCCCTCACCCCTTCCCCTCTTCTCCCCTTAATGTTTCAGTTCTATCTCCCTCACCCCTTCCCCTTCCCCTCTTCTCCCCTTAATGTTTCAGTTCTATCTCCCTCACCCCTTCCCCTCTTCTCCCCTTAATGTTTAAGTTCTATCTCCCTCACCCCTTCCCCTCTTCTCCCCTTAATGTTTAAGTTCTATCTCCCTCACCCCTTCCCCTCTTCTCCCCTTAATGTTTAAGTTCTATCTCCCTCACCCCTCACCCCTTCCCCTCTTCTCCCCTTAATGTTTAAGTTCTATCTCCCTCACCCCTTCCCCTCTTCTCCCCTTAATGTTTAAGTTCTATCTCCCTCACCCCTTCCCCTCTTCTCCCCTTAATGTTTAAGTTCTATCTCCCTCACCCCTCACCCCTTCCCCTCTTCTCCCCTTAATGTTTAAGTTCTATCTCCCTCACCCCTTCCCCTCTTCTCCCCTTAATGTTTAAGTTCTATCTCCCTCACCCTCACCCCTTCCCCTCTTCTCCCCTTAATGTTTAAGTTCTATCTCCCTCACCCCTTCCCCTTCCCCTCTTCTCCCCTTAATGTTTCAGTTCTATCTCCCTCACCCCTCACCCTTCCCCTCTTCTCCCCTTAATGTTTAAGTTCTATCTCCCTCACCCCTTCCCCTCTTCTCCCCTTAATGTTTAAGTTCTATCTCCCTCACCCCTGCCCCGTTCCCATCTCCTCCCCTAAATGTTTAAGTTCTATCTCCCTCACCACCTTCCCTTCCCCTCTTCTCCCCTTAATGTTTAAGTTCTATCTCCCTCACCCCTTCCTTCCCTCTTCTCCCCTTAATGTTTAAGTTCTATCTCCCTCACCCCTTCCCCTCTTCTCCCCTTAATGTTTAAGTTCTATCTCCCTCACCCCTTCCCCTCTTCTCCCCTTAATGTTTAAGTTCTATCTCCCTCACCCCTCACCCTTCCCCTCTTCTCCCCTTAATGTTTAAGTTCTATCTCCCTCACCCCTCACCCTTCCCCTCTTCTCCCCTTAATGTTTAAGTTCTATCTCCCTCACCCCTCACCCTTCCCCTCTTCTCCCCTTAATGTTTAAGTTCTATCTCCCTCACCCCTTCCCCTCTTCTCCCCTTAATGTTTAAGTTCTATCTCCCTCACCCCTTCCCCTCTTCTCCCCTTAATGTTCCAGTTCTATCTCCCTCACCCCTTCCCCTTCCCCTCTTCTCCCCTTAATGTTTCAGTTCTATCTCCCTCACCCCTCACCCTTCCCCTCTTCTCCCCTTAATGTTTAAGTTCTATCTCCCTCACCCCTCACCCTTCCCCTCTTCTCCCCTTAATGTTCCAGTTCTATCTCCCTCACCCCTCACCCTTCCCCTTTTCTCCCCTTAATGTTCCAGTTCTATCTCCCTCACCCCTCACCCTTCCCCTCTTCTCCCCTTAATGTTCCAGTTCTATCTCCCTCACCCCTCACCCTTCCCCTCTTCTCCCCTTAATGTTCCAGTTCTATCTCCCTCACCCCTCACCCTTCCCCTTTTCTCCCCTTAATGACTTAATGTTTAAGTTCTATCTCTCTCACATCTTCCTCTCCCCCTCTTGTCCCCTTAATGTTATTAGAATCATAATTATCTGGAAACATGTCACTCCGGACTCTCTGCTCCAAGGGGACACTACTGCTCTTTACATGGTCTCGATGGAGGCTCGAGTAACTGCCCTTGTTTTGGTCTCTCTCTCACCTGACAATGGTCTACAAGGTGCACGCGAATGAAATCTTTTAAACAGAGTCACTACGCATTAGTCTTACTCGACATTTCTGATACAACGTAGTATTCAAATCTCAGATGTATTTATAAAGTACCAAATCGTACAGTTTACGTGGCCAAAGTTGACATAGTGATATAAAAATGGAATTCGGACTTACTAGTGTAACGCACGAAAATCCGCAGCGTGAGTCGAACTTTGTGAGTAGTCTTAATATAGGTCAGAGAGGGCACAATTAATGACGTCACACACATTGACCATTACGGTCCGCATACTATACGTCAGTAAATGGAAAGAGAGAGACAGTGACAAAGAGAGAGAGAGAGAGAGAGAGAGAGAGAGAGAGAGAGAGAGAGAGAGAGAGAGAGCGACAGAGAGAACGAGAGTGAGATAGAGACAGACAGACAGATAGACGCGAAGTGGGTCCAGCCTGCTCACAGACTTGTCAGACGGCCTATTTAACAGTGTCGAAAAACACGCCAAGAATGTCCAATGCGAGCTGGGCCAGATGCTACACAGCTACGCTGAGACCGGCCTTAGAATGACACTAATTAATATGGAGACTGGAGACAGAGAGAGAGAAAGAGAGAGAGAGAGAGAGAGAGAGAGAGAGAGAGAGAGAGAGAGAGAGAAATGTGAAGGAAGGGGGGGGGTGGGGTATGATAGAGAGAGATAATATAATAGGCATAACAGAGACGGACAGACTTAAAACAAAAATAGAGTTGGTATAACAAAAACAAGACAAAACAAACAAAAAAAAAAAAAAACAATCAGCGGTTAGAAGTTACCGCTAGGCTCTCTTTCTATGACACGTTTACTGTACTCTATGATTAGGCCCTGCTCTAGGATCATCAGCGCTTTGCCTTGAGTATTGTTTCACTGCTTAGATAGATCTTTCTATGAAAAGTTTTCTTCTGTAGAAGAATGATGGAATGGATATTTTGTGTGCGTTTCAATTTAAAAGAAAAGGTTTGTTGAAATTCTGGTCCATTGATTTACCCAAATTTAAAAGAAATTGTTAAACGCACTTAGACCAGGATTCGGACAAGGTTTACTGGTTGAAAAACCATGGGAAGTGAACTATGCACTGTGAGGGCAATTTCAAGAACCTATTGGTCGCGTTACGTGTATTGTGTGAGAACGCACGGGTTACGTTACGTGTATTGTGTACCCGCTGGTCGCGTTATCAACACTGAGTGAGAACCCATGGAACGCGTTACCAACACTGTGTAAGAACCCATGGGTGGCTTGATCATCACTGTGTGAGAACCTATGGGTCGCGTTACCAATACTGTGTGAGAACCGTTTGGTCGCGTTATCAACACTGAGTGAGAACCCATGGAACGCATTACCAACACTGTGTGAGAACCGTTGGGTAGCTTTACCAACA
>JAWDGP010003662.1:250000-257500 GCA_033675545.1 Elysia crispata | reverse complement strand
TCCATAAATCTATTTCTATACGGAGAAACTGAAAACAAGGATGACTTTGTTCAAACCCACAAGTGAAACAGCTGTCAAAAACAGAGGGAAGACAAAACTAAAAATTAAGCTATAGCAAGAGAATCAAGAAAGAGTGCTGGCATCTATATTTGTTAAAACTTGATTAGAAAAAAAACAGTGCTGGCACCCACTTCATAAAATGAACCTTAATGTTAATATTATCCATTTAAAATTTTTAGAAGAACGGAATGTGTGCGTAAAATATTCAGACCTGGGCAAAGCTACAAATCTGATATTACAGACTGTTAATCGAATACAGGATAAGCGATTTTGATACAGCGCCAAATGATCTTCGGTTACGCTGTCTGCGATAGCCTCCCGAAATATCTGATTTTAATACACTGAGCCTCATGCGATCTCCCTGATCGTCGAATCAATTACCCAGCCTGCACTGGCGGCGCGATGCCAGGAAATATGATCTTCCAGGCTACTCTTGATGATTGGTGGCAGCTTCGATCGATCTGACCAAGTTCAACACAACAATTCTGGTCGCTACTGTAAACTTTAGCAGAAATGAAAACAAAAGAGTACGGAATGTTAGTTTACCAGTCAACAATATTATGGGTGGATGACATGCATGCTAGTTTACCAGTCAATGTTATTATTGGTGGATGGCATGCATGCTAGTTTACCAGTCAACAATATTATTGGTGGATGGCATGCATGCTAGTTTACCAGTCAACAATTTTATTGGTGGATAGCATGCATGCTAGTTTACCAGTCAACAATATTACTGATGGATGGCATGCATGCTAGTTTACCAGTCATCAATATTACTGATTGATGGCATGCGTGCTAGTTTACCAGTCAATATTATTACTGATGGATGGCATGCATGCTAGTTTACCAGTCAACAATTTTATTGGTGGATGGCATGCATGCTAGTTTACCAGTTAACAATATTACTGATGGATGGCATAGATGCTAGTTAATCAGTCAACAATATTATTGGTGGATGGCATGCGTGCTAGTTTACCAGTCAATATTATTATTGGTGGATGGTATGCATGCTAGTTTACCAGTCAACAATATTATTGGTGGATGGCATGCATGCTAGTTTAACAGTCAACAATTTTATTGGTGGATGGCATGCATGCTAGTTTACCAGTCAACAATATTACTGATGGATGGCATGGATGCTAGTTAATCAGTCAACAATATTATTGGTGGATGGCATGCGTGCTAGTTTATCAGTCAAAAATTGATTAGGGGATGACATGCATGTTAGTTAACAAGTCAACAATTGATTAGTGAAAGCATGTTTCTATGATGGTCCACCAGTCAACAATTTATTGGTGAACAACATTCGTATCAATTAGCAATTTATTGGTGAAAGCATTCATACCAATAAGCAATTCATTGGTAGTAAGGATGCATATCAGTCTGCCAGCATTTTATAGTCAGCAATATATTAGTCATTCAGTGAACACTTCATTAGTGTATAACATGTTAGTCTTTCAGTCAACACTCCATTGGTGTATAACATGTTAGTCTTTCAGGCAACATTTTTTTGGTGTATAACATGTTAGTCTTTCAGTCAAAACTCCATTGGTGTATAACATGTTAGTCTTTCAGTCAACACTTCATTGGTGTATAACATGTTAGTCTTTCAGTCAACACTCCATTGGTGTATAACATGTTAGTCTTTCAGTCAACACTCCATTGGTGTATAACATGTTAGTCTTTCAGTCAACACTCCATTGGTGTATAACATGTTAGTCTTTCAGTCAACACTCCATTGGTGTATAACATGTTAGTCTTTCAGTCAACACTCCATTGGTGTATAACATGTTAGTCTTTCAGTCAACACTCCATTGGTGTATAACATGTTAGTCTTTCAGTCAACACTCCATTGGTGTATAACATGTTAGTCTTTCAGTCAACACTCCATTGGTGTATAACATGTTAGTCTTTCAGTCAACACTCCATTGGTGTATAACATGTTAGTCTTTCAGTCAACACTCCATTGGTGTATAACATGTTAGTCTTTCAGTCAACACTCCATTGGTGTATAACATGTTAGTCTTTCAGTCAACACTTCATTGGTGTATAACATGTTAGTTTTTCAGTCAACACTTCATTGGTGTATAACATGTTAGTTTTTCAGTCAACTTGTCATGCAGTCAGTAATTTATCACAACGTAGCATCAATACTTGTCTTGCAGTCAGTAATTTATCAGTACGTAGCATGAATACTTGTCTTCCAGTCAGTGATATGTTAGTGGGAAGCATGAATTCTTATCTTCATGTCAGCAATTTATTTAAGAATACCATACATGTTTGCCTGCCGGTAAGCAATTTATTGGTCGATATGATATTAGTCTCTCAGCCAGCAACTTATTAATGTGTAGCATATTGGTCTACCAGTCAGCAATTTATTGATGAGTAGATTGTTAATCTACCAGTCAGCAATATAGTGCTCGGTAGCATGTTAGTCTTTCAGTCTGCAATGTATTGGTCGGTAGCATGTTAGTCTTTCAGTCCGCAATGTATTGGTCGGTAGCATGCTAGTCTACGAGTCGGAAATTTATAGATGGGTAGCATGTAAGCTAGAATCCTGGCCAATAGTTTATTTTATTGATAGCATGTTAGCCATCTTGTCAGCATTTTATTGGCGGAAAGTAAAATATGCATGTTCATCTGCAGGTCATTGGTGGATCCTATTGTATACTAATTTATTAGTAGTCATCTGGCTAGCAATCTGTTGGTGAATAATAGTTATAAACCAAATCGCCAAATAGGGACTTAAATCGATTTTATAAACGAAGTTTCTAACACTGTTAGCTCTCCGGCAGTTGTCTATTTCGATAAGAGAATGAAAAGCAAATCTTTATGGTTACGTCACAAATTGAATATCAATATATCAATTTGCTACTTCTTTTATCTGTGTGCTCATATCGGAGGGAGAGGAAGGCCGGATGTTGTGTAGCAATTGAACAATAAATTGTTAGTAAAGTGTCTCCGCTCATCTATCCGATGAAATTCTCCTGAGACGAATGTAATCAATCATTCTCGATCAGCTCGGTTGAGCGGGGAAACTGGAGTGGAGCGATTGTCCATGATCCAATGTCAACATATCACTCGATGAAAGGTGCTGTTTGGGAGTTTGTAGAGATAAACGACTTTCTAATCTCTCGATAACAGTTGATGGTAGACGCTGTTTGGGAGTTTGTAGAGAGAAACGACTTTCTAATCTCTCGATAACAGTTGATGGTAGACGCTGTTTGGGAGTTAGTAGAGAGAAACGACTTTCTAATCTCTCTATAAAAGTTGATGAAAAACGCTGTTTGGGGGTTTTCTTCCAACCGCTATAAACTATATTTTCCTGTTGGCAGAAAGTTTCTTTCATTCTAAAAGGAAAAGTCACTCTCTTGAAATATCATCCTCCTTTTTATTTTATTTTATTTCATTTTATTTTATTTATTTCTTGGAATGACAAAGATACACTTCACAAATGTAGAAACCGCCCGGCATTCTACCTTTCTTTCATCTGTCAATTCAGGCCCGAACACTCACGTTCTCTCGTAATTTCTCGACCATCTCATTATTGACCACGAATAGTCCTCGTTTCGCTATTACAAAATCAATCAAGACTTAATGATAATCGAACGGGGCGCATGAATTGTCATGCGCGGAAAATCTGCGCACTGTTGGGACAATCAGAGCTGTGTGCTGACTCCTGTCGCCAAGGTGACCCAACCAGCACGGAACCATTTTGATTCTACCCAATAACCACGGTCTGCTGACTTCATTGATGGCGCTGCAACCCACACCTCGGCAAAACAAGCCCCTCGTGGGATATCTTCCCTTACACTCGAACGCAAAAACAATAATATAATAATAGATCAATAGGCCATAATGTCTTTATTCCTTAGCGATGCTTTGTTGCTGTTTCTAAACATTTTCAACAGCCACATACAACAGAACAAAAAGTGCATAAAGAAGCAATTACTAAGAGCAGTCTCTGTTCGTGAGTAGCCGAGCACGGATTGCTTAGCGACAACAATGCCATCACACTTTTCTCTCTCTATTTTAATGTTTTCAGCTAATATTTCGGCCAGTCTTTTTTTAAAAGCTATTTTGGACAAAAATTCACCGTAAGTTTTCGTGGAATGGGAAAGGTGCGTGTCGGGACGGAATAAGGGAGAGAGGGACTAAAATAAATATGCTACTAGACAAGCACATAATACATGCTTAAATACTATTTAAGCCACCGAGGCTGTCATATATATGGGGGAGAGAACAATCAATAGCGTTAGCCTAATAGAAGAGCGGTGCTATTATCAAACTGCAGTCGTTAACATAATAGTAGAACTGCACTTTTATCAAACACTAGCTACTATCATAATTATTGTCTAGAGGAACTGAACTATATCGGGCTCTGGATGTTATCCTATTAGTGAAACTATAATGGTAAGTGGAAAAAAAAATTAAAGGTTTCGATCAGATGATGTAGCGATATATAACTTTAATAATAGATTTAGAGATTGGTTTTAAAAAAGGTCTTTGGTAACACGGAAAGATTATGCAATCAGTTTAAGGGTATACATCGGGAGAAGATAAGATTTTAGATAGACCGTAAAAAAAAAACCACTTGTACATCATGGAAAGATCAGTAAGATTTTAGATAGACGTCACGGAAAGATAAGATTTTAGATAGACCGTAAAAATATTTGCACATCATGGAAAGATGAATAAAATTTTAGATGGACCGTGAAAACACTTGTACATCATGAAAAAATAACTGAGATTTTAGATAGACCGTAAAAAAAACACTTGTACATCAAGGAAAGATAACTAAGATTTTAGATATACCGTAAAAGATACTAGCAGTTGTACATAATGGTTGTTAAGTAAGATTTTAGATAGGCCGTACAAGATATTTGTACAAAACTAATACAGACTGTAAAAAAGGGCTTACATCAGAGTTCAATAATCAAGGTTTTAGACAGACAATAAATAAGACGTGTACATCATACAACACACTATAGCCAATTGATGTGTAACTCGGATTTTTTTTCCGGTGTCGAGGATCTAGAACGAAGAACCGTGCTTGTGCACGGATGTGTTAAACATTATTTAACGTTGCAAGGTTTCAAACATGGGTTATTGACTCCATAAAGGTGGTGGGAAGAACATGACCTTTTTGTAAAGCTTTCTCGCATCGATCAAATAAACGTAGAATTGGCAGATAATTTAATAAATGTTAAAATAAAAGGAAGTCCGTATTTGTGGGTAGAAAAAAGGATTTCTCTGTGTTGCATTTAATTTTGCACAGTTCTTGTGTCTTTCTAGTGCATGAGATTTTGATATCACGATAGGGCATGTGATATAGGTGTCATGATAGTGCATGTGATTTAGGTGCCTTGGTAGTGTTTGTGATCTACATATCATGGTAGTTTATGTGATCTATTCGTGATGATAGTGCGTGTGATCTAGGTGTCATTACTGTGCATGTGATATAGGTGTCATGTTCGTGCATGTGATCTAGGTGTCATTACTGTGCACGTGATATAGGTATCATGTTCGTGCATGTGATCTAGGTGTCTTTGTATTGCATGTTATCAAAACACCTCATGGATTACTTGATGGAAACTTCTATCTGATCCTTATAGATATTCAGTGTGTAAGGTATGGAAAGATGTGGGAGTCTCGTGGGTACAGTTTTCTCCGTCAAACAGATTCTTCCCAGTGCGGAGTTATATTTTTGGTGTGATGAAGGAGGGACAAACGAGGTAGGAGAAGTGTCTGCTTGCTTGAAGATAAGATCAGCTTTAAGCTCGCCGTTCCGGTGTGTGTCAATCAGGTCTAGGAAAGGAATTTGTGATATTGAGATTTCATTGGTGAAATTAAAATGGTGTTATCAAAGTTGTCCAACCCATGAGAAATATACCGAAGATAGTGCATGGGGAGTTTAAGGGGTTTTCTTTTTTTTTTTTTTTTTTGTGGATACGTTAGTTGTTTTTGTTTGTTTTGTTTTTTTGTTGTTATGTATCGAAACGCCTCTGGTGGAAAGCTCGCGTGCACTGATGCACACATACACACACACAAACACATACTTTATCACACTAAAACTTAAAGGTCTGGTCATTCTAATTTATTATCTTTTTATCCTATAACCCGCAATGGTTTTAAATCTAACCGTATTAATAATACTTGAGTAGCCTTGGCTTTCATCTAATTTCCAAATGATTGTTAAAGCAGTCGAGAAACTTTTTTTTAGTTTCAGCTATTGATGGAAGTATGTTAACTCTAGGAATTTATAATGTCAAAATGAGGAAGTTGGTCATTTCGCTGATTAGAAAATGTTTACTACTGTTAGCAATGGGGGCCCACTTAGCAATGATATGGTGTCACAGATGGCGAATGTAAATACTGAGCACACGGAACTGAAAACCGTTAGTAAAACAGGAAATAGACATTCCGTTCTCGGCCGTTCATGTTTATTATCATACATTTCCTGTTATTGATTGATTGTAGTTTAAAACAAAACTAACAGATTGTCAACAGAAGTCTTACTGCCGCTTTGGACGATGACATCTGTGCTATAATGTACAAGAAAGCCCTTAGCTTATCCATTGATCAGCCCTAAGCAAATACCAATTCATTGAGTAAAACTCTGGTCAACAAGAGGAACTTCTGTAAATATTGCTAGGGAAAACCCCACTGGGTGGACGACGACCATTATTGAACTCTGCCAACAAGCATGTCAAACAGTCGTGCTCAGCGGCTACAAAAACTCAGACGAAAATTCAACACGTATCGGCAAACTGAATGGAAATCCCAAGAGACTGCCTGACAACAGACACTAAATTGAAATCAAAAGAGACTGCCTGACAACAGACACTAAATTGAAATCCCATGAGATTCCTTGACAAGAGACACCCAAATTGAAATCCCAAGAGACTGCCTGACAACAGACACTAAATTGAAATCCCAAGAGACTGCCTGACAACAGACACTAAATTGAAATCCCAAGAGATTCCTTGACAAGAGACACCCAAATTGAAATCCCAAGAGACTGCCTGACAACAGACACTAAATTGAAATCCCAAGAGATTCCTTGACAAGAGACACCCAAATTGAAATCCCAAGAGACTGCCTGACAACAGACACTAAATTGAAATCCCAAGAGACTGCCTGACAACAGACACTAAATTGAAATCCCAAGAGATTCCTTGACAAGAGACACCCAAATTGAAATCCCAAGAGACTGCCTGACAACAGACACTAAATTGAAATCCCAAGAGATTCCTTGACAAGAGACACCCAAATTGAAATCCCAAGAGACCGCCTGACAACAGACACTAAATTGAAATCCCAAGAGATTCCTTGACAAGAGACACCCAAATTGAAATCCCAAGAGACCGCCTGACAACAGACACTAAATTGAAATCCCAAGAGATTCCTTGACAAGAGACACCCAAATTGAAATCCCAA
>JAWDGP010003662.1:240000-245000 GCA_033675545.1 Elysia crispata | reverse complement strand
AAAATAATTCAAAACTTTCTCATTGTTTCATGTCTAAATCAATTTCAGTTCAGAAATAGCTCAAGACTTCCACAGTTGTTTTTTTTTTTCTGTTTAAGTCATCGTAAGTTCAGAAATAAATAAGTCCGCTTTCTCTTCCGGACTAGTTTTCGATGCTTTCTGAGAACTCCATCTTAAAAGGATGAATCTTGTTAACGAATTATGCCAAACAGGCCTGTATATGTTTGATACTTAAGGATGTCTCACACGAAAGAACAGAACTAACGATAGGGGGAATAAATTGTGAAGTAGGATAGCTTGGTCAGGAAAAATCCAATTGTTCGAATATTGACGGTACAGGAGTTCCAACTGACAGGCTGGTTCAAGGCCAGAGTATCTAGCAGGTCTCAACCAGGGATAGACTCGACATCTGTTTAAAAAATAAAGAAAAGAAAAAATTGTTACTTTCTTGCTGACTGAACTGCCATTACGAGCCAAAGTTTTCAAAAACTACCGTTTAAAAGCTAAGAGGTTTTCAAAAGCTCTCTTTGTTTGTGTCAAAGGAAACTACGGTTTTTACATCGCAAGCAGTTCACGTTTTCAAGCGCAATTACATCAGATTTCTCTCCTCCTCGCAACTATTTTGTTCTTA
Source organism: Elysia crispata (assembly GCA_033675545.1). NCBI lineage: Eukaryota > Metazoa > Mollusca > Gastropoda > Plakobranchidae > Elysia > Elysia crispata. The sequence goes on along the minus strand of JAWDGP010003662.1, from coordinate 244,369 downwards.
TCCTCGAAGGATAAAATGCTGAGAATAGCAAAGTAGTTAAGGATATTTATAAAAATTCTACTTGTTGAATAGAGGCCCTGACGCCGTAAACCTACACACGTATCTTTAAGATCGTTTCTTTGTCTTTCTGGTGCAAGCACTAAAAAATCAGTATCTTTCAGATAATGAAATTTTTGTGACAAAATTAAACTCATCAAACCAAATGAGATCTCTCTCTCTCTCTCTCTCTCTCTCTCTCTCTCTCTCTCTCTCTCTCTCTCTCTCTCTCTCTCTCTCTCTCTCTCTCTCTCTCTCTCTCTCTCTCTCTCTCTCTTTCTCTCTCTCTCCTCTCCCTCTCTCTCGGTCTCTCTATAGGTATATATACATAAATATATGTATATATATATATATATATATATATATATATATATTCATATATAATATAAATATCTCTCTCTTTCTCTCTCTCTCCTCTCTCTCTCTTACATATATAAATATATATTTATATATATATATATATATCCTAATTGTATATGAGATACCACAATTTTAAAAAAAGTGCTCGACATTTAAAGAGCAAGACTTTATATCAAATGGCCAGTCAGTAATAATAAAGAAATTGATAAGTTGGTAAATCTTATTATATATAATTAAATCTATCTATATATCTATTTACTTATCTTTCTATCCATCCATCTATCTATTTATCTGTTTATTTAACTATGTCTATCTATATATCTATCTATCTGTATATCTTCCTTTTTATCTGTTTTTCTATATATCTGTATTTTTATGCCTTTGTATCTGCACATCTATCTATCTCTCTACCTATCTGTCTATTTTTATATCTGTCCCTCTATCTCTGTATCTATTTATTTATCTATCTATTTATCTACCTATCTATCTATCTCTGTCCATCTATATATCTATCAGTTTTTTTGTCTGTTGGTCTATTTATGTATGTATGTATGTAAGCATGTATGTATGTATGTATGTATGTATGTATGTATGTATGTATGTATGTATGTATGTATGTATGTATGTATGTATGTATGTATGTATGTATGTATGTATAACGTATGTATGTATGTATGTGTCTCTCTATCTATCTGTAGTTCTGTCTATCACCCCATCTATCTGTCAACCTCACTTTACCCTCAGGTCGTAGTTTTGAATTGTTATAAAGCTGTGGAAAAATTAGCATAAGTTTCCAAGTCAATCGAAATTTGCTCATTACCCAAAATGAATATTTACCAGAGGGAGAAAATGTTTGAAACGAAAAGCAAGAAAGAAGTTAAAGTAAACAAGAGCAGAACTGGGGCTCTCATAAACCCACATCAAGTTGCATATGACACCGACTCCACGGAGGCGGCTCGATACTGAGATGTTTGTAGTACAGGCTGTAAGTGAAAACAGTAAAAGGAACGTGACTTGGTTTAACAGCTGCACACTGTTGTCTTGTGTAAAAAAAGAACTCCATTTGTACAGGACAATTAGATTACAAATGGTGCAATTTTGTGGTTAAACAGAGGGAAGGGGAAAAGAGAGAGAGAGAGAGAGAGAGAGAGAGAGAGAGGGGGTGGGGAAGAGAGACAGACAGAGAGACAAACAGACAGTCAGACAGTGAAAGAGAAGAATAGGGTGAAACGAGGTTTAGAGCAAGTAAGTATGGAGATGGAGATAGAAGGTATTTCGTTGTGGATCACAAGACATTCAATTCTTTTTTCTATATCGCCCACCTCTCGGCAACCAATCAATATGTTCCTAAATTTCTACAAACTCGACTAAATTGTAGCAAGTCCACACGCTGGCAGTTTTGCTAAAGGCCTACAACATTATTGACGCACGTAGATTTCCTAGTTAGATACTGGTTGGACGAACAGAAGCTAAAGGAGGCTCTTCTGACACCGTCATAAATAAGATTAGCGGAAGATGGAAAATGTGTTAAGGTAGAGAATCATCAAGCTTGAAAGATAAAATAAACAAGTGATTCATCTACCTCTCGCACTCAGTGAAGGTCAAAATGAAAAAGAGCGAGAGAGACACAGAGGGGAAGAGAGAGAGAGAGAGAGAGAGAGAGAGAGAGAGAGAGAGAGAGAGAGAGAGAGAGAGAGAGAAGAAAATTTGCCAGCTGGAAGACTCGTTGATTAGCTACAGAAGACTTTTACTTATTCATCTCCTGAGGATCTGAGCAGTATAGTTTCAACAAACATCTCATTAAGTCATATCTTATGAGACTGAAAGTGACCATTGAACAGGCTATCGTTATATATATATATATATATATATACCACGCAGCCTCATAATTTATGGCTTATGAGTGGTTCAGAATGAAAGTAATCATTGAATCAAGGGCTACCATAGCTGACAGACAGGTTGCCTCATTCAAAATTAATGACTGGTTCAGACTAAAAGTGTCAATTGCATTTAAGTCCATTGTGGTTGATATACCACGCAGCCTAATTCTTTACAGCTTATGAGTGATTCAGACTGAAAGTGAACATTGAACCAAGGACAACCATGACTGATAGACCGGGCTACTTCATTCATAACTTATGAGTGGTTCAGGATGAACGTGAATATTGAACCAAGCGCAACCATGTCTGATAGACCGGGCTACCTCATTCATAACTTATGAGTGGTTCAGACTGAAAGTGAACATTGAACCAAGGGCAACCATGACTGATAGACCGGGCTAATTCATTCATAACTTATGAGTGGTTCAGGATGAAAGTGAATATTGAACCAAGCGCAACCATGTCTGATAGACCGGTCTACCTCATTCATAACTTATGGGTGGTTCAGGCTGAAACTGAACATTGAACCAAGGGCAACCATGACTGATAGACCGGGCTACCTCATTCATAACTTATGAGTGGTTCAGGCTGAAACTGAACATTGAACCAAGGGCAACCATGACTGATAGACCGGGCTACTTCATTCATAACTTATGAGTGGTTCAGGATGAAAGTGAATATTGAACCAAGCGCAACCATGTCTGATAGACCGGGCTACCTCATTCATAACTTATGGGTGGTTCAGGCTGAAAGTGAACATTGAACAAAGGGCAACCATGACTGATAGACCGGGCTAATTCATTCATAACTTATGGGTGGTTCAGGCTGAAAGTGAACATTGAACAAAGGGCAACCATGACTGATAGACCGGGCTACCTCATTCATAACTTATGGGTGGTTCAGGCTGAAACTGAACATTGAACCAAGGGCAAACATGACTGATAGACCGGGCTACCTCATTCATAACTAATGAGTGGTTCAGGCTGAAACTGAACATTGAACCAAGGGCAACCATGACTGATAGACCGGGCTACCTCATTCATAACTTATGAGTGGTTCAGGCTGAAACTGAACATTGAATCAAGGGCAACCATGACTGATAGACCGGGCTACCTCATTCATAACTTATGAGTGGTTCAGGCTGAAAGTGAACATTGAACATTCATCCTCTCATGTTAATCGACGTTGTGACCAGTCATTGATCCATGTACAAGCAGTTATTATACCATGAAAATCAAAGCTAAAAAACATCAAGCTGACAGTTTTACGGATTTCTCTATTGGGTATTAATGTCTTACAAATAATAAGCTTCGTTTATTTCACACAATGGATATATGTTTGATCAAAAGTGTGTCTGATTCAACATATGAAGTTCTCTTTACTGGTTAACAAACAACAAATTTGTGTATTCTTGACTATGGATGCTATCTTATATGCCAATGAAATAGGAAAATAAAAAGTTATTTTGATATACAACTACGACGTCATGTCGCTGTGGAGCGACTTGTTTCAAGCAAATGTGATAATTCTTGACTCTCCGAAACGCCCATTCTTTTGCGACGGTTAACTTAGACTAAAGGAATTCTAATGAACTCTTCCTGAGAAACTTGTAACATTCTAGCTCGAAGCATGGCCACCTTGACGACAAAAAGTTTAATTTTTCGTGTTATGACGTCAGCTTTGACACCTAGATTTAAAAGAAAAATCGTCTTTTTCAGAGCCACACTTTTTTACAGACACCTTATAAAATGCTATTAAACTGCTGGTTTCCAATCGTTTTTTAAATTTAAAAAAGTCAAGATGTTATACAATTTCTAATCGAATCAATTTACTTAAGAAATTCGAAAGGTAAAGTATGGTACTTACAGTTAGTTTTTCTGTGCCATATAGTTTTCGTTTACCACAATATTGCTAAAACACCAAGCTCGATTCACACGGTATTTAGCGAACATTGCCACAACCAAGGCTTTATTTACTTCTCGGGGTATCTATGGCTGAAGATTTCTACCAAGTTTGAGAGAGAGAGAGGCAGTGGTTGAGTGGCTAGGAGACAGGATTCTCCTCAAGGCGTTCGGTGTTTGAATCAGGACTGT
>JAWDGP010003662.1:35000-230000 GCA_033675545.1 Elysia crispata | reverse complement strand
GAGAATGGTTTGTCACATCATGAGGTAATGTTGTTTGAGGATGGGCGGGAGAGAGAGAGAGAGGGAGAGAGAGAGAGAGAGAGAGAGAGAGAGAGAGAGAGAGAGAGAGAGAGAGAGAGAGAGAGCGAGAGCGAGAGAGAGAGAGAGAGCGAGAGCGAGAGACAGAGAGAGAGCGAGAGCAAGAGAGAGAGAGAGAGATGGGGAAGACAATGGAGGTCGATAGATACCTGTATTTTTTTATACAGTTTTTTAATAACATAACATTGTGCCTGATGAGTTAATAAGTTCTGATCTCAGGTTTTACTTCCACCAAGTACAACTTTTTGTCCTCTTCTCCTCCTCTTTTTTTCCTCTGTTCTTCCGTTTTCATAAAACTGTCTGCTGGAAGTGCTGGTGTTTCCATTATTATAAATGCTAGAAATTTAATCTCAGCAAATGATGATGTGTGGGTGCGCAGTATAGCTTTCCTTATTGTACCTCTACCGCATTCGCTCTTTCTCCTCGAGCTTTGATTGACTCTTTGTATATATCTCTCTATCAGTCTCTCCCTTTCGGTCACTCTAAATGTCTTTCTTTTTTATTATTTAAATCTCTCTCTCTCTCTCTCTCTCTCTCTCTCTCTCTCTCTCTCTCTCTCTCTCTCTCTCTCCCTCTCTCTCTCTCCCCCCCCCCCCCCCTCTTCCCTTGCTGTCTTTATCTCCTTATCTCCCTTTCATATAAACTTTCTTCTAATTTATAATTCAGCCAGTTACCTACAGTTTTTTCTCCTTCTTCCCTTTCAAGTACCTCAATAATTTATATTTCAACTAATTTCTACTGCTCTTCTCTTTCTCTCCTTCCGTATCGAATCCCTCACTAATGTATATTTCGTCCAGTCTCTACTGCTCTATCTCTATCTGTCTTCCCCTTTCAAATACCCCAATAATTTACTTTTCAGCAAGATTATACTGACCTCCCTCTTTCTCTCCCTACTCCCCTTTCAAATACCCCAATAATTTACTTTTCAGCAAGATTATACTGACCTCCCTCTTTCTCTCCCTACTCCCCTTTCAAATACCCCAATAATTTACTTTTCAGCAAGATTATACTGACCTCCCTCTTTCTCTCCCTACTCCCCTTTCAAATGGCTCAATAACTTTAATTTCAGCTTATCTCTTTCTCTCTCTCTTCTCTCTCTCTCTCTCTCTCTCTCTCTCTCTCTCTCTCTCTCAACACATAAACCCCAATAATTTATATTTCAGCCAGTTTGTTCTGATTTCTCTGTTGCCGGTAATTCAATAATTTTCGTCCCTTTCTCTCCATTGTTTTTTTTCCCCTCACTCAACACCAGCTAAATAGGGAAGTGTATGCACTGGCCTTTTTCTCTTTATCTCTATCCCACCATCTTCTCAGCACATGAAAGATAGAGTATTCTGAGGTGATGAGCGAATCTCGTCTTGACTCGTTATCTTTCCTTGTGTCTTTAAGTCTATTGCCCTATCTCTCAGTCCTCACTTAGACTTAGATTTGGGATTGCTTCTGGTACTCTTCCTTACTTTTGTTTCTTCTCTTCTTTCTCCCTTAAACTACAAGTATGATCTTGTCTCTAATTTATCTCTGACAATCTTTGCCTAACTGTAACTCTGTCTGCCTGTTTGCCCCTCTCTCTCTCTCTCTCTCTCTCTCTCTCTCTCTCTCTCTCTCTCTCTCTCTCTCTCTCTCTCTCTCTCTCTCTCTCTCTCTCTCTCTCTCTCTCTCTCTCTCTCTCTCTCTCTCTCTCTCTCTCTCTCTCTCTCTCTCTCTCTCTCTCTCTCTCTCTCTCTCTCTCTCTCTTTCTCTTTCTCTCTCTCCCCCTCTCTCTCTCCACTGCACCTGTATGAAAGACACTCACCTAAGACTGGCTAGCAGGTAAAGTTAGGTAAGGTTAGGTAAAGTTAGCAACTACACAACACCTTGCCGGAATCACACATGGCTCTGCAATGACTTAGGTAACGTAGCAACTGCTGTTGTCTCAGCAACATGGCACTTACGGTGTCCAGTTGTAGATCGGCAACCGCCTCGACAAAAGAGATTACAATAGGAGTGTAACCTGTGACGGAATGAGATGTGCCGAGATGGCACTTCTGTCTATCAGCTGCTTTGAAAAAAGCACCAAAAAAAAAAATAACCCAAATCAAGACAACAATCATTCTTTTGTAGCGAAAAAAAGTAAATATTTATAGGAATCTATGCAGATCTGTATCCATACACATCTTGTCTCCATTGTTCCTCTCAAACTGGTTATTCATTCATACAATATCTGTGTGGTCATGAGATTCTGTCCATACATGATTTCTCTATTGAAGCTTCATTTATCCCAATATCTTTGAGATTATCTGTTCACAGATGATTTCTCTAACGAAGCTTCATTTTATCGCTGCATCTGTGAGATTATCTGTCCAGATATGATTTCTCTAATGAAGCTTTATTTATCCCAATATCTGTGAGATTATCTGTCCAGATATGATTTCTCTAATGAAGCTTTATTTATCCCAATATCTGTGAGATTATCTGTCCAGATATGATTTCTCTAATGAAGCTTTATTTATCCCAATATCTGTGAGATTATCTGTCCAGATATGATTTCTTTAATGAAGCTTTATTTATCCCAATATCTGTGAGATTATCTGTCCAGATATGATTTCTCTAATGAAGCTTCATTTTATCCCAATTTCTGTGTGATTATCTGTCGAGAGATGATTTTTTTTTCTATTGAAGCTTCATCTAGCTTAGATCTGCCTGATTGTCTGATCGGAGATGATTGTTCTAGCGGAGCTTCTTTACAGTTCACAGGGACTGTATAATGCAGCGTTGTTTGTTTCTGTTGCTACCTACGATTGAAATTATTCAGCTTTGAAAGGGGAGAAATCAGAAATTCACCGTTGAAGTGTTTTGTTCTCTAATATTTTTTGTTTGTTTTGTTGTTTTCTCTTTTTTTTTCCCTTAAGTCAGAGTGAGGAAGTAGGTGTAGTTCACCAACTAAGCAACCGCGACATTTTCCTCTTTGTATTTAGTTTATAGCATTTCAAGCAATGTTCCGCAGTTGTCCTGAGTTGGGATCTCTAGCGTATCAGGGCTCCCAGCTAACTACCGGCTTGATATGCAGTCCTTGACATCTGGGATCAATAGCTGAATTCATTAATTATTATAAGCTCTGTAATTATAAGCGGGCAAAACTAGTGTGAGCTTGTAAATTATTGCTAAGTGGCTGTAGGAAATCTCAAAAGACTGACAAGATTTTCATGAAACATTGCAAGCGGGCGACCTCTGCGGTTAAAAATTTAGCTTTTCTTCCGTTATTTCGTATTTTAAGAATGTTATGTGGAACTAAAACACTCTAACCAACTGTTTAATACTTGTCATTGTAGCCATAGAAAGAGGTAGTAGACACCAACAAATAGCAGACTTTTTAACCACAAAGGGATAATGGATATTCACAAGGAAAGACATAATAATGAAGATGCAACATTTTGAATCCAAAGTTTTCCGAACATGATCTTAGCTAAAGAAATTCCTTATCTGATGAATAATACTGATTAAAAAAGAAAACATTTAGGTTGTCATTCTGTAAGTAACAAAAGCAAATACACAAAGACAAATAGATGAAAGAGAACAAAGGCAACTCTATGCTTAATGTCAAAACAATAATAAATAAAAGAGAAAAGAGGTAGGCTACATCATTAGAAATGTACGTGTATTTATAACATCGCTTCAGTCTATATCAACATTACCTTTCATTTTCTTGCCAGACAAACTTTATCCTACTTCTAGGTTGAGATCTGTGAAGAAAATAGTGGAGCTAAAATATGCTCTCAAGGTACAGCTGGGTTTTGTTGTCTTTCTTTGTTGTTTGTTTTGTTATGTTTTTTTTTTTCCTTTGTTTTTGTTTTTCAGTTTATCTAATCGATCCTGGATGAATCTACAAAGGTCAATGTAAGAGTAATCTTGGTACTTGTACTAAATTTTGTTTCACAGTTTGTTGAGCTTAACATCGGTGCCACTAATTCTCTCATGCCAAAGCTAAATTTGTTAGGTTTAATCTCGGTACTTGTACTAAATTATCTCACCTTCAAGCCATGGCTCTTAAGGCATAACTTCGGTATCAGTACTAAATTATCTCATGTTCACACCAACGTTCTTCACTTTTGTTTCATATTCACACCAAAGTTCTTCACTTTTGTTTCATGTTCACACCAAAGTTCTTCACTTTTGTTTCATGTTCACACCAAAGTTCTTCACTTTTGTTTCATGTTCACACCAAAGTTCTTCACTTTTGTTTCATGTTCACACCAAAGTTATTTACATTTAAACTCCGTATCAGTACTAAATTATCTCATGTTCACACTAACGTTCTTCACTTTTGTTTCATGTTCACACCAAAGTTATTTACATTTAAACTCCTTATCTCATGTTAACGCCAAATTTATTTACATTTAAATTCCGTATCGGTACTATATTATCCCATGTTCACCCCAAAGTTCTTTTGTTATAACCTCTCTACCGGTACTAAATTATCTCATGTTCACCGCAAAGTTCTTTCGTTATAACCTCTCTACCGGTACTAAATTATCTCATGTTCACCCGAAAGTTCTTAAAGTTTGATCTCGGTACCAGTACTAAATTATCTCATTTTTACACAACAGTTCTTGCAGTTAAATTATCTCACCTGCAGATAACAGTTTGTTTGAACCATCGCGGTTCTGGGTCTTTCAAAAACATCTTTTTATTCTAAGTCACTCTATATTTTATTTATAGTCACCCAATGCATGTGGAACTTCATTTATGATCATCTTATACATGTAGACCTTTATTTAAAGTCATCCAATGCATGTGGTTTCTCATTTATAATCAACTTATAGCCTATATGATGACCTTTCTTTATAGTCACCTCATGCTTGTAGATGTTTTAGAACTTGTGTTTTTTTAAATTGCCTAAGCATATTACGTTTTTTTTTGTTTTGGTTTGTTGTTTTACTTTTTTACATCGAGCTTAAAGTCAATGATTTCGGGAATTCATTGATCTAGCTAGCTATAAGTCAATGATTCCGGTAATTCAGTGATCTAGCGAGCTATTATGATTCCGGTAATTCAGTGATCTAGCTAGCTCTAAGTCAATGATTCCGGTAATTCAGTGATCTAGCTAGCTCTAAGTCGATGACTCCGGTAATTCAGTGATCTAGCTAGCTCTAAGTCAATGATTCTGGTAATTCAGTGATCTAGCTAGCTCTAAGTCAATGATCCCGGTAATTCAGTGATCTAGCTAGCTATAAGTCAATGATTCCGGTAATTCAGTGATCTAGCTAGCTATAAGTCAATGATTCCGGTAATTCAGGGATATAGCTAGCTCTAAATCAATGATTCCGGTAATTCAGTGATCTAGCTAGCTATAAGTTAATGATTCCGGTAATTCAGTGATCTAGCTAGCTCTAAGTCAATGATTCCGGTAATTCAGTGATCTAGCTAGCTCTAAGTCAATGACTCCGGTAATTCAGTGATCTAGCTAGCTCTAAGTCAATGATTCCGGTAATTATGTGATCTAGCTAGCTCAAAGTCAATGACTCCGGTAATTCAGTGATTTAGCTAGCTCTAAGTCAATGACTCCGGTAATTCAGTGATCTAACTAGCCCTAAGTCGATGATTCCGATAATTCAGTGATCTAGCTGGCTATAAGTCAATGATTCCGGAAATTCAGTGATCTAGCTAGCTCAAAGTCAATGACTCCGGTAATTCAGTGAACTAGCTAGCTCTAAGTCAATGATTCCGGTAATTCAGTGATCTAGCTAGCTCTAAGTCAATGACTCCGGTAATTTAGTGATCTAGCTAGCTATAAGTCAATGACTCCGGTAATTCAGTGATCTAGCTAGCTCTAAGTCAATGATTCCGGTAATTATGTGATCTAGCTAGCTCAAAGTCAATGACTCCGGTAATTCAGTGATGTAGCTAGCTCTAAGTCAATGATTCCGGTAATTCAGTGATCTAACTAGCCCTAAGTCGATGATTCCGATAATTCAGTGATCTAGCTGGCTATAAGTCAATGATTCCGGAAATTCAGTGATCTAGCTAGCTATAAGTCAATGACTCCGGTAATTCAGTGAACTAGCTAGCTCTAAGTCAATGATTCCGGTAATTCAGTGATCTAGCTAGCTCTAAGTCAATGACTCCGGTAATTCAGTGATCTAGCTAGCTATAAGTCAATGACTCCGGTAATTCAGTGATCTAGCTAGCTCTAAGTCAATGACTCCGGTAATTCAGTGATCTAGCTAGCTTTGAGTCAATGACTCCGGTACATCAGTGATCTAGCTAGCTTTGAGTCAATGACTCCGGTACATCAGTGATCTAGCTAGCTTTGACTCAATGATTCCAGTAATTCAGTGATCTAGCTAGCTTTGAGTCAATGACTCCGGTACATCAGTGATCTAGCTAGCTATAAGTCAATGATTCCAGTAATTCAGTGATCTAGCTAGCTTTGAGTTTATGAATGCAGTAATTCAGTGATCTAGCTAGCTTTGAGTCAATGATTCCAGTAATTCAGTGATCTAGCTAGCTCTAGATGAATGATTCCGGTTATTCGGTTATTTAGCTAGCTCTGAGTCAATGATTCCGGTAATTCAGTGGTCTAACTAGCTCTAAGTCAATGACCCCGGTAATTCAGTGATCTAGCTTTGAGTTAATGATTTCTGGAATTTTTGTGCCCAGCCTTCCTCCGATTGCTTTCTGCCCAGTTTCCACAAATATTTATGAGGTCTAGCTAGTTTATTGATTCCACATGTACATTTATAACAGTAACCCAAAGCGGCCCTTTTGCCGAATAAATGCCAACCTAACATTTTTAGGTTTAGATTGGATATGGCTTCTAAAAAATTGATGTATGGCAAATAAGAGGATGAAACAATAAAATCGTTTAAAAAAAAATACCAACACCATAGTGAAAATAATGAGCTCTCAGTAAACAAAAATAATTGCAGATCAATTCTATTAAGTTTAGAGTGTATGGTTATCATTCCAGATTCCAACATTGCATACTTTTAGTAAATTATAGAGAAAAATTCCGTCAAAAGGTAAAAAGACTGACAGATAGAAAGATAGACAGACAGAAAGTAATATAATATAGATAGAAATAGATTAATACGAAGATAGATAAATAGATACATAGATACATATAGTTAGGCACGCGAGTAATGAAAAATAAATGAATAGATAAACCACCTGCCATAGATTGTTGAAGAAAGAAATCAAGAAGGAGAGAGAGAGAGAGAGAGAGAGAGAGAGAGAGAGAGAGAGAGAGAGAGAGAGAGAGAGAGAGAGAGAGAGAGAGGATCGATCGATCCATCATGAGGATGGGCATATGACATATATATGCATAGTTGCATGTAAATGTTTAGAAGTCAAAGGGTCCATTGTATTAACTAGGAATATATCAGAAGGGGAAAACGAAACCAACTGAAAATTGAGACTGAAGTTGGTTGATTTCTGAGTCAACTCGTGTGGATTTAAATAATGGTAAAGAAATAGGTTCAAGTCGTTATCTTCTCAATAGGTTCGGTTTTGTGGGGGAGGGGGGGGGGGGGGAATGACAAATAGAAAGGTCACGCTTTTGTTTTTGTTTTTTTTTTTAATTTACCTTAAGTGCAAAAAAAGGACAAAATGTCCGATGATGGTAATTCTAAAATGAACTTAGTCTTTCTAAATACTGGCAAAGTGCTAGATTATAGCCATTTAAAATGAATAGTTTGTGTACCTAATGACTACATGCTAGACGTAAGTCATTTAAATAAATTAAGTTTGAGCAAATGGGTGAATACAGTTTGGATATATAATACCAAACATAATAATATTCTAGCCATCTAATCAGATTATTGTTTGGCTATATGCGCAATAATAAATTCTTGCTGTCTAAAATTAATTCACATTCTGAAAATAACGACCAAGCACCAAGATATATTTTGAATATTTGGTAAACAACAACATCACTGTTACGTCTCAGTTCAGGCTTCAGTATTTCACTATTATCTGAAAATTATCCCTCCCAATGTGTAATGGCTGTTAAAATAGTCCAAGATTAAATAGACTACACCAGGCCTGTATGTCATAGCAGTCATACCCTTGACAGAGTGCTGGTCCCTTCCAGGGTTTCGGGCTATGCTTAAGGTTATTTAAACATTGGTGGGGTGGAAAAAAAAATAAAGAATGGCTTAAATTGTATTTTCCCCAGGACACAAAGTCGGGTCTACCTTTTGACGCCATTCCGTCTGGATTTGAACCCACGAATACCGTTTTGGGGTCCGCTACTGTACTACTGCTACTAATACTGCTACTACTACTACCACTACTACTACTACTACTACTACTACTACTACTACTACTACTACTACTACTACTACTACTACTACTACTACTACTACTACTACTACTACTACTACTACTACTACTACTACTACTACTACTACTACTACTACTACTACTACTACTACTACTACTACTACTACTACTACTACTACTACTACTACTACTACTACTACTACTACTACTACTACTACGACGACGACGACGACGACGACGACGACGACGACGACGACGACGACTACTACTACTGCTGCTGCTGCTGCTACTACTACTACCACTACTACTACTACTACTACTACTACTACTACTACTACTACTACTACTACTACTACTACTACTACTACTACTACTACTACTACTACTACTACGTTGCCAAAAGTAATGATGCAGGGCCAGGGAAAGCAACAGGTATAGCCAATTAATGTTGTAAAATACCAATCTAGTCATAGACCTTTTTAAACGCATGTAGGTACAGACAAATGGGCTTCTATGAATTCCCACAAAGCAGTGCACTTAAGGCACTTCAAACCCACTCAAAGTACAGGAATGACGTTTCCTGAAATTTGAACAGCCAAATATCAGTCTCAGGTGTGGTCAAATGAAACCTTGAAATGTTAAAATTTTATATCTTAAATTGGTCTTATAAAGTCATTGCATTCCCTTTTATTTTAACATATTTGCTTAATGGATTTATTTTAAGATCTTGAAATTCCGTCAGCCATAGCGAGTAAAGCACCAATCGTGTGGTTCCCTGCTGACCCCGTGACTCATGGAACATGTTGGCCAGTCTAGTACTCACAGCTTCATGCGCAACACACAATGATACATAGTAATAAGGCTTGCTTTTTAGAGTGTTTAGATAAGGTTAGATCTAGAATAACTTTCAGTTTTACATTGAAATTGATCGAAGATCATTATTATATTGAATTAAACACATGAAAAATAATTGTTTTCTTCTGTAGATCTAAATCTATGGTTTGAAGAAGAGTGGTCCTCTTTAAACTAGCGAATTAAAACATCATATCCAAATTCAAAACCCGAAATCTTTACATACAGAGTTGTTTATATTGTATTTCAATTAAAGTAAAATAAATTCCTCGTTTTAATTAGATAACAAGAGGGAACTTTTCTCAGATCAATGAAGGTTATTTTTATCATTTTTTTCTTGATTGCATTTATCAAACGAATCAACCCGTGTACATCCATAATATTGTATACCAGAAACTTTTCAAATAGCAAATTCAAACTCAATAGTTCTTAGCTTTCAATGTTAAGTATGCATATATTTTAAACCTTTGAAATTTTTGAGCTAAACTAACACATATCACTGTAATGCCAAAGGCTTGCAATAAAAGTTTTCCAACTAAACATCAAAAGTTTCATTTTGAATAGTCTCAGACACGTGGCCAGTATCTTGAAAATCCATAAGATTAAACCGCAAACATTGTATAGTCAGAATCTTTTTAATACATAAACTAATTCGAACTTAATATTTTTCACCCTTCAATTTTAATTCTGAGAATTTTAAACCTCTATTTCGATAAGAAATGAGGGAAACACCCAACAATGTAAACCAACAGGCTTGGAATAAAGCTAAGTATTACATCTGAAAACCAATATTTCATTTATGAACTTTTTTCTAGCATCTATTTACAATCAAAACTAGGTTACACACAACATTGTATATCCAGAAGCTTTGGATTAAACATTTAATGATCACAACTTTGTTTTGAAATAAATGTATGTGCATGTATAAACTCACTGATCAAAATCGTAAAAAAAATTTCAATATGCCGTCCTATGAGCACCTACTTAGATACCATAGTAATATCTACTGAAGAAGCAGCAAAACGAGGAATCGACTTCGGTAAAAAGGTTGAGAAAGTAATAAGCATCCTACCTTGGCCATTTTTATACCAGATATCATTTTTTCACCTTAAAAGGTTGCTCTACATGACTACATGACTGGACTACATGACTGCATGACTTTAGTTGCATCCACACTGGATCAATCCGAACCACTTTAGTGTCTTGGTGAGGCAAATACGTGTAGAAAAGCGCCTAGGTTTAGATTACTTCTCCGCTTGAGATCTCTACTCGACTTATACCACATAGAATGTTTTCTTGACATATCTATAAGAAGAGCTTAGAGGTCTTAGGTTTCTGCGCACTTTAAAGCTCTTAAAATAGATGTCGCTAGAGGATAAAATTGATGTATTTGCAAACTTGTTTTTGTTACGAATATCTCATCTTGGGAGATTTTTCTGTTCATTGGGAAAGTACAGAAATCAGCTGTTGAAATACTGGTAAAGTGCAAAAGCTTTGACTGCAATTTCCGAATGGTCTCTTTGTTAAAAACCAAATTAGAGGAAATTTACACGAACCTTTTTCAATTTGGATCCGTCAAGTTCGTTTTGGCGTCTGTAAATACTGTAGTCTATTATTCCTCTGTCCATCTAAAAGGCGTTTTTTTTTTTCAAGAAAAAGTGTTATGGGAAGGCGAAAGCGACTTTATTTTTCTTTCATTGTGTATTTCAGTCTTAATGGCATGGTCATAACATGCGCATTGACATGTTAAGTATTGGATAAAACAGAACACTTCATTTGCAAAAAAAAAATATTGATCCGAAGGCACTAAAGGTAAATGTGAAATTCAAGATATTAGGATCAAACATTAGAGGCGTTGAAGTGGCGTGCTAAAGCTTTCCAAGAGAGGCGACGAAGGGCAACAAAACATTGATATATTATTCTGTTTGAGAAATGTCAAGATGTGCCCCGTCTCCGATATTGTGTCTCGGTGTTTTACAATCGATATGTACGCTGGAACTATCCATCCAGGCAAAGACGTTTCAGATAAAAGACTAAGATATTTAAATTGTTACACTGAACTGTATGTAGAGCATTGTCTTTTCCTATATTATGTGAACTTCATCGATTATAGATAAAGCTTGCAATTTGATTGTTATAGTCTTAAGACATTTCAGTCTGCGGAAGTATGACAAAGAGTGTGAATTACTCATAATCCTCAAGATAAACCTCTCCTATATAAGCATTATATTTTTTTTTAAGTCTACAATCGGCAGCACCCATGTTTCGCAGTAGCAGTGCTGAAACCAGCGCTTGTGGCTGTTGTAAAGTATGGCGAGAAGTAATCCAGAGCAGCAGACAAATGGCTGGGAAGGAATGTACGCGGACGAATGTTCAGGACTAAAAAAAATCAGGGGCTGCCCCTGGTAATCGAAGACGATAAAAATCCTATTAATCAAAACTAATTCTCTGCACAACTGTCATTTTGGACAGATCTAGTTTTTTTTTTTTTGCAAATAAAAGCTCCACGGAACTTCAACCCCAGATTGGGACAGATGTGCTGTAGGTGATACTGTCAGAGGTATGAGGGGTGTCACCTGAAATGTTTTGGTTCTTTTTTATATTAAGAATGATAATTATGGATATAGTCCAGAAGTATTCATGCACATCGCAATACTGACAATATGCAGACATAGGAACAATTTGGAGATAATTCAGAAGTTTTGTAGTGGTAATCAATTCATATTAATATATTATCCACATCAGAACGCTGAAAATGTCTGCAGTCATAGCGACAATATTAGAGATAATTCAGAAGTTTCGTAAAGGTAATAAATTCATTCCATTTCATCACAACGCTGAGAATATCTGCAGACATAGGAACAAATTGGAGATAATTCAGAAGTTTGGTAGTGGTAATAAATTCGTATTTATCCACATCAGAATACTGAGTATACCTACCAGTCTGCCCAACAATAAACTGACAACACACTTTGATATCATGTTTTTATCACACAGACATACACAGTCTATGTAACAAGATGGCTTTTTGGCACTTGAGGAAAATCATTTGGCGTGGATTTAAAGGGACGCACAATGGCCTACTGAACAGATTTGGGTGGAAATAATAACCGTGTATGATTTACGAGTTCATACCACAAGATTTAGCTTACGGTACTTTACTACTGTTTAAACAGTGGTAAATTAAAATGCGCAAAGTATAGTAAAAACTTTGCAGGATCGAGTAAAATGGAGGATAAAGTAACATCCATCCTGAGAGACGCGTGTAAGATTTGGATGGGTGACCATATATCTGAAGGTGATTTTAGCTCGACCTCACCTAAGAATAATTTTGACAAAGATTGCAACTACTACATCTTCTTCCTCGAATTTCATGAACTTTGACCTTCTCTCAGTTTAAGTTGTCGTTTACCTCTGTTTTAACGAACAGTGAATGTGACATCCCAATAGCTCAGTAAAATACTCTTTGGAAAGCCCTAGTGAACGCGAACTGAATGCGATAGAGATCACCCTTCTTTGTGTGAACAGAAAAAAATAAGTAGAGGAGAAAAAAAGATAAACAAAAATCATTGATGCGGTGGAGATAAATTCCGTGTAGAGTTGAAGCGACAGTTATTTTGTCCCTAAGATAGGGTGTGTTTGTGTTTGCTGCTTACTGTACCGCACAGTGTCAGGCAGTGGCGACCTCTCAGCAGCGAGGGATGGCCAAGTTTGGCGGCGCCATGTCATGTCTTGTCTCCACCAACCCTGAAGACCTGGCCTGTTCGCCATGTTTACAAACACAGTAAGTGCAAGACGTAGACAGGAAAAACGAAACAGTGGGAAACCGGTGACCGGTAAACAACCGACTGACCCATGGGGGGCGACGGGGAGATCGGGGGAGAGGAATGAACAAGAGAAGAAAATGTTTAAAAACAGGGGAGGAAAAGAATGGAGAAAACGCAACTAGATAAACAGAGTCAGAAAGAGAGAGAGAGAGAGAGAGAGAGAGAGAGAGAGAGAGAGAGAGAAAGGGAGAGATGTAGAGAGACAGAAAGATAGAGACAGACAGACAGACATAGAGACAGAGAAAGAGAGAGAAGGAGATAGAGAGAAAGAGAAAGGGATAGATATATAGAGACAGAAAGATACAGACAGACAGACAGACATAGAGACAGAGAAAGAGAGAGAGAAGGAGATAGATTGAGAGAGAGAGAGAGAGAGAGAGAGAGAGAGAGAGAGAGAGGGGGGGGGGGGTGAGGGAGGGAAACCGTCGACCTCGAGCGGTGTTGAGAAACATTTGATTCCGCCATGTTGAGGGGATTTGAAAAACTTCCACCTTTGACCGGGAAAAGTGAATTCACAGAGTTGTGGCAGGGGCTCGGTTGGTTTTTCTAGGTCAGAAAATATGTCCTTTTTCCGGAGTGTAAATCTGTGGTCGGGGAGACGGTTGTGCAGTGTGAGCGTCTGTATCTCGGTCGATCCAGACTCTCTCTGTGGACGGACTGGAATAGGACTGGAACCTCTTCTGTAGTGGGGCCATGTTGACTTTGAGGCCAGACCCGTAAAGAGACATCGTCTGCAACATTTTGGATCACTACGAAGAGCTTTGTCGTTTGCTACAATTGTCTATTTGGAAGTCACCTGTGTTTTCAGTAGACCAAGTTAGCTTTCAGACTTGGAGTCCGATATAATGAAAGTTCTGATTATCGGGAATTTCTACGGATAATATAAAAGTATGCATACATTTGCATAGGAAGCCTCTGTGAATTTTTTCCCTAACTTTGTTGTCCACTGATCTTCCTGACACTTACATTACATCTTGCAGGCAAATATTTTCTATCTTTAGGGATCTATTTTTCACAATACGTCAGGATTATATCTTTACCATTTGAGCAATGTATCTGTGAGCTCTCCTATTTGGCATTGCATACGTTTGGGGGTGTAGCTTAACACGTTGCGTATTGCTCTCTTTCTACACCCCGACACACATTCAAAGGTAAAATTTTGGAGTTGTAAGCTCAGTACTTCATTGACCTAAGGAAACCAAAGTATAAACTCTGAAGAATGGAAAGACCTTCAGGCCCGTACCATGAGTTGGGAATATGATGGACATAAAGTATGGATCAGCAATGAAATTTTAATATTTGGGTCCGATATTTGTAGGGTAAGTTCTTTTAACACCTTCTCTAACTATCAGGCAATTGATCATCCTCTACATGGAATCATACAAGTATTGTCCACTTTGCTAATGGTGGTCACCGCCACAAGAAATCAGCATTTACTGGGAAGCTTTGTATCCGTCCAGTCTCACTTTGCTTGGCCTGAGTAAGCGAAACACGTGTGGCTCAGCTTGAAAGATTCGGTCACATAATTCAATACATTCAATATTTTTTTTAAAAAATTAATGATACTCATGCCGCTAGTTCTCTTAAGGTCGGGTGGTCCAATAGGTTGTGCGTCGGACTCTTGTTCCACAGACTGTCATTTGACTCGCACTTGCTGAAGCTTTGTGTTACGAAATATTCTTTTTTTTTTTTGTTGTTAATTTTGTAATGATATCAGGATATATACTGGCTTTATTTGATAAAAACATAATTATAATATTATGTAGGAAAGTGCCGTACCTATTGGGACACGACAGTCAAATATCAAGCTTACGACCTGTGCAGTGAACAGGAAAGTGGACATAGCTGCAGTGGTGCGGCACATGCTGTGAGTGAGCATCCTAACATAGGACTGGACAGAACAGTCTATCAAGGGACAGACCTCTAGTAGCGCAGTACAGCTGTGAGTGAGCATCCTAACATAGGACTGGACAGAACAGACTGTCACGGGGCAGACCTCTAGTAGCGCAGTACAGCTGTGAGTGAGCATCCTAACATAGGACAGGACAGTCACGGGACAGACCTGCAGTAGCGCGGTAAATTCTGTGAGTGAGCATCGTAACATAGGACAGGACAGTCACGGGACAGACCTGCAGTAGCGCGGTAAATTCTGTGAGTGAGCATCGTAACATAGGACAGGACAGAACAGTCTACCAAGGGACAGACCTCTAGTAGCGCAGCACATGCTTTGAGTGAGCATCGTAACATCGGACAGGACAGAACAGGACAGTCACGTGACATACCTGCAGTAGTGCAGTACATGCTGTGAGTGAGCGTCGTAACATCGGACAGGACAGAACAGGACAGTCACGTGACAGACCTCTATTAGCGCAGTACATGCTGTGAGTGAGCGTCGTAACATAGGACAGGACAGGACAGGACAGGACAGGACTGTCACAGGACAGACTTCAGTAGCGCAGTACATGCTTTAGAGCGCAACACATTCGCTAATACGAGAAAACCCGAGATAGAACTATCTTAGAGCGGTTGAGCTTTATGTCAGTCTTATCGCAGATGTTTCCGACGTCTCCTTATCAGGTGAATGTTGGGCTTGGCTGAGCGGCGCACCGGGCTTCATGGACCCGTGAGAAACCCGGGATGGGCTTGGTAGATATGGGGAGATTGGTCAGACACCGACTTTGGAAAATATGGAAGGATTTAAACGTTGGGCAGCATAACAGCTGAGACAACCTGACCGGTCAGAATCTCCCTACCAATATCCCGGTTGCTAAGAAACAGTTATTAGATCGCGAAGCTTTAAAAAGATCAAGCCAGATTTCACGCAGAGTAAATGATGGATGTTATCGGAAATTCTTCTCAAGTGATGGGAGGGTTGAAAGAGATAATCGTTGGGCAGTTAAAAAATCGTGTTATAGATTAGTCCAAGAGCACAAGATGTAGAAGGATCGAAAAAAAAAGGTTAAGTTCTAAATATCGGGTATTGATTGAATGCGTTATGTAGCTGCTGATTCATTTTGTTAAATTTTTCTAGTTTTGTTGTTTTGTTTTTGTTTGTTTGTTTTCTTGTCTTTGCTATTGGTTTTGTCGTATATTTCTTTACGTCCCTATTTTCTTTGATGTTTTTTTTTTCCTTTCATTGTTGTTATCCTTATAGTGGCGGTTCTCATTGTCGCTTTATGTTCGTAATGATTGATGGGGAAGTTTGTTTGGAAAAGTGAAAGAAATAGTACAGATTGCAGTGACCACGGCAACAGGAATATTTCTGAAGAGGTTGTGAAAGAAATGTTAGAGATTGTAGTAACCACGGTAACAGGAATGTTTCTGGAAGAGGTTGTGAAAGAAATGTTAGAGATTGTAGTAATCACGGCAACAGAAATATTTCTGAAGAGGTTGTGAAAGAAACGTTAGAGATTGTAGTAACCATGGGAAAAGAATATTTTCTGGAAGAGGTTGTGAAAGAAATATTAGAGACAATAGTAACCGCGGCAGCAGGAATATTTCTGAACGTAACTGTGGTGGAAGTATTAGAGATTCTAGCAACCATGGCAATCGATTTATTTGTGGAATTAGCGATGATAGATGAACTATAGAATGTCGTATTGTAACCATGAACCAGGAATATTTTAGTACTATTTTCTATAAAAGCGTTAGAGATTTTGATCGTCAATTGCATTATTAGCCAAAATTCCGAGGAACAGTCGTTCTCATTGTACAAAACAAGTTCAAAGTGTCCAGGTAGACTGCGGTCCAGAGCCACTGTAGTCGCGCCCAGCGGATTGGCATTGGCACAAAAGAAAAACTATCTCTTTAGATTTACTAAATTTATCAATTTCTATACAGAGCCCCGGGGTTATGCCCTTTCTCTCTCTCTCTCTCTCTCTCTCTCTCTCTCTCTCTCTCTCTCTCTCTCTCTCTCTCTCTCTCTCTCTCTCTCTCTCTCTCTCTCTCTCTCTCTCTCTCTCTCTCTTTCTCTCTCTCCTTCTCTCTCTCCTTCTCTCTGTCTATCTATCTAACTCTCTTTCTCTCTATCTATCTATCTATCTATCTATCTATCTATCTATCTATCTATCTATCTATCTATCTATCTATCTCTCTCTCTCTCTTTCTCTCTCTCTCTTTCTCTCTCTCTTTCTCTCTATCTATCTATCTATCTATCTAACTCTCTCTCTCTCTCTCTCTCTCTCTCTCTCTATCTATCTATCTATCTATCTAACTCTCTCTATATAAGTCCTAAAGCAACTCACACATAAAGTCTTATATACGGAACAAGAAACATAAAAAAAAACAGATTTCTTCAACAACACGGCATGTTTGTGGCGCACAGGCATTGGTAATAAGTCAAGAGTGTGAAATCACCTCGTATATGAATGGGTCATAAGTCATAGTGTGAGATAGCCTCGTATATGAATGGGTCATAAGTCAGTGAGTAAAATCACCTTGTACATGAATGCGTCATAAGTCATAGTGTGAGATAGCTCGTATATGAATGGGTCATAAGTCAGTGTGTAAAATCACCTTGTACATGAATGCGTCAAAAGTCATAGTGTGAGATAGCTCGTATATGAATGGGTCATAAGTCAGTGTGTAAAATCACCTTGTACATGAATGCGTCAAAAGTCATAGTGTGAGATAGCTCGTATATGAATGGGTCATAAGTCAGTGTGTAAAATCACCTTGTACATGAATGCGTCAAAAGTCATAGTGTGAGATAACCTTGTACATGAATGCGTCATAAGTTAGAGTATGAAATAGCCTGAGAATCCAAACCCTTGGAACTTCTAATTTATTTCATTTTCAAATTGACGATAAGCCTTTCTTTCACCTGCATTTTCCATCTGCTAAATCATTCTCCCTAAAAAATTCATTCCAACTTTCTCTCTCGCCTGTTTTGCCCATCTCCCCAACCATTCTCTCTCGCCTGTATTGCCCATCTCCCCAACCATTCTCTCTCGCCTGTATTACACATCTCCCCAACCATTCTCTCTCGCCTGTATTGCCCATCTCCCCAACCATTCTCTCTCGCCAGTATTGTCCATCTCCCCAATCATTCTCTCTCGCCAGTATTGTCCATCTCCCCAATCATTCTCTCTCGCCAGTAATGTCCATCTCCCCAACCATTCTCTCTCGCCTGTATTGCCCATCTCCCCAACCATTCTCTCTCGCCTGTATTACACATCTCCCCAACCATTCTCTCTCGCCTGTATTACACATCTCCCCAATCATTCTCTCTCGCCAGCATTGCCCATCTCCCCAATCATTCTCTCTCGCCTGTATTGCCCATCTCCCCAACCATTCTCTCTCGTTTGTATTGCCCATCTCCCCAACCATTCTCTCTCGTTTGTATTGCCCATCTCCCCAACCATTCTCTTTCGCCAATATTGTCCATCTCTTTAACCATTCTCTCTTGCCTGTATTGCCCATCTAGCCAACCATTCTCTCTCGCCTGTATTGCCCATCTCCCCAACCATTCTCTCTCGCCTGTATTGCCCATCTCCCCAACCATTATCTATCGCCTGTATTGGCCAACTCCCCAACCATTCTCTCTCGCCAGTATTGCCCATCTCCCCAACCATTCTCTCTCGCCTGTATTGCCCATCTCCCCAACCATTCTCTCTCGCCTGTATTGCCCATCTCCCCAACCATTCTCTCTCGCCAGTATTGCCCATCTCTCCAACCACTCTCTTTCGCCAGTAATGTCCATCTATCCAATCATACTCTCTCGCCAGTATTGCCCATCTCCCCAATCATTCTCTCTCGCCAGTATTGTCCATCTTCCCAATCATTCTCTCTCGCCAGTAATGTCCATCTATCCAATCATACTCTCTCGCCAGTATTGCCCATCTTCCCAACCATTCTCTCTCGCCAGTATTGTCCATCTATCCAACCATTCTCTCTCGCCAGTAATGTCCATCTATCCAATCGTACTCTCTCGCCTGTATTGCCCATCTTTCTAACCATTCTCTCTCTCGCCAGTATTGCCCAGCTTCCTAACCATTCTCTCTCGCCTGTATTGCCCATCTTTCTAACCATTCTCTCTCTCGCCAGTATTGCCCATCTTCCTAACCATTCTCTTTCGCCTGTATTGCCCATCTCCCCAGCGCTTCTCTCTCGCCTGTATTGCCCATCTCCCCAACACTTCTCTCTCGTCTGTATTGCCCACCTCCCCAATCATTCTCTCTCGCCAGTATTGTCTATCTCCCTAACCATTCTCTCTCGTCTGTTTTTCCCATATCCCCAATCATTTTCTTCAGCCTCCAGTTTCCACTTGGCCACTACACCCTTAGCAGATCAACACAGATCTAAACCATTAAGAACTTTTTCTTTGACCAAGTGTGCAGCAAGCGAAACTTCACGTGTATTGTTCTGTTCTGCAGTTTCTTCTTACTAGTCTACGACGGGACAATCGAGCAATACAGAAGAGTCAGCCATCTGTGTCCCTTGCCCTGCTGTCTCCGTGTTTGTCTGTGTCTCTATGAAATAGTACCGGTAGTCTGTGTCTTCACTGGGCAAGCGTAGCTGTCTGTTTGGTTGTCTCACTGCCTTTCTCGATGCATGTTTTTCTCTCTCTCTCTCCTCTCTTGTTCTCTCTCTCTCTCTCTCTCTCTCTCTCTCTCTCTCTCTCTCTCTCTCTCTCTCTCTCTCTCAATCTCTCTCTCGCTCTCTCTCGCTCTCTGTCATTTTATCTCTTTATCGATACCTTTCCATCTTTTAATCTATGATCTGAATACTCTATCTATCTATCTATCTATCTATCTATCTATCTATCTATCTACCATACAATCTGTCCTGTTACCCATAAAAACAAAAAGCGATGAGATTATCTACCTATAAACCTGCTTTGATTGTTTTAAGCTTTTACAACGACTAGTAATACACTTTTAAGGATTTTTGTTTTGTTTTTGTTTTATTTTTTTTATTTATCTAAAAGTGCCCAGAGTAAAGGAGTCTTGGTAACTCTTCCCATACGTCAGACACCTACTTGTACCTTCAAGTCTTTCAAATGAGGTAGCCTTTTTCCATTTTTAGAAGTCTATAGAAAGAAGCGCCCCTTTACTATCACACTGGCTTCTCGGCTTTATGTGAACACTCAACTGGTATACCGACAAATTGTACTGATATAATGATAGTCTAGTGGTGGACATTTAACTGGTATACCGACAAAGTGTACTGATATAATGATAGTCTAGTGGTGGACATTTAACTGGTTTACCGACAAATTGTACTGGTATGCTGATAGTCTAGTGGTGAACATTTAACTGGTATACCGACAAATTGTACTGGTATACTGATAGTCTAGTGGTGAACATTTAACTGGTATACCGACAAATTGTACTGGTATACTGATAGTCTAGTGGTGAACATTTAACTGGTTTACCGACAAATTGTACTGGTATACTGATAGTCTAGTGGTGAACATTGTATCGCCAGACCGAAAGTCTAATTGTGAAAATTCAACCGATATTATATCGACAGTCTATTTATGTAAGGTGAATAGTATGCCGGTATATCGAAAGTCTATTGATGAACATTCTGTCGACATTATGGACATTCTAGTGATGACTTTGTGAATATTATGTTGCTATGCTGATAGTCTAGTAGTGAACATTCTATCGGCATATCGACAGTTTACAGGAGAATATTGTATTGGCGTACTCAGTCTTGTGGTGGACATTGTCCCGTGGTATCTAAATTTTGATGCCCTCTGAATAGTGGTAACTGGTCTAATTTCAAACCATACGACTCTAATTTGAATGCCCTCTTTTTAGTGGTAACTGATCTGATTTCAAACAAGACCTCTCTAGATTTCAATGCCGGCTGTTTAGTGGTAACTGATCTGATTCAAACATGACCTCTCTAGATCCCAATGCCCTCTTTTTAGTGGTAACTGGTCAGATTCAAACATGACCTCTCTAGATCTCAATGCCCTCTGTTTAGAGGTAACTGGTCTGATTTCAAACTAGACTTCTCTGCATCTCGATGCCCTCTGAATAGTGGTAACTGGTCTGATTTCAAACAAGACCTCTCTAGATCTCAATGCCCTTTGTTTAGTGGTAACTGGTCTGATTTCAAACAAGACCTCTCTAGATCTCAATGCCCTCTGAATTGTGGTAACTGGTCTGATTTCAAACAAGACCTCTGTACCTATCGATGTTTTCTGTCTCTGAAGTGGTATAAATTCAAAGTAGACCAATCATTGAATAGAATTCTTACCACTTTACATGAGAATGGAGCCATTATTTTAAATAAATGACACATTTTCATTTCAGATCTAAAGGGTCCAATTTGGTTATGACTTTAACTTTATAACAAACTTTTACAGCTTTAATAAATCATTTTCAGTCCCTAGTTTAGATGGGATCACATGCATCTGTATCATAATATTATTAGAGCAATCTCCACATCAACTGTATATAAGCCTTTTTTCTGAGTATTTATACATTAAGCTGCAACTACAGTAAACAGTCTGAAATTAACGGCAGTCTTTTTCACTTCTGACACGTTGTTCGAACATGAGATAATTAAATTAAAAACAAATTAGGGCCTGCATGAGGCAAAAGAGGATTATGGGGTACATGGTACATCGCCCTGAAAATGGGCGCATCTTTTCACGCTGACAGTTCAAACATTTTATTCGGTGTTGTGGTAAGGTTTAAACTAGTTTTTGGCAGATCATAGAGTGATATGACAGCTCATACCTGATAACTGAATATTCAACAGCTCAGACAAAGTGGAGCTATCAATCTAGTTTCCAATTTTGTCCGCATACAATCACTTCCTGTGCACTTCGTCTCTCGCCTCGCCAGGTGGATGTATATCAGACAGGTAGGAAAAAGAAGAAGAGACAGAGAGAACAAGAACTCAAACATGCATGAGGAGGAGAAAGAATAGAAGAAGGAGAAGGGAAAGGAGGTCAGGAGAAAGAGGAAAGAAAAGGGAGAGGAGGAAAAAAGAGTTCAATAAAGAACAGCAAATGATACTAAAAAGTAAAAAAAAAAAACAGCTTGAAATGACAAAATAGAATTGAGCAGAAATTAGATTAAGTTACTCCTCCCTGTATTCATAGAGAGATTGTCTTCTCCACAGAAAGAAAAGGAAGGGAAAACTTACAGTGCCTGGGTAGCTCCCGTTTAGTCGGCTCATTTATTTTCCTGGTAATCCATAAGAATTCTTCACCTGACTCCTCGCTTCACGGCAGCTGTGTTTACCTAAACTCTAACATCACTTATAATTTTATATCCGCCCGGGGTCAAAGCTGTAGAAGCATGAAATGCTAAGCTAGATCCACAATAGAGATCTAGGACGGTTAAAAATATTTTATTTTGTGGCTCTCCTATGACTTTCAAAAAAGGTTTTATAAACTGGCTGGCCTGGATTCCAGTTTGTTTTCTTCACCTGGCAAGTCACGCCAACCTACACATAAGGTTCCAACCACTGCAATTGTGCAAGTTGAGGGACTAGATTTAGAGTGAAATCTTTGAGAATCGCGGCAGTGTAGCTCTAGCTCTAGTGGCTGAGTGGCTCGGCCAGGTCTAGCTAGATTAGATCAGGTCGAGACAGACAGCCTAGCACTCGACACTCGCCACTCGCCACTCGTTTAAGATCTTGCTCCAACTTCTGGTCCAGTGGCTGTCATGGACTGTCTCAGGTTAGCTCGTTGCTTGTTTGGGCTATGCCCCCTCCCCCTCCCCCACCCCCCACCCCCCCACACACACACACCTCTTTCAGTCGGTCGGCCACCACCTTAGTGTTTACCGTTCATCTATTCAAGGTGATACAGCTGATGGCGATTTTTGTCGTGTATGGCTTAACCTCATCCCTCCTCCCCTCTTAAATACATATATAAATATTAATAAAATTTCGTGTCTTTTACTTGACGCCCCATCACCTCCCTCCCTCCCTCCATTTCCATTTTGACGGTTCCTTCTTCCCGTCCCCTCCTCATTTCTGTTCTATTAATACATATAAAAAGAGTATAGATCTAGTTACAGTCTAACTTTCCGCTTCGTCACACTCAGCATTCATAGATGTGGAACAGGTCACACCAGCCAAATCCCGCTGGAGGACGACTTGGAGAATATATTCTTAAGTTTAGTCTTTTGAGCTGAAACCTCTCTCTCTCTCTCTCTCTCTCTCTCTCTCTCTCTCTCTCTCTCTCTCTCTCTCTCTCTCTCTCTCTCTCTCTCTCTCTCTCTCTCTAAAAACAGCAAAAGTGAAAATACCACCCTAGGAGGACACCTTGGTAAATAATGAGAATCCAAAAGGCTGCGTCTGTGTTTTTTGTGTAAATAGTGTGAATCGGATACAAAATCATATAGAAAAACGAGGAACGCAACAAAAGCAAAGATAGAAACAATACAACAAATATTAACGTGTTAACGGGTAGAGAAGTGAGCATGCGAGGTGAGAACGTGGCATGTCAAAGGTCCTGTTCATTTTTTTAATCCTTCGCTGCTTCTCTTTTTCCTCTTTCTCTGCCTCTCCCTTTCTTATCTCCCCCTATCCCTTTCTTTCCCTCTCGCTTTCTTTCTTTCCCCCTCTCCCTTCCTCATTCCCTCTCTCCCTTTCTCTCCCTCTCGCTTTCTTTCTTTCCCTCTCTCCCTTTCTCTCCCTCTCGCTTTCTTTCTTTCCCTCTCTCCCTTCCTCATTTCCCCCTCTCCCTTTCTCTCCCTCTCGCTTTCTCTCTTTCCTTCTCTCCCTCCCTCATCTCCCCCTCTCCCTTTCTCTCCCTCTCGCTTTCTCTCTTTCCTTCTCTCCCTCCCTCATCTCCCCCTCTCCCTTTCTCTCCCTTTCGCTTTCTTTCTTTCCCTCTCTCCCTTTCTCTCCCTCTCGCTTTCTCTCTTTCCTTCTCTCCCTCCCTCATCTCCCCCTCTCCCTTTCTCTCCCTTTCGCTCTCTTTCTTTCCTTCTCTCCCTCCCTCATCTCCCTCTCTCCCTTTCTCTCCCTCTCGCTTTCTCTCTTTCCTTCTCTCCCTCCCTCATCTCCCCCTCTCCCTTTCTCTCCCTTTCGCTTTCTTTCTTTCCCTCTCTCCCTTTCTCTCCCTCTCGCTTTCTCTCTTTCCTTCTCTCCCTCCCTCATCTCCCCCTCTCCCTTTCTCTCCCTTTCGCTTTCTTTCTTTCCCTCTCTCCCTCCCTCATCTCCCCCTCTCCCTTTCTCTCCCTCTCGCTTTCTTTCTTTCCCTCTCTCCCTTTCTCTCCCTCTCGCTTTCTCTCTTTCCCTCTCTCCCTCCCTCATCGCCCCCTCTCCCTTTCTCTCCCTTTCGCTTTCTTTCTTTCCCTCTCTCCCTTTCTCTCCCTCTCGTTTTCTTTCTCTCCCTTTCGCTTTCTTTCTTTCCCTCTCTCCCTTTCTCTCCCTCTCGCTTTCTTTCTTTCCCTCTCTCTCTCCCTTATCTCCCCCTCTCCCTCTCCCCCCCCCCTCTATTCCCTCTCTCTCTCTCTCTCTCTCTCTCTCTCTCTCTCTCTCTCTCTCTCTCTCTCTCTCTCTCTCTCTCTCTCTCTCTCTCTCTCTCTCTCTCTTCATGTGCTTTCCATAACTGTGTACATTTCATGCGCCTTAAAAAAAAACTACAAAAACTGAGATGCATTTTGCTGTAAGTACGCGTTTGATCAAATTGTAAGCTATGTTTTATTCTTTTATTCTTGATTTAGGATTATTGTACTGCTACAGGCCCCACTTCAATGCATACAGTAGGCCTCAAGCGACGCAAGACCAGCCCTGTTCCACTGTTAAGCCAATAATGCACCACTTATTGAACCCACTTCTAGAGTTCGCTCCACACACATGAAAGAGAGATCGGTGAAGAAAAGAAACAAATTAAGGAAAAACCTTGCACTAACTTATTTGCTGTTAAACACGGACTCTACTGAAGCACGGAACAAAACTTGTTTCACAATAATTTTAACATCTGAGATTTAAGTCTCTCATGGATTTTTACAAAGTCTTAATTTTGAGTAAGTTATCCACCAAGAGCCTGCACTCCTTTACACGCACATTTTTTTTTTCCAGAACACTACGAAATTGAACTAATTGCTCTGAAATATTAAAGCCCTTAGCAAAATCCAGGATGGTGCGGTGAATGTTGGCTTTGGGCTGCTATACTGTTTATTACTACATATCAGATTTAATCATGACAAAAACAACATTGAGATTGAGAGGAAAAAATATGAATTATGTTAATTATGAAAATAAGTTGTTTTAGGTGAGATGAATAGGTCGGTTAATAGAGCGAGGAGTGACATGGCAGTTCGATAGAGGCCACCTGGCTCTCTGGACGCTAAATCCATTTTTTATTGTTATAATTCCATCTTCGTCATGACAGTTTCATGTTCTATCCAGCAGCATGAATTTTTAAAACGGCTTAAAATTGTACAAACAGGTAATCTTTTTTTTTATTTATTTAAACATTATTCTTAATATCAAAAACAAAACTTCCTGAAAATCAGCGGCACGTTTGGAAGATCTAGATCTACATGTACATATTTTTCTGTAAATCAAACTACAGTAGACTACGGTTAAATCGATGGTGTCGTTGGTCGATTTATTTTTCCTATCCATCGCCTGAAAGGGTTCTTGTTTTTGTCCTTATTCTCCCCTTTATCATGAAAAAAGCTTTTTGTTAGCTGTTTTTACACCTACTGTTATTACTATGAATTTCTGTGAATAGACTCGTGAAGATGTTTTACTCTTGTCTTTCAACTGTTTTGTTTAATGCTGCCTATTTTATTGAGATTTTGAAAAATGGCAAAAAAAAAAAACAACACCTGAGCGGTAAGCGAGATTATTTATTACGCTCTAGATTATCCAAGAACATGATTGTAAATGTAGAATTAATATAGTCCTCCATCAACATTCTTGATTCATGGAGAAAATGATTTTGAATACGTTATATTAGGATTTTACCTAATAAAGGCACCGTGAATTAATGGTAATTAAGATAGATATGGCATATTATGTTCACTCAAAGGTATTGAATTTTGATAACAAAAAGGAGAGTGTTTTCGCAACACGCACAAAGATTGCACATTGATCTACAAGTTTTTGTTTTTGTTTTGGTCGGTTTGTTGTTGTTGTTGTTGTTGTTGTTGTTGTTGTTGTTGTTGTTGTTGTTGTTGTTGCTTTGTTTTGTTGAGTGGTTGTTTTTTTTTGTGTGTTGTTGTTTTTTTGTTTAATTGCTTTTTGGGTTGTTTTTTATTTGTTTGTTTTTGTTTTTTGTTGTTTTTTTTTTTTTTTTGTTCTTTGTTCTCTTTACATCTGATTCTACGATCTATTAATTAACGTTAATACACCTTGAGGTTTTATCATAACCGAAACAAAGTAGGTACATAGAACCTTTTGGAATTCATACATACAGATATAACATTCTCGTAGATTCCATTGCCCAAGAATTTCCTCCAACGAGCTTCCTAAAGTGTAATTTCATATGCCAGCAGATTGGTTTACACAGAAAGATGCCTAATGTTATAATTATTATCAGCGTTACACACCAGAATCGAAATGAAGATAAACACGTAGACTTCCAACTTTATTTGTCTCTTACAAAGATAGATAAATCCACAGAGAGCGAGTACACAGACAATTTGTTGTATGAGAAGTAGTGGTAGTAATATGATGATTTTATCATTGTGGTCAATAGTGCGAATGATGTAGGTGTCAAAACAAAGATGAAGCTGGTTAGTTGAAAAATATTCATAGGGAGTTTTGAAAAAAGATGAATGGATTTAGCCTACAACTGGAATTAAGATCTGAAATTTAAAAGTTTAGACCCTTAGCTCATTGCACTGTTTTCTTATGTCAAGCTGATTTGTTGTGAATCAAAAGCTTATTTAATATTTCTGTTTACAGATATGGATTTAGATCATTTAGATAAAAATAGAATCTTGATTCGATCTTAATTGAGATCATAAATTGCTTCTCCTGATATAAAATCTATGAAATTATAACTTAGACGCTTTATTGAATCTCTCATCAAGATTATAGTTGTATTGCTACTGCATTTGCGTTAAGATTAGTGTAAACAGAGCATAAATGGATATATGTGTTAATGCATACATAGTTGTCTTGGCTCTGGAAAGAATTAGTTAATACTCTAATTGCAATGCAGCCTTGTTCGTCCACAGCCGGAGAGACCTACAATGAGATTATTTGAAATACGAACTAATAGGATAACGAGGATGAGACCTACAATGAGATTATTTGAAATACGAACTGATAGGATAACGAGGATTGAGACCTACAATGAGATTGTTTGAAATACGAACTGATAGGATAACGAGGATTGAGACCTACAATGAGATTATTTGAAATACGAACTGATAGGATAACGAGGATGAGACCTACAATGAGATTATTTGAAATACGAACTGATAGGATAACGAGGATTGAGACCTACAATGAGATTGTTTGAAATACCAACTGATAGGATAACGAGGATTGAGACCTACAGTGAAAGTGATTGAAAAATACATCCCAACTGATAGGATAACGAGGATTGAGACCTACAGTGAAAGTGATTGAAAAATACATCCCAACTGATAGGATAACGAGGATTGAGACCTACAGTGAAAGTGATTGAAAAATACATCCCAACTGATAGGATAACGAGGATTGAGACCTACAGTGAAAGTGATTGAAAAATACATCCCAACTGATAGGATAACGAGGATTGAGACCTACAGTGAAAGTGATTGAAAAATACATCCCAACTGATAGGATAACGAGGATTGAGACCTACAGTGAAAGTGATTGAAAAATACATCCCAACTGATAGGATAACGAGGATTGAGACCTACAGTGAAAGTGATTGAAAAATACATCACAACTGATAGGATAACGAAGATGAGACCTACAGCGAAAGTGATTAAAATACGAACTGATAGAATAACGAAGATGAGACCTACAGTGAGATTGTTTGAAATACCAACTGATAGGATAACGAGAATGAGACCTACAGTGAAAGTGATTGAAAAATACATCACAACTGATAGGATAACGAGGATTGAGACCTACGGTGAAAGTGATTGAAAAATACATCCCAACTGATAGGATAACGAGGATTGAGACCTACAGTGAAAGTGATTGAAAAATACATCACAACTGATAGGATAACGAAGATGAGACCTACAGCGAAAGTGATTAAAATACGAACTGATAGAATAACGAAGATGAGACCTACAGTGAGATTGTTTGAAATACCAACTGATAGGATAACGAGAATGAGACCTACAGTGAAAGTGATTGAAAAATACATCTCAACTGATAGGATAACGAGGATTGAGACCTACAGTGAAAGTGATTGAAATATCAACTGATAGGATAACAAGGATGAGAACTACAGTGAGAGTGTTTGAAATACCAACTGATAGGATAACGAGGATGGGACCATCTAAAGTGAAAGTGATTGAAATACCAACTAATAGGAGAACAAGGATGAGACCTACAGTGAGAGTGTTTGAAATACCAACTGATAGGATAACAAGGATGAGACCTACAGTGAGAGTGATTGAAATATCAACTAATAGGATAACGAGGATGGGACCACCTGAAGTGAAAGTGATTGAAATATCAACTAATAGGGTAACAAGGATGAGACCTACAGTGAGAGTGTTTGAAATACTAACTGATAGGATAACAAGGATAAGACCTACAGCAAGAGTGTTTGAAATATCAACTAATAGGATAACGAGGATGAGACCTACAGTGACATTGTTTGAAATACGAACTGATATGATAACAAGGATGAGACCTACAGTGAGAGTGTTTGAAATACCAACTGACAGGATAACAAGGGTGAGACCTACAGTGAGAGTGTTTGAAATACCAACTGACAGGAAAACAAGGGTGAGACCTACAGTGAGAGTGATTGAAATATCAACTAATAGGATAACGAGGATGGGACCACTTAAAGTGAAAGTGATTGAAATATCAACTAATAGGGTAACGAGGATGAGACCTACAGTGAGAGTGTTTGAAATACTAACTAATAGGGTAACAAGGATGAGACCTACAGTGAGAGTGTTTGAAATACCAACTGATAGGATAACAAGGATGAGACCTACAGTAAGAGTGTTTGAAATACTAACTGATAGGATAACGAGGATGAGACCTACAATAAGAGTGTTTGAATTTCCATCTCGATGTATTCCATGACTATCGAGAAAACAGTGTATACCTCGTGGACTGATGAGAAACTTTCAGTTTTAAAAAGAGCGCCGTCATTAAATCGTCGGGAAAATATAATCTTACATGGTGTAAACAACGAAATAAACAAACAGCATCTGCTCCCAACTATTCATCAATCTAAAGGCCTATTAGTGAAAACAAAAAATTACTTCCTGACGATCGCAAGCTAATGCTTTTAACTGGGGCAAAATTTAAATAAAGTTCCTAGGCATTTCTCAACACCGATCTAAATAGCTTTCTCTCTTTCTTTAATTCCCTTTGTATGTGGAGTGAGGAGTATAGTAAGTCCTCAACCAGCAACAACCAGGTTCAGGTAAACAAAGAGTAAGCCAAGCGCTCGATCAATGGACTTTTTTGTTGTTTGTAAGGATGTCCCTGCTGTTATGGTTCATGCTGTTATTCATATCCTGCTGCTTCAAAGAAATTTCTTGAACTGGCTTTTAATTTTAATAAAGTCTACACCGAGACCGATCAATATTTCTTTTCATTCATTATAACAAGACAATAAAGTCCTTGATGAAGCCTTTTGGAGTTTTTACAATAAATTAGCCACAATGATTTATGAACACCATTTTAATCATTCAAAAAAGTACTCAAAATAATTTGTGTTTAACAACTGAGTAAATACATCAGGAAGTCTTCACAGGAAGCTCCAGGTGAAAGATTAGTTTAAAAGAAATAGAAGAGTTGAACACCTGGTCAATGGGGACAACGATCCTCCAAGGTCAAAGGTGAGAGTTAATCGTCCTCATTCGCCTATTGACTCTGGTTCGCTCGCTTTTAAACATACAAATCCTCCTCTTTCTCCTCCTCCGCCACCTGCTTCTCCTTCTCCTCCTCCTCCTCCTACTACTACTACTACTACTACTACGACTACTACTACTACTACTTCTACTACTACTACTACTACTACTACTACTACTACTACTACTACTACTACTACTACGACTACTACGACTACTACTACTACTACTACTACTACTACTACTACTACTACTACTACTACTACTACTACTACTACTACTACTATTACTACTACCACCACTACTACTACTACTACTACTACCACTATTAATAATGAAAATTACTTTAAAAATTCTACTTATAATACTACTACCACTATTACTGCTACAACTGCTACCGTTACAGCTACAACCGAAGCAACACAATGGTGATGGTCGTGTTTTTAGTGATAGTAAGTGCTCTTATGGAGGTTATGGTGGCAGTGGTTGTGGTAGTAGTGGTTGTATTGATAGTGCTGATAATGGTGGTAGTGGTGGCAATGATGATGGCGGTGGTGGTGGTGGTAGTGATTCAGATGGTAATGGTGGCAGTGATGATTTTGGTGGTGCCGGTGGTGGTAGTAGTGGCAGTGGTGGAAGTGATGGTAGTAGTAGTGGTAATGGTGGCAGTGATGGTGGTAGTGATATTGATGATGGTGATAGTGGTGGCAGTGATGATGGTGGAGGTGGAGGTAGAAATGGTGGTAGTGACGGTGGTGGCAGTGATCGTGGTGATAGTGGTGGCAGTGATAGTGGTGGCAGTGATGATGACGGTATAATTGGTGATTAAAGGAATTTTTGTGTGTGCATAAAGATGTTGTCAATGGCGATGTTAGTGACCATGGTAGTAGTGGTGGCGGTGGTGGTAATGATGATGTTGGTGATGGGGGCAATAGGATTGTCAAGAGTGTGCATGTGTGTGTGTAATAGCTTTGAAACGACCTGCTCAGATCAGTATGATGAGACTTCCTTCTGCTCAGCCAATCTAACAAAGATCAAATCATTTTATAGAGCCTTTTATAAATGTTCTTTAGATTCAAATAAATGCGAAACTATAAATTCCCTTAAGCCAATGCGCTCTTATGCATTTTTGCGATAATGAATAGCGGTCTAGTAAGCGTTTAAAAGGATTTTTAGAATAGATTCAGAGCTCAGAATCGATTTCCCTGAGATCAAAACTCAATGACAGAAAAAGAAAGTAAAGATGGGAAATAGTAAAAAAAAAAAAAGGACATTATAAAAATAATATGGTTATATTAGCAAAATATTAGGGATAGCCACTTCGATAAAAAGCATAAGTGTTTAATGAAACAGCTTACAATTTGATCAAACGCGACTTACAGCAAAATGTATCTTAGTTTTTGTAGTTTTTTTTTAAGGCTCATGAAATGTACACAATTATGGAAAGCAGCTCTGTTTGATGTCATTCCGACGACTAGTAACTTACACAAGCTCGAATAATTAACTCCCAGAACAGGAAAACTAGTCAAGAATGTTTGGTAAAAGATAAATCAGTAAGAGGGATTCTTACCTGTTCTCTCCAATAATATGAGAAGAAAATAAAAAGGGAGGGCAGCAGTGATGGTGGTGGTGTGTGTGTTTGTGTGTGTGTGTAGGGGCTGGGGCAGGAGCGGAACCAGGTATTAGTCGCACACCAACAAGTACATAGATCTATCTCCTTTTGGTAAATTATTATTGGGTTTATACAATTGAGGGGGGAGAGAGAGAGAGAGAGAGAGAGAGAGAGAGAGAGAGAGAGAGAGAGAGAGAGAGAGAGAGAGAGAGAGAGAGAGAGATAGAGAGAGAGAGACAGACAGAGAGACAGAGACAGACAGACAGACAGACAGACAGACAAACAGACAGACAGACAGATAGACAAACAGAGACAGAGACAGAGATTGAGAGAGAGAGAAAGAGAGAGTGAGTGTGTGATATTGTAAGTGGTAAAATGTGTGTGTATCACAGTATATAAAGTCATCAAGAATGACAGGCACACAAATTAAGACACAAAAGAGAATGAGTAAGTAAAATAAAAGAGAGAGAGAGAGAGAGAGAGAGAGAGAGAGAGAGAGAAAGAGACAGAGAGAGAGACAGAGAGAGGCAGACAGACAGACAGACAGACAGACAGACTGAGGAGATGTTGGTTTCGATGGAGAAAGTGAAAGCTATTGTTTTATAACACACCAGTACAAACATTTTAACTGTGATAATTTTTTTCTGACTGTCTAACCACCAGCAGACTTCCTTTCACTCCTCCCTCACCTCTTCCATCACTGAACTTCGAGCTTTTAACCAATGAGGAACTTGATTTCCTCTCCCTCTATCCTTTTCAAGGCGTTCTTCGTGATTTAACTTACATGTCCTTCCATTGTCCTCTAATTGTGCACGTTTTCCCATTTAAACCATACAACCCCTTGTTCCCCCACCCCACCTTTTTCTCTACGTCCACCTACATGTATCAATGTTTCCACGTTCCGATAAGATAGAGGTCTGTCCCTGTTTAAGTTTAAAAGATTTCATATTTTTGTGACTGATGAAGCTTAGAAAGGCGAAACAACTTGTTGAAATTTTATGTTATCTAATCCCCTTTGTCTATACAGGTCTATACTTAAATTTAAGTGAAATCTACATCTTGTAGGTGGTATTTGTCAGTGAAACCTAACTAATACATGTATCTTAAAGTCGATATTTGCTATTTCTGAGGTTTCGCAGGAAAGGCTTACGGGCCCTAAGCTAGACTACGACGTAATATTTTAGGACTGACACACATCAATTGCATAAACTCCTCCCACTCAGCGGTATGTAGCATACTCGCTTTTCGCAAACATGCTAGCCCTCTCGCCGAGAACGTTACTGTTATGTAAGGGTTACATGATGACTGCCAGCGATGCTCTAATGCCACCGGTACTGAGTTCTAGCGTGGACCAGGTGCAGGCGCGCTATGGAGAGTGTTTCCACTGCTCCACTGCATGCTCACACAGTTACATTACATAACAATCACATGATTCGAGACAGTTTAACCAGCATTAGCCATGTTTCGCAAGTTGAGTTACGTACCGTAAGCATGAGTCATAACGTAACTACCACGTAGTTGTCCTAGCGACGAGTGCAAATCGCCCTGCGTTGTTTACATCGGAAGCCGCAAGCCAGTGTTAGGCCTGGTCAGTCTGGTCAGCTGTTTAGACCAGTGAAATCTGCTGCTGCTGGTAAAACTGTCTCGAATCATGTGATTGTTATGTAATGTAACTGTGTGAGCATGCAGTGGAGCAGTGGAAACACTCTCCATAGCGCGCCTGCACCTGGTCCACGCTAGAACTCAGTACCGGTGGCATTAGAGCATCGCTGGCAGTCATCATGTAACCCTTACATAACAGTAACGTTCTCGGCGAGAGGGCTAGCATGTTTGCGAAAAGCGAGTATGCCACGTACCGCTGGGTGTGAGGAGTTTATGCAAATGATGTCGGTCAGTCTAAAAATATTACGTCGTAGTCTAACTTAGGGCCCGTAAGCCTTTCCTGCGAAACCTCAGAATTATTGGAGTGAGACACCTTTTGGTCACGTTGCACAGGGGTCGGCGTGCACATTGGTCCTTGTCGACGGTGCGTCGTTGACTCATAGGTGCAGGTATTTGGGCGCACCTCTAGTTTCCCAAAGTTTTTTGTTGGTTCTGTTATTTTTAGTTTCCCTCTTTTTCTAGCAGAAATCTAGAAACTTCTAAATAGTACCTGTAACATTACGCAGTTATTTTTTTATCATTATGCTTTCCAAAAAGGTCTATAGTTAATAATTTTAATTATATTTGGCTCTGTTTGTAAACCTATATTCTATTTATCAGCTTGTCCGGTTGTGAATTATGAAGGATCATATTTTGGTTGTGTGTATCTGCTCGCTGTAGTTAGGGCCTCAACAAGCGAACGTGGTAAAATTTAGCGCACTTTCTCGTCACTCTCATTCCAGCCCTCAAAGTGACAGGACGCGTTTTCTTACTGTGTTAAAGTTTTAGAAGATATAAACAGCGTGGGAATCAATGTTTTATTTTTATGTTCCTTAATCAAAGAGAAGTTAATGTAGCTCATTCTTGAATCGTGTGCAAGGTAAAACTTATTTTTTTCTTTATTATTATCATATGACTTTTATTAGAAAAAAAAGATGTTTAGAAATTACACTAAGTTATTTTTTTCCCTTATAATTAAATCTAAAAAAATTGTAAAACAAAATCGCTAGCTTCATATGTTAAATCATTTTCTTTTTTCCTCCTACGTAATAGTTATCTTTTTGTTTTCATCTACGATGGTATTATAATCTTTTTTTTTTTTTTTTGCATGTCTAACTTTACTTTTATAATTATTCACCATAATCCGGGCTTGGTTAAAGACTTACAGTTTTACGGTTGTTGTTTCCCTTGACATTATGATGACTGCTAGGCAGTGGTGTGATAATTGGAGAGGCGGGCGGCGCCCATCAGACTTAGTATTGAGCCTATTGTTTTATCTAGTGTGTTTTGTACGATATACGTGGGAAAAACTGAACTTAGTCCAGAGACTGATGTACTCTTCGAGTGAGCAAGTGAGCAAAAAAAAAAAAAAACACAAGAATTCTAAGCTTTCTAGTTGTGTGCCTATTTCCTTTTAGACCTTCTATTATACTATTTATAGACACATACGCTTCCTTTTCGATCCTTTATAATTACCAGATTTTCCTCCAAGTGTGATCTTTTTGCTTTCTATTTGGATTTACTAAGCTTTCTAAAGGTCTCCTTCTGGGGGGATCCTCAAATCTTTACCATTCAAAGTTCAGAGCTGCGTGGAGTGTAAAATATGGAAAACGTCAAGGTTGTGGTGGATAAAAAAGAGTTTAGATAAGGTGGATCACATGCTGGGGAAAAATCCGATCAGTCGAGGCTACTGTAGTTAAAAAGAGCATTGCACTTATCAGTAATCAATGAATCTCCATCATCTACATTTTAAGATTTAATGCGTAAAATGTTATTATTACAATATTAGAATTTTAAAGACTATTACCCACTTAAAAAATGTTTTAAAGGTGTGTATACCTTCATTTCTCTATATTTAATGCATTTATAGTTCCACTCACATATCCCTGGGAAAACAGTAGATAATCTATATAAATAAAATATAATAGCCCTTTTTTCTTCTATCACATTAAAATATAAATACAGTGAAAACCATGAAGTACACTGATTTAAAAAAAGCTATATAAATGACAACTTAATCTCGCTGACCTGCGACCACATAGCTAGAAGCTGCAAGATAAAGCCATCCGGACTGTGAATGGAGTCAGCCAAAACGCTTATATTTCTATATCTGTTGGTCATAGGATAATATAAAATATCAAGTAAATCAATCAACCAGGTGCCATGCTCTTTAGCCTAGGTG
Organism: Elysia crispata; assembly: GCA_033675545.1. Taxonomy (NCBI): domain Eukaryota; kingdom Metazoa; phylum Mollusca; class Gastropoda; family Plakobranchidae; genus Elysia; species Elysia crispata. The sequence continues at coordinate 194,630 of JAWDGP010003662.1, read as the reverse complement.
ATCATGACCTTCCATTGTATATCTATCCCTCGTCACTTTCAGTGCTTCTGTCACTCTTCCTACTTTGAGCCACTTTGTTAGTCCATCCAACATCTGTTCACGCTGTTTTCCCCTGCTGACCAAGAAAAAGAGGTTGAAATTTCTAAGTAAAAAGTCTCTGAAAGAAAAAAAGGTCATGAACGGGGAATGATTTCTTAAGTCTACGTATTCCCATTGTAATTGTGATAAAACAATAATTAAACCTAGATTTCAATGATCTTGTCACAAGCAAAAAAAGAGAATTAAGAGTATTAGATCAAACTAGAGAAAGCCATTAATTATTGGCCATGTCTGATTTGGCTAAGCTAATCACTATAAGATTCTGAGACTTCAGCCAAATACTTTGGAAATACAAAAATCTTTCTAACAACAAAATTAAAACATTATATTTGGTTCAGAAATAAATAACTGCACTAAACTGTAAATATCTTTTGGACTATAGAAGGACCTCAATAGCTTATTGTAATATTTGACAATAAACTTACAAAAGCATTTCTTTTTTTACCACATCAAGCATATATAACAACTGATTTTGCTTCTTTGTTAAATTTAAGTACCTTTCTTTAGAGCAGCAACTGCTCTCCCTAAAGACTATGACATAAGCCTAGTATAATGCTGTATTTGAAAAGGACAAGTCAAGCAACATGTCTATACCAATTCATTTTTACCTTTATAACTTATCTTATTGCTATTGTATCAAAAGAAATGATCACATGAATTTAAACTAGTTTAAAATTCTTGAGAAAAGAAAATCAACTTACACATCAAGGGTAAAATCCCTTAACTAGGCTGATGCGTCACATTGATTCTAATCACGTCACCCTTCAAAACTAAGTATATGGTAAGGATTCCCTCTCAAAAGCACATTGTCTCAAGTTGTTTAGTCTGTGGCTGGTGTCTTCTCAAAATGAAGAAGAAGTTGAAGATCTCCGTCAGATTATCACTGAAGATGTTGAGAGGAGCATATATACAGGAATGGATAACACGGAGAAGGGATAGGGAGGGAGGGAAAATTTTTGTTAGCATCATGTATAATAGTTATCCATTTTAGAAGTTTCAAAATCAAAACAGCTCTGCTTCACTTATAGTAAGAGCACCACAGAAAATTAAAAGGTCAATTTAATTACTATAAAATCCCTTTATACACACAGTTTTCCATTTCCTTTTTTATTAAAAAAAAAAACAAAAACAAAAACAAAAAAAAAAAAAACAACATCAATTGGAGGAATTATGTAGACTTGACTTCTCCTTTGTTTGTTGTTGTTTCAGTTTCTACTCAAGTGTTATTAGTCAAGAGACTAAAAAGAATCTAATCCTGATTGTCGTCTCTAGAATTGCTATTGCATGATTTTAGATTTGTCATTGGAATACAATTTAAGCCATTTAGAATGGTACCTTTCAATTTTGTTCTTTTTCAGTGAACAGTTTTTCATGAATTTATGGCCAAAGAAAAAGAAGCTTGTTTGTCCAAAGAAAACATCCAGAAGCCAAGCATGAGGCAGAATACCGTGCCAGGCTAAAGACAGATGCTGAAAATGGGCAGCCCATTGCTTGAAGCAGAAATTACGGGTAAAGAATTGTTGGGGCAACTTAAAGCAGGAGGAGGAGCAAAATATAAAAAGCAGTATGACTATGAGATACAAATTGAAAAAGTCAATGACTTTACTAAAGTGTGCCTGAAGCTGAAAATATTCAGCTTGAATATTACAAATCATTTACATTGTAGTTGTGAAGCTGAAATTGTAATTTGATTTGGTCAATTTTTCTATAGTTGAATCTACAAAATATGTTTGTTGATATTGTTTACAGAAATGCATAGTATGATTCAAATTTAAGGTGGTTCCCTGATACCTGAAGAAAAATCCTTTTTCAGTTCCGTTAACACTTTGACTTTTAATGCATATGATTTGAAGTTTTTAAAATTGACTTATCATCAAATAGTACCGGTAGTTGCTATGAGGCTTCTCATTTCATCTGGGATGCAAGACATATTACATGTTTAGGTGTCAATGAAAAGCTCAATTTGAACACAACTTATCAAGAACATTTCTCAATGCAAATTAGAATGATGAAAGGTCAGTTGAAATGCATCTGAAACTTTATGTCATGAATAAAATTTTATTTTTGGTGGATGCAAATTGTATGAAAAAATACTTAAGTGACCAGTTTGGTGTATGCACACTTCAATCTCATTTAATTTAAATAAACGTGTTCTTTATAAAATCTTATTTTAAATAGGAGTTGTAAATTTTCATGCTAAATCCTAGCAAATGTATATGTTTTCAAAAAGGCCCATTCTTCGCAACTTTTTTTAAATGAAAGGGAAATATCAAATTGGATGAAATGATTATCATTATGATATTTAGCTTTTTATTTCTGTTTGACATACATCTCGTTTTCTTTGAATTATACGAATTATATGTCCACTGCTTGGAAAGTACTAATGTGTGCAAAATGCTTGTTTTTAGGTAAAAGAGCAATGTTGTCTACAATATAGTATACCAATAATTTATTTTGATTTTCATGATGCAATATAATTTCAATAAACTTTCTGTGCATAGCGTTCTTTATTTTTTTTTTAATCTTTAACATGATCAGTGTTATGGAATTTGTTAAAGAGTTGCAGTTCATTGTTTGTTTATCATTTCTTTCCTTTGTTCGTTTTTGACCTGACAATTTTTCATGAAAATTAAAACTTAACAAAGATGTTGACAAGAAAATAGAACCTCTTACATTAATTTTTTTTTAATTCATTCACAAGTCTCATTCTTGAGTAGTTGAACTTATTAGCAGAGAGTGGCGTGACTTCTTTACATTTTGTTTGTTTTTTTTTTTAGCATATATTTTTTGTGTTTATGTAGTTTTTATACTGGTACGGTATAATGAACAGAAGGATACAAATAATTTTGAACACATTCCCAAACAATAACCCTGATGGATAGGCAGTTTTAGACTAAAGAAACATTACGTGTAGTACTTAATGATAAATTTACGAGTCTGTGGAGTATGTCCAAATAGTATGGGGTCTGATATTTTTCATAATATACTCTTACAACATATAATCCTTTAAAAAAGAATATTTGTTCAATTAAGAATGTTTTGACTATGAGCGCTTGAAAAAGATGTTTTTTTTCGTGTAATTTTACGTATCAAGGGCAATTTCTGGCTAGAATGAAGAATAAACATCTTATTTAAGCTTTTATCCTAAAAGCTAAATTAAAAGATTATTGCAACGTTTTTCCGCTTTAAGTGTATCCAAAATGCGTAATCAATCAAGGGCAATAACTCTGTCAATACTGAAGTACTTATATAAAAAAAAGTATATGATATCTTCAACAAAGGTCTATAATACAACTTTGCTTCTTTGAGTTATATAGAAATGTCTATAACTTTCAAGATAAAGGCATGCCATATGAGCGTAAAATCATGATAGATCTAAGCTACCTGTATCTGGCAATGGGTCATATACTAGTTACCCGTTCGATGAACGGAGTGTCAGAGAGAGAGAGAGAAAAAGAGAGAAAGAGAGAGAGAGAGAGAGAGAGAGAGAGAGAGAGAGAGAGAGAGAGAGAGAGAGAGAGAGAGAGAGAGAGAGATGCATAGTTATCACCTGTGGAAAGAGATTTTAGTCACCACCGGAGGAAAAATAATCTGAGGAAAAAGATATTAGTTATCACCAAACGAAAAAACTTTGCACTGACCTGTTTATAACACTTCTTTGTAGACCACATTTCTTCATTTAGTGTGGGTGGGCTGTGTGTGACTGTGTCCTTTCAAGTGTCCCTAATGGTCACGCTGTTTCATTGATAACAATTAGGAAATTTTCTATTTGGCGAGAGCTTGCAAACTCATATGCACATTTCAGCTCCTTCACGTATTTGTGATTCTGATTCAATGCTTCTTGAATGTCCAACAAAATGCTGTTACAAAATCCATTGGCGATGGAAGACCTCTGAATTTGTTGGTTTCCGTCCATGAAGTAGATTTGCTAAAATCTAGCTTGCATTTCATCGGCAGGTTCTAGAGGGCCTATGAGGTGACAAACCTGGCCTTGAATTCGGAACTGTGGATTCCATCCATTCATTCTCGCTTTTTTACAGCCAAGAGAAGTCAACTGGAATGCACTGTTGTATTTCCTTATGTCCTGTAGAAAGCACACAGATTGATCAGTTGTCCCTTCAAACAGGACCGCTAATTGCTGTGGAAGAGGTGGAAATGGTTCTGGATTTACTTTTCCATTACTGCAGCACATACCTTTAGATTCATCTCTAAACTTCATGGCTTGGCAGTGCTGGCATTGGATCATGTCTCCAATTGAGGTCTCATTTTTTAATTGATCAGTGTTGAAGTGAAGAGCGGTCTGATTTGCATCAGTTTCTATAGCCTGGCGTTTCTCTGTTTGTTGGCCTCATGTTGCACACTTTGAAAAGCAGACCTGGATCTTGATTCTGTTCTGGTTGTAGAATTAGAAACTCGAGTAGATCTAGATCTGGATCTACTTGTTCTAAATCTAGATCTAGCATTCTCTGATCCTGAGTCTGACTTGCCATTCTCACTTGATGTCGATCTAGATCTAGATCTAGATCTGTGTCTGTTTCTATGGTATTTTTGGCTAGGAGTTAACCTTCCTATTGAAGAACCCCCTTGTCTTTTACGTGGCATTCTTGATTTAGATCTACCTAGATCTATATTCTTTGCTAATTTTGAACAGCATCAATCGTTCGGAAGGGTCTGTCCATCAGCTGTGTTTTGGCCACAAATCGTACGGATTGAGACATCGCCGTTCAGTATGTCGTGCATTAGGAGACTTCCGTTTTTCTTTAAAAAGTTTGACTATGGCGTTTGTGGCCATTAAAGGGTATTCAAATGAGGAAACAATAAACTTTTAAACAAAAAGACTACAGAGACTTCACACTTCTTTTTATACATGTGCATCTCACCGCTATAGATTAGGTATCCTACAAAATTTGAAGTCATTTGGTTCAGTGGTCCACAAGCCTTTGCCTCAGAAATTTGAAAGTCCACAAATATATATAGTATATATATATATATATATATATATATATATATATATATATATATATAAATACATACATTATATATAGATATATATAATGTATATATTTATTACATATATGAGACGAAAATAGTTAAAACTTCGAAAAGCAAAATGTCCTGTATTGCTAATATTAGAATGTTTTGTCACTTTAGAGACTGAAGCTTCATGTTAACACAACAATTTCATGAAGGAAATATGTAGTCCTATATAATGGAGAGATTTCAAATCTAACAGAGAGCTGAACTTATTTCCAGGGGAAAACAAAGGCAGATTAAACAGGCATTGCTAGTAATCAGTTACTTCTCATTTTGTTAGGAGCCCGGATGCTCGTTAGCAAATTTAATAACATTGACGTTAGGGCTATCATTTAGAAAAATTTGAAGATCTTAAGCCATTTAAATCAAAGGTTATCTTCTAGTAAGATAATAGTCAGCCGCTGTGTCAAACAATGAAAAATCAAAGAGCCACTTTGTGTTAGTTTAAAAAATTGGAGATAAAACAACGTATAGTAAGCCTGAATCATTCTTCTTTAGACGACTTTTCTTGGCTTTTTTCCACAACTCAAACTAGCAGAATTGAGCTGTGCCAGGCTTTTAGCTCTCACATGTTTAGATTGTCATTGTGTTGTTAGTACATTATACCGTTTGTAAGATTTCCAGATTCAGAGGGGAAAAAAGCGCATCATTTAACTTGACCTCTCACAATGTGCAAGTATCAGGACCCATGCTAGTTCACTCAAACCAAGTGGATCTTGCTCGGTGCTCACCCCAGGCCAACTGGCATACAGCAAGCATAGAAACCTCAGCATAGGACACATACACACACACACTATTTAATAGAATAAGTGATTTTCTGTGTAGAATAATAATTAGGCTCAAGAGATGGTCATAACTAAAGTATTAAAGTCAGAATATACAACAAGAGCAGGTTTGAACAAAAGACACGAGTAACAAAGGTCAAAGGTTATAAAGAATTTAAGTAAGAATTGAAAAGCTTGGGAGCTTTGTTCAAAATGTCTTATTTCAATCAATCCCATAATGTTCATTGGGACTAAAGAGAGCTAGCCTGAATTATCGAGAGATAAATCTTGAGAATTCAAATTTCAACTATATATATATTGTCATTGTATGCTTATGCTCGCTCTCTCTCGCTCTCTCTCTCTCTCTCTCTCTCTCTCTCTCTCTCTCTCTCTCTCTCTCTCTCTCTCTCTCTCTCTCTCTCTCTCTCTCGTTCTAACCCTCTTTGAAATTTGAAGTAAAAATAAAGCCAGAAAAGACATCGCTACATGGCACTTACATAAAGATACATGTAAGTAAATAAAGATAGCACTGTACAAAGTTATTTAACGAAAAATATAGGAAGAGAAGTTCACAAATATATTTTTTCATATAATGTTATTTTTGTCACTGTCAGTCAATCCCACAAGTGCCTCGAATTAACCTGAATTAGAATTATTGTTACTACCCCGAGGTCCTCCTTTCCAAAATCGGCTAGTTGTACCCTTGGGTCCACATATCCCTCACAGAAAAACACACACAAAAAAGATAATAATGCAATGATGTCACAAGGCTGTTTGAATTGAACCAACAGAAGATCTCAGCACTTTAAGCCTATATCTCTGCCAAGTCAAGAACGGGGGTTGATTTCTTAAGTCTACCAGCCTTATTCCCATTGTAATTGTGATAGAACAATAATTAAACTTAGATTTCAATGATCTTGTCACAAGCAAAAAAAGAGTCTACATCTAGATTCGAATACCACGTTCTGAACTTGCAGAGCGCTGCCGATGGCCTGATTGCACGGCGCAGATTAAGTTGCGTACCGTAAGCATGAGTCATAACGTAACAAACACGTGGTTTCCCTAGTGACGTGTGCAAATCGGCCTACGTTGTTTACACAGGAAGCCGCAAGCGAGCGTTAGGCCTGGTCAGTCTGGTCAGCTGTTTAGACCAGTGAAATCTGCTGCTGTTGGTAACACTGTCTCGGATCATGTGATTGTTATGTAATGTAACTGTGTGAGCATGCAGTGGAGCAGTGGAAACACACTCTCCATAGCGCGCCTGCACCTGGTCCAGGCTGGTACTCAGTACCAGTAGCATTAGAGCATGGCAGGCAGTCATCATGTAACCCTTACATAACAGTTACGTTCTCGGCGAGAGGGCTAGCATGTTTGCGAAAAGCGATTATGCTACGTACCGCTGGGTGGGAGGAGTTAATGCAAATGATGTCGGTCAGTCTAAAAATATTACGTTGTAGTCTAGCTTAGGGCCCGTAAGCCTTTCTTGCGAAACCTCAGAAGTACAAAGTTGTACAACGGAGCCCAGCAATGCCATACCTGAGAATTGCTAACCGCAACATATTCACTTGTTTAAAAGGCCATTTGTGTGTGTGTGTGTGTATGTGTGTGTACAGTTGATGGCTGTGTTTGTCCCGTCCAGCTATCTTAAGTCTCAGGCTAGACTATGTTGTTATATTTTTAGACTCGCCGATAGCATTTGCATAAACTCCTCCCACTAAGCAGTACGTAGCATAAACGCTTATGTTGTTATATTTTTAGACTCGCCGATAGCATTTGCATAAACTCCTCCCACTAAGCAGTACGTAGCATAAACGCTTCGCGCAAATATGTTAGCCCTACCACCGAGAAAGTAAAAAAAAAAGCCTGTTATGTAAGTGTTACATGATGGCTGCCAGCGATGCTTTAATGCTTAGTACTAGCGTGGACCAGGTGCAAGTGCGCTGAGTAGAGTGTGTTTTCATTGCATCCTCACACAGTTAGTGAGTTACAGTGAATTACGTTCACATGATCCGAGAAAGTTCTGAGATTTCGCAGGAAAGGCTTACGGGCCCTAAGCTAGACTACAACGTAATATTTTTAGACTGACCGACATCATTTGCATAAACTCATCCCACCCAGCGGTACGTAGCACTAGCAGAATCGCTTTTCGCAAACATGCTAGCCCTCTCATCGAGAACGTAACTGTAATGTAAGGGTTACATGATGACTGTCAGCGATGCTCTAATGCTACCGGTACTGAGTAATAGCCTCGACCAGGTGCAGGCGCGCTATGGAGAATGTGTTTCCACTGCTCCACTGCATGCTCACACAGTTACATTACATAACAATCACATGATCCGAGACAGTGTTACCAACAGCAGCAGATTTCGCTGGTCTAAACAGATGACCAGACTGATCCGACCTAACGGTCGCTTACGGCTTCCTGTGTAAACAACGTAGGCCGATTTGCACACGTCACTAGGGAAACCACGTGTTTGTTACGTTATGACTCATGCTTACGGTACGTAACTCAATCTGCGAAACATCTCTGGCAGAACGGTCACTCACCAGAGAACTGCTATTAAACTTATCGGAACTGTCACTCAATAGAGAACTGCAATTAACCCTTCCAGAGCTGACACTCAATAGAGAACTGCTATTAACCCTACCAGAGCTGACACTAATCAGAAAACTGCTATTAACCCTACCATAGCTGACACTCCATAGAGAACTGCTATTAACACTACCAGAGCTGACATTCACCAACAACGGTCCCAAACCTTACCAGAAATAACACTCAATAGAAAACTGTTCTCAAACCTTCACAATCTCACTTTCCATATATATGTGTGTGTGTGTGTATATATATATATATATATATATATATATATATATATATATCCTACACCCTGCCAGAGCTTACACTTTCCAAGGAACTGACCTCAGCCCTAACAGAACTTTGTTTCATCACAGAATTGACCCTAACCGTACCTGAGTTTACAGTCCCAAGAGAACTATCCTAAACCTTACCTTGGGTGACACTCACCAGAAAATGTCCTACACCATGACCCAGCTGGCACTCATTAAAAAAATTCCTACATCCTGGCTGAGTTGAATCTCACCAGAAAACTATCCTAAAACATATGCGGAATGACACTCACCAGCTCGGAATGACACTCACCAGATAACTATTCTAAACCCAACTCGGAATGACACTCATAAGATAATTTTCTAAACCCAACTCGGAATGACACTCATTAGATAACTATTCTTAACCCAACTCGGAATGACACTCATCACATAACTATTCAATATCCAACTCGGAATGACACTCATTAAATAACTATTCTAAACCCTACTCGGAATGACACTTATCAGATAACTATTATAAACCCAACTCGGAATGACACTCATTAGATAACTATTGTACACCCTCGTCGAGCTGATACCCTTTAACTCCACCCGGGGACTTATCCTTAACCCTAACTAAATCGACACTCCGGATACGTATCTTTAACCTTACCCGAGTTGACATCCAGGGGACGTATCATTAATCCTATCTGAGCTGACACCCTGGAGACTTGTCTTACACCTTACCTGAGTCCACTGCGAATACTTATCCTTAACATTACCCAAGATGACACCTTAACCCTACCCTGAAATGACACTCACCAGAGAACTGTCCTAAATGTTGCTCGAGTTGACACACACCAGAGAACTGTCCTAAATGTTGCTCGAGTAGACACTCACTCGAGAACTATCCTAAATGTTGCTCGAGTAGACACTCACCAGAGAACTATCCTAAATGTTGCTCGAGAAGACACTCACCCGAGAACTATCCTAAATGTTACTCGAGTAGACACTCACCAGAGAACTATCCTAAATGTTGCTCGAGTTGACACACACAAGAGAACTGTCCTAAATGTTGCTCGAGTAGACACTCACCAGAGAACTATTGTAAATCTTACTCGAGAAGACATTCACCCGAGAACTATCCTAAATATTACTCGAGTAGACATTCACCCGAGAACTATCCTAAATTTTACTCGAGTAGACATTCACCCGAGAACTATCCTAAATCTTATTCGAGTAGACATTCACCTGAGGACTATCCTAAATCTTACTCGAGTAGACATTCACCTGAGGACTATCCTAAATCTTACTTGAGTTGACACTGTGCTAAACTCTATTACTAGAGTTGACACTCAACAGAAAACTATCGCAAACCCCGTTCAAGCTGACACTCACCAGAGATATGTCCTAAACTTTGCCCGAGTTAAGACTTGCCTTAAATGCATCTAGTACATGTACTGGAACTGACTCTTGAAAAGGAAAAAATTTTTAAAACCTGAGATAATATCTCAATCCTGTAAATGTGCTGTGGGTGCTAATGGATTATCTCAATCCTGTTAATGTGTTGTGTGCCGATGGATAATCTTAATCTTGTTTATGTGCTGTGGGTGCTGATGGATTATCTCAATCTTCTTAATGTGCTATGGGTGATGATGGATTATCTCAATCTTCTTAATGTGATGTGGGCGCTGATGGATTATCTCAATTTGTTTATGTGCTAATGGATGATCTTAATTTATGTGCTGCGTGTGCTAATGGATTATCTCAATCTTGTTAATGTGTTGTGTGTGCTGATGGATGATCTTAATCTTGTCAATGTGCTGTGTGTGCTGATGGATTATCTCAATCTTGTTAATATGCAGTGTGTGCCGATGGATTATCTCAATTTTCTCACTGTGCTTTGGGTGTTGATGGATTACATGTACCTCAATCTTTTTAATGGGTTGAGGGTGTCGATGGATTTTCCAAATCTTATTAATTTGCCAGTGGAGCTGATGCATTGTCTCAAAGAGCAGGGAAAAGTTAAGAAATTCAAAACTAGTTGGAACAATTCGTTATTATAAGTCATGAAGCAATATGAGTACAATGTACTTCATTCACATGTATAATTGATAGCCTGAAAGTTAACATTTTCATATATTTGTTTTCCTTCATTGTGAATTTTAAAAAACTGATCCTTAAGTCACCCCTATTAAAACAGCTGAGACACACAGTTTCAACTGACTGAGTTCATTCAATCAATTGCTAAATCTAAAATTAGTTAAAGATGGCTTAGAAATTAAACTTATACATGTATTAATAAACAAAATTATATTTTTTTAAAACTAGAATTTTCAAGATAGGGTATATGCCTATAACTTATATGTAATTTTTGTCCTAATATCTAATCTAAACATTAATTTAAAAAGACCATTAGACAATTTAGTTTGTCAACTTTTCCCATTGATGATCTGCACTTTGTCTGCGGTATTAAATAATCATTCAAAAAATAAAACACCACAAAACTTATTTCCTTTACAATGCATTAATTCATGTCCTTGCAGAATTTCATTCTGTTTGAACCATTAACTAATCTAACAAAACATTTTTTTCAAAAAGCAGACAATTCAGTTTCTTTCAAATGTCTTAAAAAAACACTGATAACATATTTGTCTTGTATGCTTAAACACATGCCCTTAATACATACTGTTTGAAGCATCAAATATTCATTACAAAAAAAGTGAGCCTCTTTGAGTTTGATATGTCTTACTGAGACAAGTACACGTAAATTTAGTACATGTAACTCCTGTCTAAATATCAATTGTGATAATTATTTTCAAAACAAATGGGCATAATTACCTATCTGGGCAAAGTTCACATAAGAAAGACATTTAGTTTATAAAATTATAACGAATAACTAAAAGACAGTGATGACTCAACTCATTATAGTGCGCCTCAGTTTCTCTGTATCCAATTCCTTTTTAGCCAATTAAAAATGTTTCAATTCTGAAGTTAAACATTTCAATCAAAAGGCCTATAGATCACAGTACAATTCAATCAAAAATTTTTCAAATCAAATCTGTAAAAGAAGTGATTTATAGACTAATACAGAAACAAAAAACATGGGATAAAGCTAGAAAAGATGAATGATTAATTACACACTCAAACAACACTTTCAAAAATGTTTTTTGCTATTTATTTAGTTATGACACTGTATTCTCAATTAAGGGCTCATCATTTTATTTGCTTAAAACATATGAAAGCATCTGTGTTATGCTCATGATTTTAAGTAAGGATTAAGAAATACATGTAATCAAAGACACCATGAGAAGATTTAGGCAGTTTTTTGTTGTTTTTTGGCTGTATAGTCTTTCAATTCTATTTCTAGTTAATTTTTTTCGAAGAGGTAGAAAAAGACTTTTCAAAATCTTATACAGGGTATTAATTACCACACTTTTCCCAATTTTCTGGGTTTTAATACAAATGGTCCCTCGATGTATCTCATTATTTTGATTTTCAGGGTTCTACTGCAAATGGTCCCTCGCTGTATCTCATTATTTCTATTTTTCTGGGTTCTATTGCAAAAGATCCCTCACACAGTATCTTGTTATTTTGTATTTTCTGGGTTCTGAAAATTGTTTCCTACAGGGTCAATAAATTCTCCAAATAACAATTTTTTGTGGTGGAAGGGTTGTGGGGTGTGGAGGAAGGTGGCTTCAATGCATTAATGTAGATGATAAATGAAACATATTGGAGCACAAGTAGTAAAGCATGCCAGTTTCCATTTTTCAGAGGATAGTTTTCTGAAACATTTCATTGAAAATGCTAAAACATATATATATATCAAATTCTTAAAGAGTGGAAACTTATGACAAGTATTTTACTTTTATTTTTTATACCGAGTGAATGATTGTGTTGGAATATGTCCTAATTTTTTAACCTACAGCTATCTAAACAGAATAGATTATTAACATTCACAAGTTCCATTAAATTTCTACAACTTACAAACCCAGCCACCAGCCTCTCCTTATCAGCCTGATGTAGCACTGTTCACTCTACACACACTATATTACACATGTATCACTCAGCCAAATGTATCAATATTCACTCCACACACACTCACTATAGTACACATGTGTCACCCAGCCACTCCTTATCAGTCAGTTGTATCAATATTCACTTTACACATATTATATTATACCTGTGTCAAGCAGCCACTCCTTATCAATATCAGCCACATGTAGTAATCTTCATTCTATACACAATCATTCCACATGTGTCAACCAGCCACTCCTTATCAATATCAGCCAGATGTAGCAATGTTCACTCTACACACTGTATTACAAGTGTGTCACACAGCCACTCTTTATCAACCAGATGTAGCTATGTTCACTCTACACACACTATATTACATATGTGTCACCAAGCCACTCCTTATCAGTATCAGCCAGATGTAGCAATGTTGACCCTACACAAACTACAGTAAATGTGTGTCACTCAGCCAGTTCTTTGTATATTCAAATTTGAAAAAAAAAAATCACTAGCCAACACAAGGCACTTTTTAATGTGAGAAATGGATTGTCTCCGTTTTCCATGGCTTAGTTATTCTCTATATGCCACAAAAATACTGATTTGTCGATGAAGTAAACATTCAGAGAGTAAATTTATGAAGGCCCAGAGTAATCATTTTTTTCATTACTTTGGGTATAAAGACATTAACTAAAAATTCATAAGAATGTCATTGCCCTGTTATTGCCAAAAATAAAAAAGAAAAAAAAAAGACGTTTCCAAAATGAATAACTCTCAAATCAAAACAGAACAATTAAAAAAAATATGTTCCAAATATCTGTCAATTTTCACAAAAATAAATTCACAAACATAAAACTGCTTGTTATCCAAGAAATGTTGATATAAAAACACTTGTATCGATGTTAAGCGTACCATGCCACCATCTGTCTGGAAAGTAAATTATCTGCAGACAAAAGGACAGAAGAAAATATTACACAAATATAACTGAGAGTCTATAATATAAGAATAGTTCATCAAAAGAAGAGAGATCAATAAGTCATTGTCCAGTAAGGATCAAAAAGAGAATGCTCAAACACTTGCAGAATAAGGTTGAGAATCTGAAAGCATCACGTGAAGGAGATAAAACTTTGTTACTGCCAGCTGAGGTATATAAATGGATATTATATGTATATAGTTATTTATCAAATATGACCTACCCATTTCTTCTTCAATAACTGCTGAGCATTAAGGATAAAGATCCTTTTTAGATTGATCTAATAAATTGACTTTCAATATTGGATTAATCTCTTTCTTCCCATGCCTGATTTCTCTCATTTTGTAATACTGTCTTTTGTTGAAACATCCAGATCTTCATTGCTTAAAAAATAAAAACTCAGAGTAGTGTAGGATGATTAAAAATACTTCATTTACCAAAGCAAATGTCTATATAAGAAGTTAGCTGTCTGTTAGGTAAAGTCTTAATGGGCATTTAATTTTCCAAAATAATTCAGAGTAAACCTTTGCTTTATTACCATCATAATAGGAGAGCGTATTTTTTTAATTGTTAAATTAAAATACTGAACACTGAACAATTTATGATATTCCATTTGTTCAGCCTAGCCATCACGCTTCAAGACCTTCAGTAGGCTGGTCTTGGTCTACTCAACAATATTCATTGGTTTAAATATCTCATTGACAATATAAAAATTTATATCTATACACATCTCAAAGAATGGAAGCTTTGAATAGTTTTCAAGTTCACTCACTTCTCAAAGATAACTTAGTACGCTGAGTATGTTTCAAGCCTGCAGTTTTACTTTCGAACACTGCAAATATTAAATATTTTCTGAACCTAATACTGAACCAAGTACTGATATTTTAAGGTGTGTTAAGATAAATGGATGAAAATCTGATAGTAAAATCCATAAAGTAAATAATACTGTACATATTTGGATCACTTTTTGTGTATTGCCTGACAATGCTTGTTAATGAGGGATGAGAACTTGACACAATTTTTTTTACAGAGAGGTTTCAAACAAAGCAATGTGGAGCAATTTTTTCAAACTACAGTATAACCCAGTTATGTCGACAGTCAATATATTAACATTTTTTCACAAATACCGAATTTTTACCTCTATGCTCTTAGTACTATAATTCTTTTATATCACCTTATTTTATCTGTTACTCTGCTTTATAACATGCCTGCAACAAGTTTAAGCCAAGCCTAAATAGAAGGGAAAAAATCCACCCTCCTCCCCCTCATTCATTGTGCTTAGCAAATCCAGTTGAAAATATATATAACAAAAAGAAATGATATCATTACACATCGCCTGGTTTTATTCCCCCCTCCACAAGCTGTCCCTGGATGACAGAAAAATTCTGTATCTGTCGTAAAATCAAGTGTTTTCTTTTTCCATAAAATTTTACATTCATGGGCAAGTTATGGATAATAATTTCAATCTGGCAAAGGCTTGATTCACTGATGACCACATGACTCTTCAAAACCTATGGAATTCCGTAAGTTTATAAAAAATTCTCATCACTGTTTAATCTCAAAATGTTTTTGGCTAACCTCTCCTTGCTGAATTGTGCACTCCAAGGGTTTATCAACAGGATGTAGCTCCTCATAATCTTTCATCAACCAACGCAGCGTCGTTTGGTTTGGGTGGAAGTGTGGTGTTTTATGAGGAGGGTACATAAACCATCTCTGTGGAAAAATAGCAATTTTGATGCCGTCATGAAGTATATGTTTGTCTTGAAAAATATAACATTCAAATTAAGATTAAAAAAAAAAGTTGTGTTAAGTAAGAAATATGTCAATGTCCTCGTGTTTTCCCTTCTTTGTCTTGCATATTTGAAAACAGAAACATTTGTCACATTTAATTACTTTTTACAGCTGCAAATGCCAAATTCTACATTAAATGGCTATCTTGTTGCATTTTTCTTCTCCTTAATACACTTTTAATCAACCCTTTCCACCGCAAACAAAAATATTATTGAAGTGATCAACAACTAAAATGACCAACTTTGCCTTTAGGCATTGTTGCTGTTTAAGATCTTAATCTGCAGAGTTGTTTATTCTCTTGCAGCAGGTGTATGATTCTATTTTGCTGCTGTGAAGGCCCATGAAAAGTTCTAAGTTTTTATGTATTAAGCAAGCAAGATATGTTTTTCTGCAGTTTCATATTCATTGATGTTGCTGTGATCTGGGGTCCAAAGTATCACTTGGATATCAAAAAAAAAAATGGCTTCTTTTCAGTGATCACAAATTGTTGATATCAACTGAACAACTTGTTGTTTGTTTTGGTTTTTTTTTTTCATGAGTTTTTTCTGTTTCATAGTTTGAGCAATTTATTCCACAACTGTCACAATGTTGTTCAGAGGAGGCCCCACTGGAATACTTGAGAAGGATGCCATATTTAGCACTTGTTGATGCCTAAAATACAGACCAATATAAAACTTCCAGTATCCATTTATCTTATGTATGTGTAAGACATCCAGACATTGAAATTCGAAAGGAATAAGAGAAGTACTCAACAACAAAAATAAAATTAAAAAAAGGTATAGATAGGTGCATTGAATTTTGTCAAACTGGGTTGTTTTGAAAAAAAAAAAATGGGGTAAAACATCCAACCTTTCTGCCAAAGACAACCTCTCCAAAACCAGGGCCATGAAAGTGAAAGGGAACACCTGTTCCAGCACCTGCCAACAAATTTAAACCACTTGTAAATAATAAAAATGGTGCATCCAAATGCCAAGGTTCTAAGTCTATTGAGTTTTAAGAATGCAGTATCTGATCAGTTTCACCCCTTGATCAATCTTCAATTAAAAAACAACAACAGTGTTTTGTATAATCCTCTTAACTTTTACGATGGTTTCTTGGCTAACTTGTGACAATGACTAAAATAACGGAATGTTGATTTGTATTTACATCCAGAGTCTTAAATAATCAGATATTAAAAGATCAGGAAAGAGAAGTTTGTGTGTCAAGTACAAAACCTGGAGTAATTCAGTGCACAGCATAAAGGAAAATCTTAAAATACAGGAATTATTTTACATCATATAGCAAGTTTTTCCGAATCTTAAAGGTGAAATTATTTAGTTGTTCTTTGAAATAAAAAAAGAACAAACACCATTTTATATTCCCCACCACCCATCCATCCCAACGTCTTATATCCATTTCATATACATCGGTAATTATGATAAATTTTCATGCTAAAAAGTATTTTCCATCAATAATTCATTATTGAATTTATAAGCTTGGAAAATTTAAACAAATGAGTTATATAAAGCTTAGAGAAGTTATAAGAAGCTTAAAAATATCATCCCAGATAAAAAAAAATCTTGAGGGAAGGAAAAAAAAAACAGGTGATGGTGCTCTTAACATTTTTTCAAGTTTTATATATCTTGAATAAATTTCTTGATATGAAACTAACTACGGTAAACATTTGGGTCTAGAATGCCATTTGATATCCAAGTGCTTAATTGTTATAAACATCACATTCTAGCAGATGGTCTGATATTTTGTAATACAATTTTTTTATAGAGGCAGATCAGCTTCCACATACTTTGTCTATTAAGTGAAGTTTCATGATTGAACTGATATCTATACAAGAAAAGAATAAAAGAACCAAAGATCTTTTAAAAATTTTTTTCACTTCAAATGTAAAAAAAAATCCAACATTTTCTTAACAAAAACATTATTTTCTTCAGTTTCATTGAAAAAGAAACAGTAAAATATTAATTCACATTTTTAATATACAAATTAAAGTTCTTTTTTATGATCGTCAGACAGAGAAGAGAAATATACAAAACTATATTTTTTTTGATAGGCTCCCATTTACCAGGCTTGTTAACATGGTAGTAATACGTTAGGACTTGTTTGCAAATTTCAATTAAATCTGCATAAAATCTAGTACCTCTTGACAGTTTCAAGTTATCAAATTGGTCTCAAATGTTAATAAAGAACAGAGATAACACTTTTTTGAAACTTCAAAAACACTAAGTTTGCTCTATCAACATGAACTATGAGGATGGTCATGTACGTATAAACTCATGACAAAAGTTCTCACAGCAGATTGTGCACTAGATAGAGCAACAGAATCTGACCAAGTATCAATTTGCAAATTACATGACAACTCTAACCACTTCCAAACAAAATTAAGTCCCACATAATTCCTACGCTATATTGATCTGTACTCAAACCAGTTTCACTCTTTTCTAACTTGGCGCAAACATTGAGAATACTACAATGATAATGGCCAATACTGACCTGCCAAACCAAAACTGTAAGCTCCAGTCATCCCAGGCAGAAAGTATGGTGGTGGCTTATAAATATCAAATAGCGACTGCCATTCTGTGATGTTGTTGTCACCGAACCAATAAAATGTTTCTGCGTGGTTAAGGATTTATCAAAATGAGTTAGATCATAAGTATATATAGACAAATTTGTTTTTTTTTAGATTTGTTTTGTCATTTAGCAGTTCTTTAAAAGAGTAATATAATTGAAGCGCTGTAATATGTGCAACTTTGAATTTCATCATTAAGTTGCAAGCTAAAAAAGACTTTCCCATTAAAAATGTTTTCATTTGATTTGATAAAACAATAATTGCTGTTAAAGAAGTCTATTTCTTGAGAAAAATAGTTGATTCGTGGCAGCGCCACTGTACAGCAATGGAAACTAGAAGATCAACAACAAAAATGCTTTATCCTGCAGTAACTTGCAGTGAATGGACACAAGGCCAACTAGAACAAACAGAAATTACCTTCAAAAGAAATCATTGGAATTCGAAAACTAGAGTATCAAAACATCCAGGAACAGTTTTGTGTGTAAATTTTCTAAAGAAACTGTGAGGACATAAAACTACCTAAACTTGGGGTACAAGCTGTTTCTATTTCAGGCTTTTTCCTAGCAATAATTATGAAAACAACCTACCATTTCCCCATGTCTCCAAGGATTGGGGCTTCAAAATCTGCTTCACGTAATGCTCTAAGGTGACATCGGCTGAACAGGAGATTTGAGACAATATTTAGCATCACACAAGATAATGGTTCAATAAGTTTATCTTACACCAGAGAATTTCATTTTTTCCTCTTATTCAAACTTTAACACCAAGATTAAAAATTATTTCAATTGGCATAAAAAAAGATTTTCTTTTTATTATTAATGGGTACATATCAGTTGTGTGATATTGAATCCAGACTTTTAAAGCAAAAAAAAAGTGTTTTCCCCCAACTTTAATTGCTGCAATCAATATAAAATGGTTTCGTTAATAATTTTTTATTTTTTTTTGTGAGCATTCTTTTACATAAGTAATCAATGCTTCCAAAAAAAATCCTGTCAAGGAATCATTGGAATTCATGGTATAATGCTTTAAACACACAAATTTTTTTTTTCTTTCCTTATCACTATCCGAAATGATAAAAGCACTGACCTTTTGTGTATGAATGTGTGTTTGCTGAGCTCAGTCTTATTGTTTTCTCAGCATATTTCCTCAGCATTGCATCTTTACGACATTCATTTTGAAAAATCTGTTGTAGAAAGGATAGAAAAATTTATGGCGATTTCCAGATCAAATTGTTGGCCGATAGTTTTCCTCTATATTCAAGTATATCTGAATTTTCTATGTTGTCAAGGTGATGTGATGAAAGAACAGATAATATCAGTCGCAGTTACAGGTTCGAGAGGATTCGCACTTGATCATTATACACTTGTATTTTCTATACTACATCATCTGAATAGATATAAGCACAAATTCTATGGTACTGACTGACCCTTAGTTACAGGATAAGCACTAAACATATATATTCTCTGTTAAGAGGGTAAAAATCTGAGGAAAACATTCAGAGAAAAAGTTTCCATGTAACTGAAAACATTCGATATTTTTGCCTCTTTCTTAGAAGTCATTTATAGAGGCAAGCAATCAGCTAGGCAGATTTTGTAACAATAAAAATTTCCCATTGAATGCTCGAGCCTACTTTGTATTTGATATACATCAATTGGCTATTATAACTAACTTAGTCTAGTTCACAAAATTAAGAAAGCAACAATTTAGATAACTCATCTTCTTTTCAGAAAACCTTAGCAGCTAGTCACTCCTTCCTTGGCTTCCTAGCTAGTTGAAGTATTGATAATATTCAGGTCAAATGAAAGCTAGGTTCTATAAAGAGCAATATACATTAATAAAAAGATGATTAAATATATTTTTATTCACTTTCCATGTTCTTAATATATATATATATATATATATATATGGGTCATAGATACAGAAAGATTAATGTGTGAAATTATATTGGTAGGTTCCAAGGTAATGAAATTTCCCAAAACTGTTTAAACTTCAGTATCCAGGTGAGCTGATTACACTATTTCTCATCTACCACAAAACGTGTACAAGAACTAGAAATAATTGAGTTCTCAAAGAATTTCAGATCCTATTTACAAATGAATATGTTTTGCTCATAAGTCTCAATATCAGTTTCAGATAAAACATACCCGTTTCATTAAAAAATAAAAATACTGTTATTAATAAGCGACCTTGCATGTGTTTCCACATATCATGTCTGTCATAAAATCAAGAGAGGAGTAGAAACATAATGAAGTCACTCACTGTATTATCAGTTGCACCTTGTATCACAACCGGGGTATCAAAGGCATATCTGCACGTAAAATTTTCAAATACATAATTTTTAAAAATTTTGATAATCATATCTAGCAATTTGGTCAAGAGCACCCTTACAAAGAAGAAATGATGAATGAAGCATAGCCTTGTTTGATCTGAAGCTAACTGAAAGTGAAGCAAAGCAATAGCTATAGAAAAAAAATGCTTAAAATACATTTGAAATGTTAAAGATATCTAAAGACATGATGAGAAAATTGTAGAAAATCAACAGGTAAGTGGTTTCAAGATTTTTTTTACAGTTGTATTGGCACACGAAATGTATTTTGTTTTATTGAAATATACAATTTATGTTAATAAATCATTAGCTTTTGGAAACATCTTTCTCAAATATCAAAGTTACAGTATCATGGTGTACAGTGCTGAGTGTATCTTTTTTTTTTTTTTCATATCTCATTTCTTGCATGAAAGCAAAATAGTATTCACTCCTTTCCAGTAGATTCCAACACGGCACTTGAATGCACCTCACTATGTGGGTTTACAAAATCTTACCCAAACTTGATTTTGTTCCAAACTATCTTTCCTTGGTGAATTTTTTTCATAGCTATATATATATATACTTCTCGTGATGGAAATAAGTCAAATTAGGTAGAATTTGTAATGATTTTTTTTTACAGGCATGTAAATTAGGTGAGCATGTGTTACCCCTAGGCAGCATAGGTGGGTGCAGGCATCAGGAGCAAGCAGTATTGCAATATATTTTGTATGCTTTAGAAATTTCATATACATTAATTTGTTATGTACATTGACAATGCGTTAACATCTCTAAATCTACCATCCATATATTGATATAACCTGGCAATGGGAAACTCACCCTTTGAACAATATTCATATTTTATTCACTTATAAAATGTTATTTCATATAGGACTGAAACCAATGATATGAAATTAATTATTGAACTAATATGAGAAGGTGCTTATCACAGTACCAAAGGATTACCTTTTGAGAAATTCTTCCTGTGTCAATCCAGCAGCCTCACGGACTTCAATATCACAAGGCCCTGGAAAAGCCAACATGTCTTTTTCGTCTGTAGACCTACATTCGTTTAAAAAAAAAATGAGGAATTTCATTAATGCAACAAATCAGCACACAATTTACTAAAAGGATTATCGTGGATTATGGCAAATCACCTAGGCCTACCTTGCAAACTAATTCCAAATCATTTATCTAATTCAATTAACAAAAAGCTATACAAATAGTTATTTGTCACATACCATCCACCATCATCTATGTGAAAGTTTCGTGTTTCTTCAGTATGGCTGAATCTAAATCCTAAACTAGTAATTAATATTAATACAATGGGCAAACAGAACAACCGCATCTTTATTTTGTTTGTTATGTCAACGTCAATACATGAAATGAAATTGAAAGTGAAAGTAGTGTAGGACAAAATTCACTTTGACCCATGTTATGTCAAAAATTCATTATTAAACGTTCTTATGTTTATATTATCTTGATACGATGTCTTTTCTGTAAAAAAATAAAGTAAATCGAATTTTTCAAAGCTGTGAAATTATAAGATTGATTAAATCATAGTCGATTTATTTGTTATATCAGATTAATTATTTGTATAAAAACTAAATCTAATCAGGCAATATATTTCGTTGTTATGATTTGGAGAGACTCACGGAGTTACAACTCATTTTATAACAACATTGCGGACTGTCTAATCTTCGATTAGTGAGACAGATAACAATCTAATATCTCTAGCCTTGTCTCTTTCAAAATAAATCAATCACATAAAATAAAGATACAAACGGGCAAAAATTTTGCTTGAATTCGAAACTAAACCAAGTATTTAAGAAGCGGAAGAAGTGGTAGGCTAAACATAGAAGATCGCCTTTGGAGAGGAAGTTGGATGAAGATTCAGTTTTAGCACCGCCTTAGATTAGATGAGTAATATAATGATCATGGATTTGTTATAGAAGTGGATGTGGTTTTGCATCATTGAATTACATTTCATCGGCCTCTGAACAATACAAGATGAAAAAACTGTTTAGTTCAAACCAGCAAAGCCCCCACATTGGGAAAACATTCCAAGTCGGCCGATATTCGGTTGTTGTAGACGATGTAATAGCAGAAGGTGAGTTACTGACCAGTCAAAGCTACAGATGGGAGGTACTTTATTATTTTGAAATGTTTATCTCATTCTTTACCGCAGATTGTGTATCAACCCTCTGCACCCTTAGTAGAAATAGATTCTATCATAGTTACTTATGAAGGTCTATAACACTGCCTACAATGAGTGACTACTACTAGAATCGGTAGCAGCCTCACACTACAGGACAACTCAACTAGTCTAGATTCTAGTACTGTACAGTGAATAGAACTACTGCTGCAGATATAAACATTTCTTAGACTTTCTAATCCTAGATCTACATCTAGATCAGAGTTATATCATTGATCCATCTTTCACTGGCTATTTAGTGTTGGAGGTCCTGGTAACTAGGCTGAATCAGACCCCACACCTAATCGAAGTTTAAGGAGTCTAGGTGAGACCGCCAGGAAGGATTTGTATGATTACCAAGTTTTTCAGGCTATAAAATAATATATATATTTATATATTTGTAAGGGATTAAAAATAAAATTTACAAAGTTCAGTAGGCTTAAGTTATAAATTCAGTGCCCTCCACTTAATTCAACATTTCCCTTTATTTTATTATTATTCTATATAATAGAAAAAGTCTTGAATATATTTTTAAATCAACTTTATTGGGTTTTTCTGCAAGTCGACATTTTGGTCTGTATCAAAATTATCCAAAATGCCATATATATTTTTTAGTTTAGCCTCATGAGTTAGATTTAAAGATTTGTAGTATGGACTAGTAAAACTCAAGTCAAAGGGGGCGGGGAGGGTTGAGAAGAAAAGGGAGGGATTTTAGATGCGCAGGGAAGACTGTAGAGAGTGTGTTTGTGTGAGAGAGAGAGAGAGGTTGGAACCCAATGCTAGTTGCACGATCTTGCCTACACAGCACTTCTTGAGATCATTGGAGAGGTGAGGCAGCGGGCTGGACTGTGACTAGCCTATCGTCTGGAAGGGGAGAGGAGAGCTATGCAATGATTCTACATCTGATTATGGGATGGGTTTTCTTTATGTTGTTTCATTGTAGAAGTATAAGCAGAACTAAAAATTCATTATACAGATTTGAAAATTTGTCAATTTTAATATTATCTCCTTCGATTTTTTTCTTTAAAATTCGACAGATGTCGATTTATTGGGTGTGTACTATTCTTTTATTCTTTTTAATACGTATTACTTATAGGAATAGGAATGAGGGAATTTTTCTCTCTAACAAATTGGAAAAATGTTATGTCCACAAAACCATATTGGATAAAGGCAGCTAAGGAATATTTGTAGTTTTAATGCTGTGTGGCTTGCAACTGACTTAAAGTGCTCTCCAGGAGCCAATGGGAACGTTACACCAATGGCCTAATTGCTTGAGGAATGGTGGAATCCAGGTAGAAGGGCTCGTGGAGTTATAGAACCAAGATCGATCATGCAGTTTTGCCTGGCAAGACTGCAGTAGGAAATTGAAAAGGAAGCAATTATAAATTGAAACCAGGCTGTCACTCACCAGACGTTAGGGGTAAAATACATAAAGCTTTTTCAAGGGCCAGTTTAGGCGGGGAATATTTTCCACAAGTGGACACTATGGGCGTGTAGTGGGTGATGAAAGGTCAGAATTGATTAAATTCCTTGTCTAGAAATATGTTCCAAAGCACATGAAAAATTAGTTCAGGTGAAAAAAATTATTACTGAATGTGTTTCAATTCTGCAACATGTATTATACCACTAAATAAAAGACCAAATGTGAAAAATTATTAAAAATATTTTTTTTATGCAGGGTTTCTAATGAAAGTTCTGAAATCAGCCTCAAAACATGGCTAACTGAATGGTCAGGTAGTAACATTAAAAATAAGAACCTTCATGAGGTTCTATATATCATTGGATAGGAAACGTTTTCATCAATAGCGTTTTACCATTAAAATTAGTATTGAAATCGCATGCATACATTAAACACATGCACATTTGAAAATTTTGCCTTTCAACGATGAGTGCATATTAAAATCTATTTCTTCGAACCTTCATTCTTCATCACCATAAGTTTGTGGGCTTTTATTAAAAGGCAATTTGATTTCTTTCCCTGCAATCTCTTCCAAAACGGCTTAATGTTCAGTGCTGAACAAAATTTTGATTTGCCAATATCAGTGTCCCAGGTGATACAAGAAAAAAACAAAAACAAAGAAAAGTACCTCTTTCAAAAGGCTAAAAAATACTATACTGCAGAATACAGTGAAACTGGGTAATAATGAGAACTCTTGTTCTGAGGAAATTCTTTCTTTATGATTTATCACAGGGTTGTCGTTACTCACAAATGTACACCTTATATATAGAAAAAAGGGGAAGCAACCCCCCAAAAAATTGTTCCTATTTAGTGATTGATAGTTATGATACTGGTGATACTAGACTCTGTAATAACAAGAACTCTTGTTAGGTGTTTCATTGACACAATGTGGTACTCATAGAAGCAAAACGGTTTTAAGTGTCTGAAGGTAGGAATACACATGTAAAACCACACAAAGCCTGTTTCGTGGCAATGAAGTAGGAGGGCATCATTTATTATCCTTCAGAGTTTAACCCAACCAGAAGTGTGTAGCATTGTTACTGAAGCCCGTTACGTAAAACTTTTTATTTTTATTGTGCTTTAGTCACCAACCCAAGAAACAGTATCTTGGAATATATTTGTGATACCTTTTCTAAAGGGCTTAAAATGGCTTGGTCTAATCAATATTTTTATATGAATTTTAAAGAGGGAGTAATCAGAAAAATTAGTCAACTCTGAATTAAACAAGTACATGTATGAATTATTTTGGACTTGACTGTAATTCACATTTTTTTTTTAGAATTTGGGCTGCCATCATAAAGCCAAAAATCAATATGAAAGCATTTTTGTGGCAATCAATAAATTCCTATCTGCTACTTCAGGATTGGCTTAAATATTTAATGGTGATGCCCAAAATAATATAATAAATCAATAAATGGTTGTTAAAAAAATATCCATTTATATTAGGTTGTAAGTGTTAAATTTGATTCCTACTATCCTTACAGGTGGCTTTGCAGTTGTTTTCTTGGTGAAAACTCCCAATGGCAACCGGTTAGCTCTCAAGAGAATGTATGTCAATAATGACAGAGACCTAGCTGTTTGTCAAAAAGAGATAAAAATAATGGTAAGTATGTTTTCACACATAGGACGAGCAACTTTAGAAACTATTATTTCACTTCAAAGTAATTTATTCTCCTACCTGCTCTTCTTTTTTCAGTATTTTTAATTTTAACTAATTTACTTACTTTTCATGTGTAGTACATATTTTGGAAATGTAGTAAAGCCAACTTAAGCTTGTAAATACATAGTAGAGAAAAGACTTACACTTGAAATGAGAATCATGAATGTTTTATGCAAAGGGGGCAAAAATTGGGGAAAGTTTCTAAAATAACCTGCTGTCACGACAAAAAGCTTCAACGCTGTTCATACAGAATATTTAAAAGCTGTCAAATTTCCGCTCATCAACCTCTGTGTAATCTTCTTCTACATTTTGTTTTTTTCATTGCAGAAAGATTTGAGTGGCCATAAAAACATCACTCGTTTTATAGATTCCAGCATATTAGTCACGCAGAACCGAGTGTATGAAGTGCTGATACTCATGCAGTATTGTAGGGGTAAGTTGGCTCAGAAGATTAATTGTAAAGTGAGAGCTTAGAAGCAATTACACATTTTGACCTGCTTTTCTCATCAGTCAAGTCAAATTAAATGCTGGATTAAACTATACATTGCGTGCTCTTCTAGGAATCCTAAATGGAAAATGCAGTTTTCAGCTTTATACATTTAGCCATGTAACAATACAGCATGGCTATTTTATTTGTGTCTCTGTAGTGAGCACTTGAATAATGGCTACTGTGTGGTTTTTTTAAAGGCTTACCACCAACAAATCAATGAGCAAATTTTTGTTTGTAAAAGTCTTGGAAGTTTTTTTTTTATTTTTTATTATTTCATAAATAATTCACATCAGATGGTATTCTCTTTTTCAGGTTCAGTAATTCAGTCAATGAATGATCGTATTGAGACTGGATTTTCTGAGAATGAAATTCTCAAAATCTTCTGTGATGTATGTGAAGCCGTTTCAAGGCTACACCACTGTCAAACACCAATCATCCATAGAGATTTAAAGGTTTGTGCTATGTGTATATTCACAAATATATTTGTTGTAAAATTTGGAGTCTAATTTCATTTAGACTTTCATTACATTTTATGAAGTGGAAAAGTGTAAAGAAAGATTTCTGCACTCTGTTCTCTCTAAGATCTGCTTATCTGAAGAAGAAAAATTTGTTATGTATTCCTATTTACAGGCATGACTTTTTTTTTTACAAAATCTTGCAGGTGGAAAATATATTAATAGGAGAGGGAGGGAACTTTGTGCTTTGCGATTTTGGCAGTGCAACAGGAAGAGTTATGGATCCTTCACAGCAAAAAGTTTCTACCATTGAGGATGAAATCAAAAGGTAAACTTGCAATATTTCCACATAGGTTAACAAAAATATTTGTGATGGTCCTCTCAAATTGTGGGATATAGCTGTTGATTTCCATATATATATTTTTAAGTTTTTGCAGACTGAGTTTTTTTTTTTTTGAGAAATGTTAAGAGATAAGGAGTAAAAACATAGCAGTAAGATCACTGACCTGTATCTTTCAACATTTATTCTAATTATGACGGGGAAGGAAATCATTGTAAGTCGTTAAATTTATTGAGAAGCAGAAAAAAAATTCGAAAAATATTTTTTGAAATGTATGTTTGTCTTTATTTTTTTACTTGATTACATCATTGCTCTTAAAAATCTAATTTGTGACTGGTCATGATAGCCTTCATTTAAAATAGTTGTATTATTCTTAGATCTACCAAAGTAGCTCTAAATGTCAGTGTGTATTGCTGTGAATAACATTAAGAAATACTTGTCATGAAAATAGTGGCAACTCTTCAGATTATATTAATGGGTAAAAATTTTGTCAAAAATTGATAATACTAAGTTTGTTTTTTCCTTATGTTTATTATGTTCTCATAGATATACACATTGCTCATCTAACAGGTATACAACATTGTCCTATAGAGCACCAGAAATGGTAGACTTGTACAGTGGAACACCCATTACAACAAAGTCGGACATTTGGGTGGGTATTCTCTTACACTTACACAATTAAAAAAAAAGATCTGACTTGCAGCTTTTTCACTAAGAAATTGGTAAAGTTAAATTATTTTCCAAGTACATGGAAAGCAGACTTGAATGAACTTGTCAATTAAACTTATCATAATTATGTTGCTTCTTCTCCCACAGGCCTTAGGATGTCTACTGTACAAGTTATGTTTCTTTACACTTCCATTTGGAGACAGCTCTCTTGCCATACAAAGCAGTAATTACACAATACCAGACAATCATCGATTTTCACAAGGTCTTATGTCACTTATTGGTAAGATACAAATTACAACTTTTATAACACTAAACAGAGTTTTTCCTTTCTCACGGCAGTTACCTTTTCCATTTTAGTGTTTGACAATTTTTATCATCTATTAAGATACTATTGATTTGCCTTACTTCCTTATTCTTAAATTATATTTTTGCCTTGTGTATAAAATATAAGATTATTCTCAATATACTTCCTAATATGGTGTATATGTGAGTTTTCAATTTAAAATAAATAATATGATTTCAAAGTAGATTTTTTTTGCCCATTTTTCTGTGCACTTAGCAAAATTTTATGACCCAATATTGTTATATAGGTTCTAATATATAGAATTTTTACCATATGCTTGAGGTTTTTACACCCTTAAACGTGTGGAAACTACACCAACTGGAATATTACTGTGAGCATGGTATTTGAGAAAAATGGCATCTCTTTTCATTGTAGAACTAGAAGTTATTTTTTTTCCTGAAAATTATGTACATTTTAATGACCTTCAGGAAATGTTACATAATTTTATTGATAGTTCTTTCATATTTTCATTTTATCCTTTAAGCTTTCATATTTGAGACGGATTCTAAAAAGAGACCTGATATTTTTCAAGTGTCTTCACTTGCCTTTCACTTGGCAGGAAGGCCAAACCCAGTGCCAAACATGAATGTAAGTAAGCCCATCAATGCATCGTCTATTTAGTACATTGTTAAAATAAATTGTGATTATGTGGCATAAATGTTACAATATATAGATATTTTGCTTAACCCATGTGGCACACGGCTGTTGAAAGAGACCAAAAAGCGGTAACTTAGTTTGCTTCCAGGCCCTACCTCAGACGCCCGCAGTTAGTGGGCAGATCGGTGATCAATCACCTGTCAGGCAGGCTACAACCGTGTATGCCAGTGCGTGACGGTGCACTGCTGTTAAATCTAATATTGGGATTTTTTACTTGTTTTTGCATCGCAATAAATCTGGCGTCATTAACACCAAGTATATCAAACATGTAATCAATTTAAAGCTAAAATTGTCCTGTGTACAACGCTATATTTTTTATCTCTTAATTATAACGTGTTTACATGTTGCAGGTGAATCTTCATACTTCTAGTAAAAGAACTGAAAAAAGTCATGATTTTCATTAAACCTCAGTTTAATAGGAGTATTTCAAAAGTGAAACAATTTTATCGCTTAAAAATTGTTTCCGGATATTTAAAAGATAAATATAAAAAACTTGTGCTAGTTTCAAGTGCGAAGAGTTTTTCAGTGATTTTATATGATTTTTTAAAATAATTGCACATGCTCAGGTCTGCACGAACTACCCGTAAATAATACTCTGCAGTATAGATCTACCTTAATAGCCTCAAACCGAAACAGTTAAATATTGAGCAGCCCTTAGAATCTGAACGCAATCAAAAGCTCCATGAAGTTTGCAGACCTTGTGTTATATCGTTAAATAGCAAATAGAGGAAACAATCAAAAGTTTCTCTGTGCGGACTTTATCAACGGCTCGTTACCAACTTTTGGTGTTCTCAATCATTTCTGGTAACAAAAAAAAAAAAAGATTTTTACACTATGCTATTAATATTCTGAGGTAATTAAACTCAAAGCACCTAGGCGTCAGAGGTTTGAAGAAAGTTATAAAAGCTTGAAAATATTTCAGAGAGGGAGCTCTTAGCACACGCCTCGCGGATTGAAGAACGTAAGGCAAAGTAAACATTTGACTTATCTGTAAAGTAAGACAATGTGTAACCCTACATAAGTTTCATTTTCTTCTAAATGCGTGTTTATAACTTTGTTAATAGTTAAGATCAGGTCTCTCTCATATATATTGACGCTCTATAGTTTGAACTACGATGTTCTATCGTTGTTTAGATTTATTATTTTATATCAAAACGCCGTACCAGCGCTGTAAGAAGTGAACTATCATAACTCAAACCCACATAACTTGGAAACGGAGAACTCTTCGCTAATGCCCTTTGGTGGGTGTTACATATATATGAAATGCTGTAAAAATTTCATCCCCAAAAATTGTTGCACTTTTTGATAAATGTCCCGTAAAAAACGTCACTATCTAATGATTATTCCAGATTCATGTACATGTTAAAACGCTCAATAACTCCATCAATTAAAGGAAAAGAAGGGGAAAAAATATACCCTCGTATCGCTTAAATATAGATGTAACAAATTATATGAATTTTGTAGTTCTTCTTTTCATGTATGAGCTTAAATTCTCCATTGTTTTGGTGTGAAAATTAGATCTAAAAACTGAAGTTGCGAAGAAAGGGAAATGCGCATTCGGCCGGGATGGTTGACCCCATGACCCGATCGGGTTACAGGCTGCTTCACGGGTGCGGCAGGCAAACTAAAATGCCGCTCTTTAACAGCTGCGCGCAGAATTCATCCACTCTTTACCCTTTCCACCCACTGTCCAAATTTCATCCCGCAGCTTTGGGTCTTTAATCCCGTAGTATGTGTACTGTTTGTAATCTGCCAACCCTTGCTCTCTTCCTTCCCTCTATTCATTATTTTTTCCTGTGTATCAATATTTTGTCCTACCTTTCCCCTATTACAAGACATAATGTAGCCAGTTTTCTGCAAAGCTGTAAACTTAAATGTATTTCTTGTTTATGGACATTAGACCTTTTGATTAAATTTCAACCTGATTTCTAAGTAGAAAAGCATTTTATAGCGGGCTTGTGCTTTTTTGGACTTGAGGATGGGTTTGAAACTAGTTAGTTTGATGCAAGATTTCTAAGAGAATCAAAGAAGATTTTAAAATATGAGGATTTTTCTATGTTCCTTGAAAGCAAGCCAAGGTGCTCTTCGAGTACAAGTTTATTGGATTTGATTTGCATTGTACTAAAAAGTTAATTTTTACCATACATGTAATTTTCCAGTCCTCACCTGTGCCTGATCTCAAAAGTATGCCGAGCCCATTGACAGAAACTGAGGCCAAGCAAATCAAACCTACATCTCAAAAGTAAGTTGTGGTATGAATTAGTTAAACTGTTTTGTTTATGAAAAGCTGCCTAGAATGTATAAATCTACTGTTAATTAAACTTTGAATTCCTGAAAGACATGAGTTGAGTCATTATATCAAATTTAGAAAAAAAGCCTCAGGAAATAACATGTGCCTTAATTTTTATTGTTACTTTTTTCACCCGTAAATTATTTTAGTAGTCTGAAATTCTTACCTTATATAAAATGTAACAATGCATAAGGTTAAATTCAATTGAAGTCCTACCAAATTCAATTGGTAAAATCTTACTCAGCTTGAAATAAACCTTTGCCCTAATTTTTTCCCCATTTAAGGACAGCTTCAGCCATTTGTAAGTCTAGACACTTACAGACTTCCACAGATTTCCAAATAGCGACATCCAAACCCTGTTTTTTAGGTGCAAAATCACTTATAATGAGCCTATGAACATATTGAAATTCAATGCTTGTGACATAATTCTCGCTGTCTAAGGAATACAAATGTGCCAAGTGTGGAGAGCACAACTGTGGCACCAAGGCAAAGACCAAGGGCTAACAACCCACCGGCAGCAGCAGCATCCCTTGGACTTCCTATCCAAACGACATCCATTGTGCCCAGAAAGCGTCCCACAGTTAGCAATCCGAACACTCCAGTCGGTAAGATCGCATTAATTATAATATACGTGTACATCCATTTTTTTGTTGTTTTTAACTTAATGTCCATATCATTTTGATTGTAACTTATTTTTGTCTCTGATATTTCTAGCAACTAGCTCTAGTGCGTCTGTTGTCATGTAATGAATTTGGAACAATTGGAATTGAGTTAAGATAGAGCCCTTTTTCAAAATTTCTCCTTGTAATTATCTGATCATTTCATTCTATTTTCAAGTTTATAAATACTGAGAAAAATTAATGTATGTATTTCATTATTAATACCTTTGTGCAACTCTGATGGTCTGTGAGCTATCTCCAAACTCTGGTTTTAAATATTGGTTCTTTTTATGTTTCTTGCAATGACTTTACAGGTTTTTCTATTAAAATATCAGGAAACAGTGAGTGGTTTTTTGAGATTATAGATTTGAGAACAGCTCCATCATTTATGTTAAATGAATTCCTCATACCTTTCCTTCGTTTGACTCATTCTTATTTATTCTTCCTCTCTCTTCCCCTCCCTCCTATCTGCCATCTCCTCCCTCCCACCTGCCATCTCCCCCTTCTCTCTTCCCCTCCCTCTCTCCCTCCCACCTGTCATCTCTCTCTCTCTCTCTCTCTCTCTCTCTCTCTCTCTCTCTCTCTCTCTCTCTCTCTCTCTCTCTCTCTCTCTTTCTCTCTCCCACCCACTCACTCTCTCCCCACATCCATCTATCAGTCTTTATTTTTATCTTTCTTTGCCTTTACATGACACATACTCTCTTCCTCTCCCTCTCTCCCTCCCACCTGTCATCTCTCTCTCTCTCTCTCTCTCTCTCTCTCTCTCTCTCTCTCTCTCTCTCTCTCTCTCTCTCTCTCTCTCTCTCTCTCTCTCTCTCTCTCTCTCTTTCTCTCTCCCACCCACTCACTCTCTCCCCACATCCATCTATCAGTCTTTATTTTTATCTTTCTTTGCCTTTACCTGACACATACTCAAGTTCTTTTCAGGAAATTCCACTTCTGGTCCATGTCTTTTGTGACATCATTTTAATTAAATAATTTTGACTACCAACCTCATTCAAGCAACCCACTATCTAGTGTGCCTGATTTTGCTTTGTCCCATATATGCCTACTTCTATTTACGCCTCCAAATGATGCAATCAGTTTTTGCACCCAATATGACTAGGATTAAATTAATGTATGATGAATTGTGCACAGGGATACCATATCTGGCACCTCTTTAGATAGGTTCTTTGGAGGAAATGTCATTCCCTGTGTGAAATAAGTTCAGAATTCATGACCATTCATTGTTGAAAAGAAAAATATTTGCATGCCTTTGATTGCTCAGCCTGACAAGCATATTTCATATTTTGCTGAAATAAAAGAACAAGTTTAGAGTTTTAATTAGAGAGATTTTGAAATTTGTCACAGCTTATTTATATGTTCAATTTAGAAAATGGCAACGTAGCTTTGTTACTTTATTTTTGTAAGTCTAAATGGCAGAGAGCTAGTTACTTACAAGTTAGGTTTATACCTCTAGTAACATGAGGAAGCTAGTGCTTGTTCTTTTGTTTCAATTCAAATATATTTTTCAATGGGATGCTAAAAAATAAATGTGTGAATAGTGAATTAACTCTTCGTATATGGGGGCAAAATCTGCATTTTTACGTATTTAATTTTGGGTCCAAATTTGGGCCTGCACAGGTGATACGCTTTGCACCATAACTTTGTTAAAAATTATTCAATTCTCAGAAAGCACAAGTCAAAATAAAGGGCTTTGAGGGGGCTTTATAGTCATGATGAAATAACTTTATTTTGATTTGATATGCATATTTCTTTTTGTCTTTGGATCCTAATTCTTTCGCAGGTCTAGGTCTAGATCTAGACCTTTCGTAATCATTTTTCCCTATCATCAGTGTCTGAATCATAATCAATTCAAGAGCTAGAGTTGGATTTATCACAATCTATATCCATTTTCTAATTGTTTTTCACACTTCAGAGCCAGATGTGTAGCGCTGAGGATCAGCTGTTCACAACAGGCTAGCGACGTCATAAACAAAATATAATGTCAGCATTTGAATAGAGTTTAAATGCATTTTGATGAAGTATGTATAGGCTGTAGTGATAGTGCTATTTCTAATGTTTAAGGTGCAAATAAGATAAAGAATGTCAGAGTGATGAGAGGACTGATTCATGTGTTTAAGACTTTCAAACCAATTGTTTGTAATACAATTTTAGCTCCAATACTTAAATTCTACATTTCCATCCGCCATATGCATCTGATAAAGAGTAGGTAATCAAATCTTGAAACAGCTAGTAGTTTAATAGTCAAAAACGTTATTTTAAAAAGAAATTACAGGGTAGTCGACCTTCAGGAATATATATTTACTACAGATTTAATTTGATATTGCATGACATGGTATGAACAGCTGTACACAACGTTGTAAAGTTGGAAGGAAATCTCTCAGTGAAGAAATTTAGTATTATTCACATTCTGGTGATATCCCTGGTTTCTTTGGCAGTGCTTTAAATATAGATTTAGAGATGTCTAGTGGAATATGACCTGTGTCACAGATTTGGTTGAGTAATGTTGCAATCTTATCAATTCCAGTCTCTGAGTGCTTCTAAAAGTTCTACTGATATACTGTGTGGGCCTCCTGCTTTACCTGATACCATCTTTCTGGGGGAATCTCACCTTTCAGGATAGCCCTGCAAAATTGCACATTACATTGAAATCCTTTCTGTGGTCTCTAAAAATGGCAATTGTGTTATCTGCTGATCTTCCTAGGATTTTTTCTTTTTCCATAATGAATTCACCTTTCTTTTTACTATAGACATCCTGTGGGTGAACAGGTTTTCATTCCAGAGATTTCTTCAATGTTTCTGTACATAGTTTGCCTTGTAGTTCTATGATATATATCAATGTTTCTGCACTTGTCATTGATCCACTTCTCAACA
Organism: Elysia crispata; assembly: GCA_033675545.1. NCBI lineage: Eukaryota > Metazoa > Mollusca > Gastropoda > Plakobranchidae > Elysia > Elysia crispata. The sequence goes on along the minus strand of JAWDGP010003662.1, from coordinate 160,171 downwards.
GAATGAGAATTGCATAAAACAATCAGTTGTTTTTGGTTTTTTTTTATATTGGATGGACCAACAAAGTGTCTAACTGGTGGATGCACTTTCAGCGACAGGAGATGGAATACTTGAAAGTTCATGATTGCCTATGCTAAAGAGCGGGGCATCTGATTGAGTAATTAATTGATTGATTATTATTATTATTATTATTATTATTATTGTTATTATTATGTCAGTTGCTTCAACACTTTGTTTCGAAAGGACAACATACAATTTCATTTATCATCAATGTAAATTTAATTTATCCTTTTGTTTAATGTACCTGACTGAAATATTTGTTGATTTGACCCCTATTTTGACCTCTATGTAAGACAGCTGCCATGGTCTAATCTATAATGTCATCATGTCTATTCTTGTCTCTGTGCAGATTCTGGTCCCACCCAGGCAAACAACAGCCAGGCCAGTCAGTACTCTGGGACACAGTTGTACAGTGGTGAGAAGGGCTCTCAACACACATCTCCTGTGACGCAGGCGAGTCCTCAAGGGTATGCTGGGAATCCTGCAGCACCTTTCTATTCTCAACAACAGGTTTGTAGTTTCGATGGATTTCTTGGTTTATTATGCTTGTTTCCTTCTTTTGACTCTTTAAAATTTTGATCTTGCCTGTGTGTTTACTTTGAATATGTTTCTGTTTTTTCAACTACAGAATTGAAAGAGGAAGCAATTGGTGCTTAAAACTTCTTTTAATTTTTTAATTTACTTTTTCTTTAGTGCATATGCTTGGTATAGCTATGTTTTAACTTATTTTAGTGATGGTAGAGGGCTGAAATATAGATTGAAATCATGATTTGTAGTTGCTGTTACTTGATATAACTGGACATTCTTACTGCAGGCTCATTTTACATTATTTCGCACAGGGCAGTATTTCAAGCATAATGACCGAAATCAATCTCCATACAAGACCTAAATCTATCTAAACTTAAAGCAACAAGTTTCCCTAATGGTTGGTTATAGTCTTAGATGGGTGAAAGAACTGAGGGTGGAAAACAATTGCCAGATATTTCCAAGATATAACAGTATGGGATCATTGCAGCCCAAATAAAATTTGGCACTAAATCTTGCAGACCAATCATCTTTAGCCATGTTTATTTGTTGTTTTGCAGCAGAATTTTTCACCTGATTGTCTTTTTTTTCTTCCAGTTTCCTTCACTTTTAATTATATAAGTGCTTAGTTTTAATTTTTTTTTTTAATTGGCTTATTTGCCTGCAGGGCAATATCCATCAGATGTACCCCATGCAGCAAATGCCTCAGCATATGTCAAATCAGCATTCCCAGCCTAACAATAGATTTTCCCAAGGTTCCACTGATTATGGTGCTGGTGGGGAAAGAATGGTCTCCAGTTTTTCAAACAATGAGGTATTTACATATATATGATTCTTGGTTGAATAGTTTTTGTATAAATTTGTTTATTTGTTTTGTCATCTGGATATAAAAAAATATTCACAAATGACAAATATTTGAAAGTTTTTTTTACTCTTTTCATTTCTTTTTCAAGTATTCTGTGTTTTGTTCTCAATCCACAAGTTTCCGATTGTAAACCATATATATATAGCTGGCTAGATAAGATTCTTGCATGCATTTTCAAAGTATATCTTATTTGCATGTCACTAGTGTGATAAAAAAGGACAAATTGGAATAAGTCAGGCATCTTACGGCAAAATCTCGTTTTTATCACACGCAGAAGAATTAGATTAGGAGCAGTTGTTGGAGTTCAGTAAAAAGTAAGCAAAATGTTCATATTTCTGGTTTCTTAAGAAGCCTATTGAGTCCTCTGGTTGAACTTTTCAGGTGAAAACAGGTCAACTGATCAGTCTTGCTGATGAGGACATGGGCCGCGACCCTTCAAAGTCTGATCCTGCTCTTAAAACTCAGGGAGACTTTGTTTTTAAACGTCCCAGCGGTGTACCAGGGCCTGGGCAATCATCCAATCAAAATCAGGTATAGTGGGACTCGGAAGATCGAGTTGGGTTTTACTCAGACCTGCCATTCAGACTGATTTAATCAGAATTATTCCGATTTTTTATGCAAATTTGGTCCTTTTCCGATTTTCCCAATATTTAGGAAATATTCCGATTTTTTTCAAAACTAAGTTTTCACCGCCACAATTAAAAACATTTTCATTTTTTTTTTTTAAATTAGACCTAAAAGATCGACAGACATCCTGCACAAAAGAATAAATACGGATGATATAGTTATATTATATCAATATTGCTTTTTATTATATATTATCAAATGCGGTATCGAAATTGATATTAATATTTTAGTTGTAATCATCCCGAATATTGATTCTACTGAGTCGTTTACTTAATCATTTATTCGTCTGTGCTACCTGCTGTCTATGTTCACATCCAGACTTTGCCGTTATTTCCAACGAAGGATTATTCTTATTTGATCTTCTAATTGCTACAGGACAGTGCTTTTTTCATCTACATCTTGTCAGTTATGAAGATAGATTGAGAAATCCTAAATAGAACTAGAGCAAATTAAGATGAAATGACACGAGACTCAGTAATTGTAGGTCTGTGAAAAGTAAAATCTAAATCTGATAATAGGCCTAGGAAGTTTTATCTGAATGCAAACTTTACAATCTGCACAAGATCTATGATTTTGATCATTTTATCTAATGTAGAATTTAGATCTAGATTCTAGATCTAGATCTAAGTTACATGCTACATCATGCTTAACTAGTCGCAACGTCACAGCGTAATTTTTATACTTAAATTGACCTGTTCTCAATGAAGTGATTGAACAATAGTGTGGATTACGCTCTTTAGATTATTTATAAGATAAAATATTGCAACTTTCCAGCAAGTTGTCAATTTGCTCCCCTTGAAATATCTGGTTATGTTTTCAACAGCTGGATTCAACACTAAAATTCATAAGATTTTTAATTTTCCAAGTCAAGTGTGAGAAAGGCCTATACACCATGTAGAAAAATGATCTAAAATCAGAAAAGAGCATCAAATATGTCATTTTTTCACCCTTTCAGTAAGGAGTGCATTTACTCCTTTTCATATAAAAATAAACCTTTTGAAGTCGTGTACACTTCCCAAAGGAGCTAGATTGGCAGCTCTGTTCTTTCTGAATTCATGAAATGCTGCATAATGCCAATGCCATCCAATTTATCAAGTCACTTCAAAGTATTGTAAGGCATAGAGTACTTGATTTAAACTGAAAAACATAATCACCAGGCAAAGTGACACATTTCTGCCATCTGTCTTTAATATGAGAGTAAAAGGACCCAGAATGGGCTACTAACCAGTCTCCAACAGCTTCAATAGCATCCTTGTTATTGAACGCGCCCTTTGAGTGATTTTTTTTTTAGATTAGAGAACAGAAAAAAAGTATGAGGGCGTTAAGTCTGGTAGTTAAGCTGGGTGCAGCAGGATTTCAAAGCCACATGGTCTTCTGTCTGAATTGCTTTTTGTGCCCTAAGCTCAAGGACATTGTCATGCAGTAAGAGGTCTCCATTACTGAGTTTTCCATGCCTTTTTCTCACCAATTTGGATCAATTACAATTTTATTAAAATTTCCAAGTAGTAGTCTCCTTTAATGGTTTATCCATTTTCCAATAGTCAGTCATAATTATATCTTCACAATCCAAGAAACACAACATGATTTTTCCACTTGATGTTGTAACCTTTGCCTTCTTTGATTTTTCATAGCATGGGGGACATTCTTTTTCTCAATCAAAATGTGAAATCCATGTTTCATCCATAGCCACCATGCTTTTAAAGTAATATGTGTCATTGGACTCTGTTCGAAGAGAGTTTTGCAGGACTCAACCCTCAACCCCTAGGTCAAAAAGTGAGACACCCACTGTGCAGAAACTTTTTCGTGTCAAGATGTTCATGGAGGAGCAATTCAATGGACTCTACACTGATTCTAGTTTCACTTGAGAGTTGTTTTACTGTTATGCATCCATCTTTTAGAATTGTTTTCTTTACTACGGTAACATTATCTTCAGTTACAGCAAAAGATGGGCTTCCTTCACGATCTTCATCCAACACTGACATAAATCTAGATTTGAATTTTCTTTACTAGTATGTTACAGATTATATTGTGGACATATGTCACCATAAACTTGGACCAGTTGCCAAAAAATATTATTAGGGGATTTTCCTTGCAAGTCCAAAACACTTGATGACTGAGTGATATATACAACCAGCTCCATGACACAGCTTTAAAAGAGAAAATCATTTTTTTTTTACTTTGGTTTCATTAAACTGGTTAAAAAGTGCTTAATTACAGTTTGATTTTTCCGAAAATTGGCATCTTGCATTGCAAGACAATAACCTCTGGTGGGCTCAGATTCCAACAAGATTTCCATCGATTGCTCCCCTGCTCAAGGCAACTATTTGCATGTTTACAAGTTGAACAGTCATATGCTATGATGAACAACATAATCATCTGGCCACTAATAGATTAGCTATACACTCTGTGAGGGGTGGGGGCGATTCAGTCTGTAAAGTGCTATTTGTTAAATGGCATACAATCAGCTGTGCAGATTTTCATAAGATATGACATTATATATCAATCTGTTGACAAGCCCCTTATTTTTCACATGCAAAAAGTATGGCAAAAACACAAGAAAACGAGTGTTGTGAAAGCTCAAACAACTTCATCTTCAGTGTCTGTAGTGTTGGCAGAAGCCCTTTTGTTTTGTTTTTTATTCAGATATAATATCAAATTAGATTTTATAAAAGGATAAAAACAGTCAAAAGTTTGAGAAAGATTGGAAGCAAAAAATTCTAAGATTATGGAAGGAATGTAAACAAAGTTAGGGTCAATTTGAAAAAAAGAGAAAAAAGGTATTTCATTCCATTCATTCTTAGCCACTAAATATAAAACATTTTCATATTGGTTTCTTTTTTTTTTTGATGTCTGAACAAAATTGTGTGACATCAGTGGTTGTTGCTCTATGTCCCTATCATGGAATCTTCATAAGTTAAGATAAAACAAAGATTAAAAAAAAAGCTGTCTCTTATAATCGAATTATAACCTTTTTTGCTCTTTGTTTATTTCATATGTAGGGTTCTTGTCATTTTGATGCTCTAACAAATGTTTAAATGGTATCCAATTTTTTTTTTCTAGTCTTCTATGGTGTTGTTGAACCCCCCGGGAGATTCCAAAGTACCAAGACATAGACGTAATGTTAGTGATACATCATTCCTCACCATGGGTGGTAAAGGAAGTGCATTCAGGTAACTACAGATGAAGAATTACGCTATTGACCTAATGCCTGACTTGAGTCTTTTTAACATCATTTTTATGGTGTATCAAAATTTAAAAAAATGGAATTATTTGAACTTTTAATACTAAGACTTTTTTATTTGCACTTTTCAAGTTATACCTTCACCCTCATTTTCTTCTTTCAACTCTTCACACATCAACTGCCTTATCATTGCATAAAAAAAAGTTGTCAAATGGATAGATGTTTTTGGGAGAGAAGGATAAACATTTACCTATAGGAGGTGAAAAAATTATTGACTACTTTGCTTAAAATGTTCTTAAATTGAACAGCAGCTTAAGATTTTTTTTTGTTTTTGCAGATCTTACCACCAAAACAATCAGCTCTCTGCTCCAACTGATTCGAAATCAAAGTCTGCCACCAACACACCAATCAACTCTCCACCTCCTTTGTGAGTAGAAGATTTTGTTTTGTAGCTATTTTGCTGTACGATTTTTGTAGAACCTACATAGCCTAGATGATTTCAGCTACTTTGTTGGGCCTAAAAGTTTTTTATATCAGGTTCGTGTCTCGATGTGTTCTCCATGGAAAAGGCTATTTTTTTCTTTGTTTTGTTTTTTTTAACTTAAGTCTGATCTATTATTTTTCTAGTTATTTGTGATTAGCTTGCTGTGATGATTTCAATTGTTGATGGTCGAACTATTTTTTTTTATCTTAATTCAAAAACTGATCAGAACATGCTTTGAGTGGTTAGGGTTTTTACCTATAGAATCAACAAGATAGGCCTAGTTGAGGAAAGAAAACAATGGAATTCACTGGAGGGAGTTGCTATTGTGGTTTATGAATGTGAGAGCTCTATCAGGTAGTCTTTTATGCGGAAAGGAAATTTTACATAGCAGCTTATTGTCAGCCCACTAATTTTAGGCTAGTTAGAGCACCTTAGCAATAAGCTGGGTTTTTTTTTTTTTTTCTTTACCTAGGTCGATCTCTATGGGTTTACTGTTATAAACATTTTTCTTTACAAAAAAACAAACAAGTCGATGGTTTGATATCAGATCTGTATTGCAATTGTTTGTTTTTTTCATTAATGTTTCTTTCATTTCAAACTTTGCAATGTAGGGGTTCAGCAAAGCATACAAGACACCTGTCCTCGGATTTTGGAGATTGGAACCCATTTGGAGATGATAATTTCAGCGGAGAAAATGATGACATGCTTTTTGGAGAGGAGTTTGACAAAATCCGAAGGGGGTCCAATACAAGTGAGGGGTTTTCAAATACAGTTTCTGCAAAGGTTTTTCATTTAAAGAGAAATTATTATACACGGCTTGTTATATTTCATTTTTCATTTCTTAAGGTTTTAATATATTAATTGAGGGTCACATTTTTCCTTGATTAAGTAAACGCTAGTGGAGGTCTTAATTTACTAAGTCAAGTCACATTTTCATTGATCGAGTTAGCACTAGTAATGCTCTTAATTGACTTATTAGTCTCATTTGAGTTATAAAAGTAAAATGTTTATTTTTAAATTTTAATTTTCAAACCCTTAGAACATTTACCTCTTTGGAAACTGCATTTGGATTGCCTGTGCTGCAGTTTAAAAGAATTGAGTGACATTGCACAAATATCTCCATTTTTCAAAACTGTGAGGAACAAATGCAGCTCTGTGATGTTCTAGCATATTTGATGCAAATCATCTGCTATCTCTCTTTCCTGCTGGCTTGGGAAAAAGTCCTACTAAATAGACACATCTCATTTTGATTTTTCTTACTTTTACAATATATCTGTGGCCAAATGACTTTGGCTCAAACCCCAAAGAATTGAAAAGATGCATTGTACAGGTATAAATAGAATTAACATAATGTAAATGGTTGTCATGGATTATCACAATTAATGCTTTTTAAGGTTTTATAAAGATATAGATATGTAAGTGTGTGAGCATACTTTTGTATGCTTTGTAATTTGCAGATAAAAAAACCCTTCATAGAAGTTAAGAAGCTGTTCTGTTTTTGGCAATTAAATCACTTCTAACCTGGTTCAAAGACAATCAACTCTTGTATTTTTATATACTACATTGCTTTGTTGATGGTAGTGGAATAGCAAGTACAGGTCTATGAGCATACTGTAGCTTGCCTTCAGGATCTTTCATCGGGATATAAAAATTCATATTTCCTCAGGTATTTCAAATGTAAAAAGTCGAGAGGATCTAGTCATGTCAGGATCAGACTCATCAGATCCTTTTTGTAATGCTCCATTCAAAAAAACTGGTAAGCTTTGCGCTTTTAAATTATTATATTAAGTGGTTGAGGCTGTGATATGTCTGTTATTGTTCAGGTGTTGTTTTTGTTTGTTATTTTGCCTGTGCATATGGATCGTTATTTTGTTTTTCCCCACTGTTTTCCACAATAATTTAAAATTTTGATTGTTTATTTTTTTTTTATGCTGTTGACTTTTTTTTTCTTTGTTTTGTGAAATATAGTTTGTAGAATAGATAGCCATTAGAGTAAAATCATAGGAGCAGTTTCAACATCAATGTTTGTCCAGCATTTAGCATTGTGTTAGGCTCAGATATAAGCTGCTGTGATCTTGAACTTATTTGAATTTGTTTATTTGAAAGTTGTACTTGTTTCAGAAAGCGGTGAATATAAGCTATTGTTTAAGCCCCCCAAACAAGGAAGATGAAACGGAAGCAAAATCATTCTGCCATATAAGCATTGGTCTGTAAAGATTAAATTGCTTTTTATTTTCTGGTAAACATATTCTGAGAGCTCAGAACACACTGATCTAACAGTTGCAAGTTTTTGTCAATACAGAACTCAAAACATTTGAAGGGACTTATTTGGGCATGTAAATCATTAGTCATAATTATCACCCAGTAAGACTATAGTGAAGAGTTTCCTGAACAAACATCTCTCAAAATCATTACTTACATTTTTTATCCAATCCACAAGGCAATAAACAAGCTTCAATGTTATTATTGTTTGTATAAGACCAGTGAAACTTCAGTGACAGAATTCTATTCTTTCCTAATAAAGCTTACATCAAATCAAAGAACATATTGAAAAGGAGAAATGACTATGATGGCAGAAAAAGAAAAGCAGCTTTTTTTCCCTTTCTTTTTTTTACAATACTGTTTTGAGGAGCAATCCACAGGGTCAATCTGGCAAAAAGTTAAATTTTACTTGGGTCAGGTGGAGCACATCATTGTAAGAAATGTTAATTTATATTAGGGATAAAATATCAGGACCCATAAGCTGTAAATGCATATGCTGCACATTTTTCACATCACAGTTAAAAATTCATCTGTGAGAACACAATAGAAATGGTACAGCCAAACATGCTCCTTTGTTCAAACAAAACATTTGTCTCTGCTTTTCGATCAAGATCAATATCTTGGAAGTTGTTTTTGAGATATCAAAAAATATACTGAGAAGACTAAGGTGGTAGCAATGTTTCATTATGCACAGAGTTAAAGTTTTTGTTATTTCCTCTGCAGAAATTTTAAAAAATGGTTGAGTGTGAAGCAATTTGAAAATTGACACAACTGAATGGGAGTTTTTGGCCTTGCATACATGGCAGAAATAATTGTAGAGGGCTCATGGATAATGTGTACTAAAGAAAAAAATAATGTTGGTCCTAATGAGGCTCTCCATTAGCTCAATAAGCTGGCCTCACCTAGATCCAACTGGTTTTGAAAAGTTGATCTTTTGAATCCTGGCCTCATCAAAATCCAACTTTTATTGAAACCTGAATTCAACCATTATTGATAAATTAATTTCTTTCAAACTGACTTGACCCAGATCCAACTGTTTTAAATAAGTTGAACTTCTTCAAACTGGCCTCACCTAATTCCAACTGGTTTAAAAAAATAATCTTCAAAAGTTTAAGCTGGCATTTTTGCTAGAAGATATTTCCAAGAAACGATTTTTTTTGTGTGTCAATAGGGAGAATCTAAAGTGTTCCAACTAAAACACTATGGCATTGTGGGAAGTCATGCCTTTTTGCAATTCATGCCTCATAATTTTATCATAGAATACATGTAGGCCAAGGAAAAATGTAAGATCGCAAGAGATATTTATGCCCTAGTTTATTTCTTAGACAATAAGTTTTTAATAGATTTTTAGTCAAAATGGTAGTTAACAAATTTAAATGCAGTATTGGTTTGTCATTCTCAAAATCTTGATACTGGTTTATGCATTCATGATTTTGCATTTTCTAAAAGCTTTCCTTTCTGGTGGTTTTGAATTGTGAACGAATTTTCCTTTCTTTTTTTATTTTTTTTTTACTTTCCCTTTCATTTTTATCTATGCATAATGCTGCATTGCAAATGTTTTTCATTTCTTGTTTTCCGCCTCTGTCTTGGTCAAGGATCATGCAAAGATCGTGCCAATGCACTTGTGCAGATTGAGGGTGACTTTTTTTTTGTCTTTGAATGATTGGTCAAGCATATCTGCTGTATCACATTTATTTCCCTTTTTTATTGAATAGCACATGCTTGCAGCTTTTAATCAGATCAAATCATATCCAGCTTTGTTTGGTTTTTCCTAAACTGCAAAATATAATTTCAGCTAGATTTGAATTGTAGTAACATCTAGTTCAATTGATCATGAATTTAGTAATTTACATTGAGATGATCTAAACGTGGAGTTTTAAGGGGGTTTTTTTTGTGTGCTTTACTTTACTCTTTATCGGGACATATCTGCATGTTTCTTGAATTTTTGTCTAAAAGAAAAAAATAGTAACATAATTATTCTGTGCATGATCAGAGCAGAAGACAACTAACATCAAAATATCACACATTCGTTTGGCATTTGGATATATCCTTTGTCTTTGTAAAGGATGGTATTAAAAATGGGTATTAAAGTTACTAACAAAATGCGGATGTGTTTTTTTGTTGTCATTGCATAAGCGGGGCAACTAGCATCCAAAGTTTTGATTATGTTGGCTGGAGGCAACTATTCATATAAGGAATATTTGAGGATTAAACAAGTCTTCACTTTCCTTGGGTATTGTTTTATTCATTGATAAGTAATTTACTAGTTTTGAGGCCTGGTAAAATAGATATGGAGCCGTTTTTGTTGAGCAAGCAAGTGTTAGGACATTTGTGATAAGCAAAGAAATATTTTTTCCTTTTTTTTCTCTTTTTTTTTAACTTAGTTTACTTTTAGTGTGTCTTTTTTTTTCTGCATTTTGTGGCAGCGCACAATACTCTGACCTTTTATCGTGGTTAACAGCACCATGCTTGGACACACTTTTTTTTTAGATGAGTAAAAGCTTATGACCAAAGATTTTTATTACAAGCAGTGATGATTAATCTTAACTAATAGGTGGAACATATTTATTTTCCCAGGCCAAAACTGCTAGAACACACACACGCATGAAAAGTCAAGGGAGAGAGAAACTTTATCAGGGCTTTTGATTGGAATTCTTCGATGCTACATCCCTGATGGCTTGAGAACTGTCTCATTGTCTACAAAGAGGATTTTTGTTTGAAATTTAGCATTTTAAATAGCTAGGCCTTTGCCCTTTGCTGACTTATAAATACATTTTTAAAAAATTGAATTCAGGTGTACACAAGAGCATGAGAAATGCATCCTTCAGCACCTTGTTAACCAATTAACCGCTTTCATTTATAACAACAAAAGTCTAGATATTTTCTAGTCATTCTCCATATGAAAAATAGTTTGTTGGCCAAATTTCAGTTTATTTGTCTCTATGAATTTTCGTGTACCATTAATATACTCATGAAATTAAATCTCATTTAAATTGTCATTTATCCTAAACCTATTTTTTCTTCTTTTGCCACCCTGAAATAAATAACCCAAGCCTTAACAGGGTTAGGTATTTACCTAATTCATCAAACAAATATTTATATGTATTGTTTTAAGCGTAGGCATTACACTCACACTCATGATTTCAGTATTGGAAACCACAAATCCCCTATTATTCAAGTGATCCTTATAATTTTTATCTTACTCATCTTACTAATTTCTTTTGAATGGCATTGAACTGTTTATTTATATTATTCATGATCATCCACAGATTCAGTTGTTTATTTCTTTGCATGTGCCATGCACAATAACACAATAATTGATGTGAAAACCCTTTTATGAGAGTGTACAATTGATGTACTTAAAGAAGACTTGGGCAGATGTGTGAAACAATCCAATCCAATGTTGGCAGCTCTGTCTGGTGTTATTCTGCTTTGTCTCTTATCAACTTTTTTATGCTTCGTGCCCTTTCATGTTCAAATGTTAATTTATTTGTATTTTATTTTGTTTTTGTTTTTAAATTTGTACAGAAATGTCTTTCAGCAGCTTGGACAGCTTGCAAAAACCTTACGAGTTTCTATATGCTAAGAAAAGTAAAAAATTAATTTGCAGATATCCATGTTTTTTATTCTTTTATTTAAAGTTAGATGAAAAAAGTGGAAAGAAGTCTCGAATTTTGTTTAAAAACAGTTCAAATGAACAGCAACATAAAGTTTCAATTTCCTTCAGTCTTGCTTAATAGTGAGAAACTGATCATCTTATGAAGTAAATGATGCACCAAAAAAATGAGTTTTACACTGCGTACAAACATCAAGGTTTTATCCTTTTTTTTTTAATCAATTTTAAATTTTTTTTTACAAAAAAAAAAAAAAAGAAAACTTTACAAAAATTGGCGAGAAAGTATTAGGATGAATAGGTTGCATTTCTCCATATTATTAAATGGCTTTCTTTATTTTGTCCTTTCTTCTTTTCTTCTAAATTTCCAGTTGCCACTATGTAAGAGTGACAAATTTTTTGGCTAATGTGATATGTTAAAATCAGAATGAGGCATGTTTTCAGACTTGCCTTATATTGATGAATATTGAATAATTTAATCTTATAAAGATGCATGTTTCTTATTGACTCTGATAGTGCAGGTAATGCCTGATAGAAATAGAGATATGCATGCCCAACTTCAGTGAGAAAATCTGAAAAGCGAAAGCCTCTTGTCTGAAAGATTCTCAGTAACAAAAAGGTCAATGACTTTAGCTTTCATTTTTTTTAATTTAATTCTGAGAAAGAATTTTTTGAAATTCTCTTATTGTCTGAGAAGTAAAAACACCTCACACTCACATGCCTTTGTACATAACTTTTCAAAAGTGTCAAAGGTTTTCATGCTTTTTCAGTTGAGATTTTTAGCATCTCTGAATGACCTGTATTTGAACTTTTTTTAAAGAGACTAGGCAGAATGAACAAAATTGGACAAAGATAGATTAGAGGAGAGTTTTATGTCCAGTGGACCATACTGTTGAAAAGTTTTTCATTATTGTAAAAGTATCCTATGATGGAATTTATGTAATCAGCGCCCAAGTTTCACCAATTTGTAATGAATAATGTATAAAGTGCAATGTTAGACTGACAATTCGCAGTAAACATTAAGAGTTACAGGAGAACCAAGTAGTGTTTAATGCTGTACAGCTAAGTATTTGGCTCTTTACTTCAATGGTATAGGGTTTTTTCTTTATCTCTTAAGCTCTGCCTTGCTTTGCCAGGGATTGTTTGATTTGCTTGGAAAGATTTCAGATTGCTTGTACTGAAGTAGAAAAGCTCTTGTAGTAGAAACAAGTAGTGTAAATAGTTTGCAAACTAGCTTTATGACAATTGTGTGGAGGAGGGAGTAACTGACTGTAATGATTTTGAAAGAATGTCTGGCAAAATAATTAAACTCATTAGGACAGATTTGCAAGATACTTTGTATGCTTTGAAAATGTTGCGATTTACATCAAGTACATTTAATGAAAAGTATTTTTTTTTAATATGATTTTGCAAATTGACATTGTTTAAGTCATTTTTCATCATCATTATTCTATAGACATACCTGAAAATGTTTTTATATATATATATATACATCAGTAGCAATAAAGTTGAAGTAAAGACTGGAATGGATTTTTTTTTTGCTTGCGGAAATCTTGAAAGAAAGATTTGTTCTACGTCACATAGTCACACCATTGGAAAGTAAACAATACCTCAAAGAGTCTAAGAAACAAAATACAGTAATACAGTATTCAAAATCACATTTGGGAAATTTTAAAGTGTTAAAAATTTTTTACATTTTTATTATTTTCAGTTTCATCAAGACAAATAATCTGCAGTGATTAAAGAGAGAATTATAGATCAACATGTTTATATCTGATAAAACAGATTGCAAGAGGCTTAAGAAGTAATACTTAACTTTAATATCGTTTGGAGTCTTATACAGGGATCAACAGGCTGAAGAAATGCTTTCTACTTTAATATCCTTTAGAGTCTTATACCGAGAGCAAGAGGCTTGACAAGTAATACTCTCTACTTTAAAATCCCTCAGAATTGTATACAGGAAGCAGGAGGTTGAATAAGTAATTCTATTTTCTTTCATTCGTTTAAGGGAGGTTGAAGAAATAATGCCTAATATCTTATACCAGGAAGCAGGAGGTTAAAGAAGTAATACTTTCTACTTTAATATCCTATAGAGGAGGGAAGAAGAAGCTGAAGAAGTAATACTTTCTACTTTAATATCCTATAGAGGAGGGAAGAAGAAGCTGAAGAAGTAATACTTTCTACTTTAATATCCTATAGAGGAGGGAAGAAGAAGCTGAAGAAGTAATACTATCTTCTTTAATATCCTATAGAGGAGGGAAGAAGAAGCTGAAGAAGTAATACTTTCTACTTTAATATCCATTAGAGTCTTACACAGGAAGCAAGAGGCTGAAGTGTAAAACTTGTGCTCTGAAACTCTAGCTCTATTCATACTGGACTGCAAGCTGACAGGCAGAAGTATTCCTCGTGTGATTCGACCCCAGAAAGTCTGCGTTATGCTCTCAGGACATTAAATGTTACTCAAAAAAAAAAAATTCTCACTGTCAAGTTCAACTCCCCTTTTATTGTGGTGATAAACCAGCCAGGGCAGTCCTTTACAACTAGAAAAAAAAAGGAGGAAGCATATTCTTTGACGGCTGCAAATATTCAAGCAAATCTATTATTATCAAGCAGTAGAAATTGAAACAAGTCTACAAGTTAAAAACCAGGTTTGATCATGCAGATTTGGCCGGACTCAGTGTTATCCCCAATTTAACTTACAATGGGCTTTTTGTGTGACAACTCACTGTCACGGAGGTCTAAACACATGTGTTGAGGGATATCCACTTATCCCTTGGTGCCATTTGTATATCCTGCAAGACCGATCCAGAAAATAAAATGCTGCTTTAAATTTGGGTAAGCTATCCGCATGTTTATGGTCTCCCTTTGAAGTTGCCACCCACCGTGGATAAAAGTGAATCAGCAAATAGGGTGATTTATGTAAACTCGTTAAAATTTTTTTTTTTCAAAACCTAATCCATATTAAAGCAGTATCATATGCATAATATGCTTGGCTTTGCACATTTTGTACTTTCCCCAAATCCTTTTCTTAAATATGAATTCCTATGTTATGTCCAAGCTTATTCTGTCCTTACCAGAGGCCACTTTTTTTTTTCAAAACTGGTACAGACTTCAGCTGTGTTGGGAGGGGAAAAGTAAACTAATTATTATCACAATGATGTTAAAAAAAAAAGTCAATTTTAAACTATAAAGCATACTGTTCAAATAAATGTTTCAAGAGGGTGAATAGAGTGAAAAATACAGCAACCCGATCACCCCATAGATTCATAAGTAGTGTAGATAAAAACAAAGTTTGTACAATAGATTTGTGTGCCCCTGTGTGTTTAGATGAGCTCTTTTTAACAACCATTTCTTCCCCTAAACTGTTCTCTTTTTTTGTTTTTTGTTTTTTTAATGCAATCAGTATTAATGCATTTTTTTTAAATTTGGCCAGTTCATAATGAGATTTTAAAGTTTAAAAATATTCTGGCAATTCAAGGTTGGGATCCAAGATTGTGTAGAAAATGTTTTAGAAATTTGTTGCTGGGATTCAAGATATTTCCATTTTATCTTTATAACTGTGTGTAAAATAAAAAGTTTAATTTACGATTTGCTGT
Source organism: Elysia crispata (assembly GCA_033675545.1). Lineage (NCBI taxonomy): Eukaryota > Metazoa > Mollusca > Gastropoda > Plakobranchidae > Elysia > Elysia crispata. Next base: position 144,958 of record JAWDGP010003662.1, on the reverse strand, counting down.
TTGAAATAAATTCCTATGAACAGTAAAGTTTTCTTTTTTTTAAAGAATGACATAGAAAAAGGTCATGATCATTTGGATTTGCTTTTCTGTTTTCATTGATAGAACTACCAAAAAAGTTGAAATGGAAAAGCTGAGACATTTTATTTTGTAAGTTAGATTTCATAAACAAGATGACAGCATTTCCTCGAATTGATCTGTCACCAACCAAGTAGTAGCCTTCGTTTTGTTAAAAAAAAAGAAAAAGTTAGATTTAGAATCCAAACAGACTGTGTTTCTGAAATCAATCAGCTTATCTTATTTCATTTTTTTTTAAATCTGCTTATAGAATGCCTTGTAGTTCTTTTTCAACATTTTAAAACTTTATGTAGCCCAACTAAATTGTAAAGAAGTGACAAGACAGAATCAATCATTTCTAGATGTGCTGAAATGAACACAGAACAAAAATTTCATTCAAGTAGAGCTGAGGAATATTTTGGGGGGATAGGTCACACAATGAAAACCATTTTTCATCAACTAATACTTACAGTTATATGATTGCTTAAATATGAAAACTATAAAATTTATTAATGTGCTTTTTTTGCAATTTTTTTTTTTTCTTACTGAAAAAATGTGATTTTTCTCCCCACTTTTTTATGGATAGCAAGTTGGTTTCACTGAATGACACAACCTATTATCATACCAATTGTCTATTTGAGCTTGGATGTGCCCTGCTCTTTTATGATAGTAGACAAGAACCTTTGTCATTTTGCCAGTTTCCCTCTTTTATTGATATATGCTATGCCTCCTTTCTGTTTTTATTCAAATTTTTATCCAATGTTTTTTTTGTGTGTGTGTCCTTTTCTCTCCCACCCTTCAAAGTTTTTTTTTTTACTGTGCTGGAGGAATAGCATGCTATCCCCCCCCCCCCTTTTTTTTTTTTTGTCCAAAGTTATTGAGAAAGAGAGTTGGTTCTATGCTATCTATAAACAGTATCAGATCCACTAACCACATTTAGACTGTGGAAGTGAAAAAAATAGCATAAGCTGTCCATAGAGTTGATTAAATGTGAACCAAAAAGCAAATGTTTTTTTATAGAATTTGTTTTAAGATCATTGCCTAGCTATGGCCTAGCTTTGGAGTTGGTGGTTAACACACTTTTTTTTTCTTTTTCTTTTCCTTTTTTGTTTTGTTTTGTTGTTTTTTTGCTGTGCTAATTTCCTTGTTTTTATCATAAAAGTGCTTTAAATTGTGTGAAACAATAGAGTTGATAATTCAACAAACCCTGAGGCCCATAATATTTTGAACATTGTTGGTGGAAGTATTCACAATTATTGAAAAATGTAATCTTCATTTGGATACATTTTGTCTTCTCACAACTCACTGATTTCTGTACCATGTCAGCATTTTCCATATTTCTGCATTAGAGGACATGCACTCTAAAGAATCTTTACAAATTAAAGTAAAAAAAAAAAAAGATATGTTTTCTTATAAAATATTTATTCCCATGTTTTCCTTTAAAAATTTGTTTCCAAGTATAGGGTAAAGCAGAACATTTCACATAAAGTAATATATTCATTTCTCATCTTGGTGTTGTGTTAGAATTAATGACCATTCTCATTTTTTCTGATTCTTAGCACAGGATGTTGTTTCCTGAATCAAACTAGAGAAAGAAGTGGAGAAGAATGTCTATCTATTTTTTTTCCTGACTGTAGAGAAAGCTATCAAATAATTTGAACTAGAAAAAGCCTGTCTATCTGTTCCACTTAGAAGTAAAAGCTGTGGAGGAGATTGAATGTCTGCTCTTTCCTGAACTGTGAAGAGGATTGTTTATCTGTTCTTTCATGACTCAAACTAGAGAGAGCTGTGGAGGAGATTGAATGTCTGCTCTTTTCTGAACTGTAGTAGAGAAAACTGTGAAGAGGATTGTTTATCTTTCTTTCATGACTCAAACTAGAGAGAGCTGTGGAGAAGATAATCAAAATTGTTTACTTAAGATGAATTCAATGCATATGGATTTTTAGGTGCATAGTGTGTCAAAGTTTTGAGCGCGCCTGAGAATTTTTACTAATCACTAGTAGAAAATATTAACATTTTTCATTGTTCATGCTTCTAACATGTTTCAATATAAGTATGCGCTATAAACAAATATATATATATATATATATATATATTGTCATCAAATTGATATTTTTATGTTACTAATTTACATAAATTTAAATATAAGTATTTATCTGACCTAAATTACTGCATACTTTCTATCTTTTTGTTGTAAGCACAAAAATAAAAACTGAAGTAAAATCTTTGATTCACAGAGCGACCTGCAGCAGAAAGCCCAGACAGCACCGGTGACGAAAAGTGTGGTAGCAGAGATGACCAGAGAGAGCCTCTGTATGCTGGCGATTCGGACTATGATGCCACCATTACATCCGAAGGAGTTGTGGCTGCAGAGGGTGTTCGAGCCAGGGATTTCCTCGGTGCTGGACAACTCAGAGCTGCATTGAACAGGGCCAAGTACTCTCATCTAGTCGATTCAGATGACACTAGTGAGGAGAAACAAGCTGGCACATTTCCCCGAAAGAGTGATCTGCCAGGCACCATGAGCAATAATGGTAAAGACAGGTCTTGCCTCATCTTGGGAGCAGATCAATCTCATCAGGTAGATGCAACCAAGGCCGAAGCTCGAGACCGCAGGGAGTCCAACTCAAGCTATGCTGAGGAAGATCATCCTTCGGTGACAGGGAAGAGACTTCCTGAGAGTGACTTCAATTACCAGGAGCTTGATGATGAGTTTGGATCTCGACCTGTAGACCCTACAGCTCCTCTCGTCTTGACACTTAAGCAAAACAGTACAGAGGTCAGCCCAAGCCAGACATTTAATGTGAATGCAGACAGAATTGTAGGGCATGAATATGGTGTGAAGCCTTTGCTTGATGACGATGAGCTTCAAGAATCATACTCTGGACAGACTCAAGGCTCCTCTTCATCTAAATCTGACAATGGTGGCCTCTGTAAGATGCATAATTTTGGTGGTGATAATGCTGGTATGACCAACCAAGGGCTGGCCGCCTGTGTCAATCCTGTGACTGAGAAAGACCAGGCTTCTGTAGCATCTGAGCCTGCAAAGGCTGATGTTGTGGACAGTGCAGCAATGACCACTTCCTCCTCTTCTGTCTTGTCTCCAGACATTGACTCAAGCTTTGATGTGTTTTCTGCTGCACCGTTCAGACCGCGGTCTGCAAAAAGAGCAACACCTCAGCAGGTTCAGGCCTCAGGTACATCATCTGTCGCCAGTGCCCAGACTAGTGACGTGTTTGAGAGTGCCCCCTTTAGGCTGAAACCCTCCAAGCAAACCATAGTGACAAGTCCAGGGAGTGTCCATCTTCATAACAGTCAAGACATATTTGGCAGTGCCCCATTCAGCCCTCCAGCATCCACAATTACCCCAGGTTCCACTTGTCCCTCCTCCAGCACTGTTTCACCTTCCATGGAAGATATCATGTACATCAAGACACCAGACGAAGCTCAACCAGGCAGCCTGCCTTCCACAATGCAGGGACATGGTGTATCTGGAGGATCACTGCAACAGCAACAGCAAATGTTAGGTGGAGCTGTTCCAGTTCGATCAGAAAGCTGGCAAAAAGCTGTGCCTGGAGGAGGAGCAGGTGGATCTGGAACAAGTTTTGACTTTGGAATTGCCAATCTGCAAGAAAGTCACCCAGGATCAAAGTATCCTCATGCATCAGTGCCTTACTCAGAGCCTGCCATTTCAACAGCTGCTGATGATCCATTTGGTGCTGTCCCTTGGAACAAAGCTTTGAAAAGGTCAGTGAAAAAGAATCGTGTGGCTTCAGGCATTCCAACCTCATCCCCTGCCTCCTGCCCGCAAAGCACCCAGGGTCAGACTATTGCTGAGGGGCATCATGCAGGTTATGCTACAGGTGCTGGGAAAGTTAAGCATGCTGACCAATCGTATTTGAATACTCCTTCTGATATGGCAAGAGGACACCAAACACAAGGAATAAAAGCAATCCAAGGGCAGGCCGACATCCAGTCTTTGGGAAGTCACCCACCTCAAAACCATCCACAAGGAGCAATTTCTGTCCCGAGCTCCTCAAACCAAGTGACCAGGTCTGCCGAAATGATCACAGCAATGAGACCTGGTGACCTACCTATGCCAACTGCTGTTGGAACTATGCAGTTTGCAGCATCTGGTGCAGTCCATTCCAATGTCCACCAGCAACAGCATCAAAAGCAAACATTAAATTTTAACAGCACTGGAGGAGATGAGTCTCAGCAGCCAGACTGGGAAGCTATGAGAAGCAACTTTCAGGTTGATGGAGGATCTTACCAGAGACTCAGAACCAAAACAGATCCATCACCCTCCTCCTCCTCCCACCATTACAGTAGCAAACGATCGAGCCGAGATGTGAGCACAGCAGCCTTTGCCAATATGAGCTTTAATGATGAAGATGAGCTTGATGCCACCTTGTCGCGAGAATCTCCTATGAGTACATCTTCAACAGCACCCCTTAGACTGTCGCCTGCTATGTCTACTGGTACATCAAAAGGGAAACCATCATCACCAGCAGGATTTGGCAGCGCAGAATCAGGGCGGACTGTGGTAGTTGCAGCTGCACAATCTGCAGGCTATGACACTGGTACTTGGCCAAGGAAACATCGGCGAAACCAGGCGAAAGCGGAGCCATTCTCAGTGAGCAAAAAGCTGTAGCATTCTGAGTTTCTAGGGTCTTCTGAGAAATGTTATAGGAGATTTTTATTTGTGAAGGTGGAGAGAGTAAAGGGAAATCAACAAATGATTTTTCAGTTCCTAGTTCTATGCAGAAAACTTTGTTTTGAGACATGTTGATAATTTGAAGAAAATCTACAAGAAACTCTAATTTGTAGCCTAGATTATATATGTGATATTGAGCTTCAGGTGGAGAGTTTTGGCCAGCCTAACAGTCTAACTTCATAAGCAGTTTATCATTAATGTATTTAGAATAGGAAATTCCTACTTAGCCGATAGGTAGGACTGCGAACTGCTCTAGCTCAAGGCTAACTCTAGTCGTTTACTCAATCACATCAGTTGTAAAACATGTTTATATTTGTTAACATTCCTGGTCTGTGTTGTGCCCTTTATATTAATTTAATCTTGTCACTGTCATCAGTTAGCATTGTTTAATGACTACTGGTTATTGTCAAAGAAGTTTGGATGTGATACTAGCGTTAAGTATAGATGAATTTGTGTGTATATATGCTAATCAGGTGGATGTTTGTGAAGTCAATGTACAAAATCTGTCTTGGTCTCAACAGCCTTGTCTTAGAAATCTAAAGCATCTGTATCCAACTCTATTATCTTAATAGTCTAGTCCCATGGTGGTGTCTCTTGCAAACAAAATCAAATGTGCTGTCTTGCATCATTCCCTTTTTCCCCCATGTTATATCTATCTAGTAAAATGGTTTTCTTTTCCATTCTCTCTTGCCTGTGCTATATTTTATCAATCACAGCACTGTAAGTGTAAGCTGGAGGAGAGAGAAAAATGTTTGGCATCGGCAAAGAAGGGTACACATAGCAAGTGTAGTGTGTTTACAGAGTCTGAATAATATTCCAAGAAATATGGCTCTGTTGATCTCAATTTTTATATACAAAATTTCATTCGCTGTTTATTTTTCCTTGCAAGAACAATATGACTATAGTTTTATCTTTTTTTACTGGACTGGTTTATTTTATCTTACATTCAGGGTAACTTTAAACTTTGCGCTATATTACATTACAGCTCTTTCAAGTCAAAATTGCGGCATCAAATTTCAAATTTTTAGAATCGGCTTCAAAGAATTTTCATCGCACAACTCAAGGATGATGGTTTTATATATATATATATATATATATATATATATATATATATATATAAATATATAATACACTCATATATATATATATTCCTCCCGCTATTCTTGCCTGTCACCTCCCGCTGTCAATTCTTTCCTCTGCTCCTTCCATCATAGCATAATCTCATCCCTCTATTATTTCTCTTCTACTTACTTTTCGCCTTACCCAGATCTCCTATTTCCTTTGCTATTCCGAGTTCCCTTGTCCTGCTTCTATGCTAAATTCTACATGTAACTTCAATCTGAAGTTGAAGATCAAAGAGATTGAACCTTCACTTAAAATCTTTGTTTAGTTTTGCCTCCCTTAAGTTTTTCAAAATGGGTGCTTTCTGTCAAGAAATGGATACACCTGCTCAGATGGCACATGTTGATCACTGCCCTGCAAAGAATTGAACCCAAACCTTTTGTCAGCCCAACACTATATTTCTTGAGGCCTCTGGCATTCCAACTATCCTCTTTTTACATCGTGGCTCTGCACGGGCTGAGTAAGATATGGATCCTGAAAGGTTTAGTTTCCACCTGTCAGGTGGCCTCAGCATTCTCGTCTTGCACAGATGAGACAAACAGAATTTGTTTACAATTAGTTTGTATGGCCTCTTTGAAGACTATGTAGCAGATAGACCTAGAAGGCACTTAGAAGTATGATTCATTGAAGGATAGGGTGGGAGGAGAGAGGAGTGCAATTATCTCGGTAGCGACCGAGAACCAAAGGCTGGTGCATCTGTTGACATATTTTGTCTATTAGACCTACAGATGGATAAGTTTCTTAGTTAAAAGTATTATCAGTGTATTTGTCATTGGACATATGATCCTAACTCAGCATTATTAGATCCATAAAGGTATTAGCACGTTGTAAAGCCATGATCTGCTTTATTTCTTGGGAAACCTTTTTTTTTATAAGTGAAAAGTTGAGGGCAGATTGCTATGAAGTTTCTCTGTTACTTTGGCAAAAAAAGGTGCAGATAGTAAGGATGCAAAGAGAGAAATGAGTTTGGTAAATTTGTTAAAAATTGTTAAAGTATGTTTTCCCTTTATTTACCTATTTATTTTGAAATCTCTTCTGAGAAATGTGATACTGTTTTTTCAGGCAAATTCAGAAAAACAGATTCTTCCAAAGTTGTGAAATTAAATGTACTTGGATGTGTTGAAGCTTGTGTTAGTTTAAACCTTTTTTTATATTTTTCTATGCAAGATTTGAATGTTATTTGTTTATGTATAAAGAGTAATTTTTTTTTAGTTTGAATAGAAAAAGGCTTGATGTATATGGAAGCCCTATCACATTAGATGTCATGAAACTTTTAGGGACTTTTTTTTTTAAATGGTGTTTTCTGCTTTTGCACATAAAAAGCTTTTTCATTCAATAAATAAATTTAGTGCAGTAAAGGCGAGATGGAGAGAACCTCAATACTAACTCCTTTATTATTATTGTACAACTTTCACATTTTGGTAAAGCATTGTGAATAACTTATAGGGTGTCTAGGTAACTTCCATGTAAGTGAGATAGATGGGCAAAAAAGTGAAGGTGAGTGACATTTTCTCATCATTGCATGCAAGTTATGTGCATTTGTGAGAACAAGACATTTTAGTCACTCAATTCATGTATTGTTTAGGACAAGTAAAATTTCACTTCGTTTTGATATTAAAGTTCTATGCTTTTGACCTCAGGTCATAGATATTTTTTTTTTGAGTCTTGATGAAACTAATGTCAGTGAAAAATACTTTATTATGTGTTTTCTAGAATGCTGAAGTCTGCGATTTTAGCGACTACCAAAGCTTGTTTACTTATAGAATACAATGGAGCAAAAGCAAGCTCTAGGAAAAGAATTAATGTTCATATCTGTGTGATTTATTCTCATGAGTTGCATTCCAAAACAATAACAATTGTTATATTCTTTGCATTTATTTTAAATGAATGATTAAAATGAGCAAGCATGGTATTCAAGTTTGACATACTTTTGATTTACATCTTCAATGATTGTGTATGTGTTGTGAGTTATGCTTTATCATTGACGTGCTTTACAACATTATTTTATATTTTTCAAGAAGTTTCTATTTTCGATATAGACAACTGTGGTTTATTCACAGTAAAAACTCGACATCATCATTATCCTTTACTCATCTTTGGGTATTTCTATTCATAGATGTTTTTACTGTCTTAGTTAATCTAGGTTCCAGAATCTAATATTGATATTACAAGTGCTACACAAGTTATATGTTTTGTTATTTGTTAGCTACACTCTAATTCTAAAATTTAATTGTTTTCTGTTTCTGTGTTTGTCAAGTTTTGAGTTGAAAGATGTAATTTTCTTTTGTTCTATTATCCATTCCTTTATTTACCTTTTGAGTACTGCTGTGACTGTTCAAGCGTAAGTTATCTAGACATATTTGAAACTCAATTCCTTGAAAAAAAATCAACTGCTCCATGTTGCAAGGCTCAATGCTACCACAATACCACTCAAATGACCCCTAGAATATAAATTAATCATCTGACAGATCACCCTTAAGCTCCTGTACTATATGTCATATATATTTAAGTGAATAGAAAAGCACTACTGTAGGCTTACATGTAGATTTAAAGTTTTGTTTTAGATAAAGATAAAAAAAATTCATTGTCGTGAACTGATCTGTGTTTAGTTTTTTCCAACAAAGCTACCAAGAAAGCTTCATAATAATTTACATGGTAATATTTGATACCTGATTTCTTTTTATTCTTTTGTAGATGAGATTCATCATCATGATCTTAATAATAGAATGGCATTCATTTATGTTAAGGTTTTCCAGAGAACAGCAATAGATTTAAATTAAACTGTAAAAAAAAAAAAAGCTTTGTGCAATGTGTATAATTATATAGAATAATTTACAGTTTTACACTTCAATTCCTTAACTATGATGTAGAAATGCATATTATACTGATTACTAAAACAATAAAATAATAGTAATAGTTATATAATGACAATAACAATTATAATAATGATGATAATATTACGAAGAGAAAGAAGAAAAGTAATAATAATGTGGGCCTAATTATAATTAAAATAATGGCAAAAAAAAAACATTTATAGACCGTTTTACCCCAAGATACTTTTTTTGCCTTTTTTCCCCATCCCACCCTCCTGCTTTTTCTTTCTTTATTTCTCTCTGCCTCTCTCTCCTTCACTTCCTTGTCTCTTTGGCTCTCTTTCCTTTGCTCTCTCTCTCTCTCTCTCTCTCTCTCTCTCTCTCTCTCTCTCTCTCTCTCTCTCTCTCTCTCTCTCTCTCTCTCTCTCTCTCTCTCTCTATCTCTCTATCTTCATTTTTTAACCTACTTTTTTCACATTCTGTAGATATCCTTTACTTGAAATGTGATTTTCAGTTTTGAGTAATTGTGTTCCATGCTTCAGGCACAAGTTACCTTGATAATATGTTTGAAAACTCAAGTCCATGAAAGATCGAATCCTCTATGGTTCATGCATAAGTTAGCAAAACTTGCTTGGAAGTCAAGTCCATGAAAGATCTACTGTTCTGTAGTTCAGGTACAAGTTACAACTGCTCCAAGCTCCAGTTACCTAAATAACATGTTTGATAGGCATACGAAAGGTTTACTACTCTATGGCCTGGCTTCATTTGTTTTGATGCAAATTTTGGGGGGCTGAGAAATGTAGTTTTTTTTATTATTATTATTATTATTATTATTATTATTATTATTATTATTATTATTGTTATTATTTTAATTACAGTTTGAATGAGGGATAAATACATTCTTTACAATTTATGTGTGAAGTTACATTTTAATTAAATGCTTTGAAAAGGCAGTAAGTACATAATTTTTTTCGCTCTTATCACTTGGACTGTACATATGCAGCCAAGGTAACCCTAATTTCAACCTTCTCTCCCGTGCCAAAATTTTACCACTTCATTATGCTAGTCTAACCTGTCCCCCCGCACAAATGCTTGATCACTTCATGAGACCAGCCTTCTCCAGCCAACAGGCCTACCGACTGGCCAAAAAGTTTTCTCCAGGAATAATTTGGAATTTTGAGTATTATCAGATGATTTGCATGTGATGCTTCATATGTTAATATAATGTATATGTAAATTTTAAGTGAATGTTTGCCCATAAGCAGAAATTTTAACTTATTTACACATTATGCACATGTATTGCCTAATATTTAAACTTCGCAAAATGCTTTCCCAATGTTCACATTAACTTAGCAAGAGTTTCAGGTAAGGTAATAACATTGTGCTTAATGTGAACAGAAAGAAAAACTTTTAGTGAATGAACTATTGACAAAAGATAGTCACATTATTGCACATCGTGGTCATTCTGATTCCAAAAAAATCTTTTGGTGCTCTTTAAATAGATCTGACAGACCACTTACTGTAGGCCACAGGGCAAGTCTAGAGTTGATTAAAGTGCTAAAGATCAGCTTTTGGTTAAACCAGATGAGGCTCATGATGTGAGTCTAGAGGGAAGACCTTCCGCAACAATGCTTACAGGTGGTCAAGGGTTTGTGAAATGGCAATACAGCACACTATGTTGACCAATCAAGAATTTATAACAAGACTTTTTGACAGATGAACTGTGTGTTTGTTCTGTTTATTTATGTCTTTGTGAGTTGTTGTTTTTTTATTTGCTTTGCTGTTTTGTTTTGTTTTTTAAAGTCAAATGTTTTACTTAATTCTTTCAAATATAAAAATTATCATACATATGATGCTGTAACTTGGCATCATTATTATTCAGTTCATTACAATTCAGTCATAGATTACAGTAAAAACAGAAAGATTTAAAGAGGAAATATTCTAAAAGCTTTACTGGATTATCCTGAACTTTGGTTCCGTGTATCAATGTCAGAACCACATGTTCTGTTCTCTTTTGCTTTCGCTTATTTTTAATCATTCCTGAAGTAAATTGCTAGTTTCCCACGTTTTTTTTCTGTACATATGATACTATAGTACCAATCCCATAATGTAAAGGTCAGTAAAGTTGTGAGTGTAGAGTGTAATGTAAAGTTGTGAGTGGAGTATAATGTGGTATAACTTTGGGTGCTCATTGGGTACCTGACAAGATAGTGGATGGACCTTATTGTTGGAATCTGTTGTCCCATTTTCTATGACCAAACAATCTCTTACTCTAGTCCATTTTTGTCAAAACAGTCTGCAGCTTAGACAGAATTTAGCACTCACAAGAAGGGCATTATACTGGCTCAATGTTGAAGTTCATTACAACTTGATCACTTACCTATGCACAATTACTTCGGAGTAGATTCTATCACAAGGTAGTATAATCTATCACATGAATAAAGCAGTATAATGATGCTGGTTATTTCAGTGAAGCCATTTATTCAAGGAATGTTATAGAAGAAAACAATGATCGAAGCCTATTCTCATGGCTCTAGCTTTAAGCTTACAATTACACGCTGTGATCATCTAGGGAGTAATTGATACAGTTGTGTTGACGCTGAAGCTAGGGTGTTTGTAGGGTCATCTCTTCGTCTTTAAACCTTGCAGCAATGGAGTACTTAATCTTCAACATCACAGAAGAGACGATCATTCGCTTTAATGATGACTGCTTCATAATGCGTTTATGAATTTGCCATGTTCCTCAATGTCAAACATGGTGTTTCTTATTATTTCATAGATGAACAAAAATAAGTACATAAAAAATTGTTTCTTTCTTTTTTAGTTGTCTCAAATATAATCTCTCTTATCGTTTTTATATTGAAAGAGAGGAAAAAGATTAAAACAACCTTCCTTTTCTTTTTTCAGAAACACAATATAATATTAATAGATTTCACATTGAAAGTCATGTCCACTTGAATATCAATAAATTTTCTTGAATTGTTTAAAGCATGGCAGCTGCTTATATGAACATAAAATAAAACTTATTGTTTGGAAACAATAGTGAAGAAAGTTTAATCACCTCTTAAGCATAATGGCAACATGATGAATTCAAACAAAAATTTATGTCTATTTCTAATGAACTACTTTGACATAAAATACTGTTTAAACAGGTAACAATTATGCATTAATTTCAGTCTGACATATTTCTGATTTTCGTCATATTTTCACCAAGAAAAGACTACTTCATTTTAAAAGCTTTTTGCAATAATTATGTATTATTACCCACTTGACCCCTCATCTCAAACCTTGAAACTAATATCTAGCAATAAATAAACCTATCTTTTTTTTTCCTCACATTCATGCTTTGTTCTTATGTAATTTTATTCCAGATTCTCCTGTTTACTCAATCAATCACTTGAACCATAAGGCTAACTAAAAACTCTAAACTTTCTTAATATCCTGCCTATTATCTTTTCGTCTGTGGACCAAAATACTTGTCCATTTGAAACCAAATGGGAATAATTAGAATAGAGTTAAAAAAAAACAACTCACTGCATGTATCATTATATAAATATGTGTGTGTGCGTATTAGTTATTCATAATATAGTTGCTTTATTAGTTTTTGTTAATTTTTAATTGGGCTAGTGGAAAACGGAAGAATTTTGTTATATTTTCCCTCCTGTTAAATTATTTGACAGGTCCTACTGTATTTAAGCTACTCAAATGTGATCAACAATAAATGTGTCTCTACATTGAGTTAAAAGCAAACCTTTGAATTGTTTTTTATTGAGAGTGTATTGATATTTTTTGTGGTTATTTGATCTTGATGAGTTATGTGTAGTTTGATCCTATATACTGCTACTGTTTCTATAAAAATGTTTATTCATACTTTGTGCTGGTTCTTTGCATCAAATCCTATTGTGAAAGATCTCAAACAGTTTTTTTCTTGCTGTAAGAAAGATAAACTAGAATAGCTGATCAATCAAGAAAAGTTTCAAATAAATGTGTTTCTTGAAGTCACAAAAAAAAGCTAAAAAAGCAGAGACAAAGTGGTGTTAATGAAATACATGCTGGGGCAAGTATGATAAAGTATGTCAATTTGAGAGAAAAAAAAATTGATTTTTCATGTCTGGATGTCTGTTCAACTGATTTTCACAGACACAGAGCATATGATGCATATTTTTTAATATATGCTCCTTGATAAGCTAAATATCATTGAAGAAGCGCTGTTAACATCTGTAACTGCATAATCTACAATGTATGAGAACCACATCTGACAGTGACAACTACATCTGTGTTTCTCTCAGAGCCTCACATAATTCTAAGAATATCTCTGTATTTCTATCAATGCCTCATCTAATGTTGAGCATATTCCTGTATTTCCCTCAACATCTCATTTAGATCTTAGAGTATCTGTATCTTTCAATGCCTCATTCTAATGTTGAGAATATCTCTGCATCGCTTTAAATGCCTCATTAAGTGTTGAGGATGTCTTTGTATTTCTCTCAATGCATCATATTATGTTGAGGATCTCTATGTTTTTTTCCATGCATCCTCATCTAGTGTTGAGGATATCTGTATGCATCTCCATGCCTCATCTTGTGTTGAGAATTTGTTTCTATCAATGCCTCTTGTTGCATTGAGAAAGTCTTCTTGTTTCTATCAATGCCTCGTGTTGTGTTGAGAAAGTCTTCTTGTTTCTATCAATGCCTCGTGTTGTGTTTAGAATGTCTCTATATGTAGGCTACTCCATGCCTCATGAAATGTTGAGAATAACTGTGTTTTTCTCAATGCCCTTCCTAATGTTGGAATTATCAAAAATTGTGAAGTAGCAGTATCACGATTGTTGTAAACATTTTCTTATTTATTATTATGGTACTTTACCACACTTGTTGACTGTTGAATTATTTTTATTATCCTTGATAATGACTTGCATTTGATTATTTAAAGAAAAGTCTTGTTAACTCCATCTTATAGTGGTGTAGCCAAAGTAGACAGCACATGTACCTTTTGTTGTTCACTTTTTAACCTAGACAGAGTAGACCATACTGGTATTAGTTTGCTCTTAGTCTCATTTTGTTTACATTTTTTTAACATGAAATATTTATGTCGGTATTTACATGCATTTAGAAGCAGCAGCAGTTTTTCAATCTATCAATTATGCATATTTAACTAATGTTCTTTGGATAATTATTTGATTGGCATAGTTTCTGGCTTGTGTGTCAATGTAGAATTAATTTAAGTTATACAGAAGGAAAATGTGTTGATGTGAAAGAACCAGACACAGTTATAATGTAAACCAGGGTTTTCAGCAGAGCTGTTTATCTTATTTATTTAACACAGAAGTTGTTAATGCTCTGTGGCTTTTTTTTACTTTCATTCCCCACAGTAATGTAAAATTGAAACACAGTGCATTAAACATTAAAATAGATACAACCTTTTTCTATATCTTTCTGAAATTGACTTTTTCTTTAGTGGCTGTATTAATTCTGCTATCTTCAGATACTCAAGTCAAGAGAGATGAGAATTACAGTGCCCTTCTTGCGTGATGAGATTTCAAGTCCATCATCACTTAAGCAGATTAGTAAAATGACACAACTGCTCCCATTTTTTTTTAGTTTTAATTTACTTAATAATCGCACTATCCAAGCCCAATGATGGCCTCATAGTATGTATCAAGTCTAAAACCCTTTTTTTTTTTGTTTCATTTGATTTTATTCCATAAATTAAATAAAGAATGAAAAGCATTGCTGTTGTATAAAATATGAGAGAGGTTCACTGAAAATATAGGCATCTGGAAAAGGTTATAAGATGAAGAAAATATTAAAAAATAAAAAACATCTTTATACTTTGCCCCATCTAAGTTTTATGAACATACATGCGTAGAAGTGCTTAAATAAGCCAAGAAATATTCAATTTCATAATTCATATAAAGACAAAACTGAAAGAGGCAAATAACTTTATTTGTTAATTTACTTAATTAATTTTAATTGCATAACTTTTCTTTATTTACTAATTCATGATTGTTATACAGGAGAATGTAGACAATCAATAAACATCCAATTGTCATGTCACATGACATTAAAGAGGGTTGATATTCACCATAATGCATTTTTATAAGCCTCTTAATACAGTGCATTTTCACAACAAAACGCTTGGGTTTTTTTTTTTATTTCCAAGTTTTACACGAGAATCATTAGGACTGATTGCATGACATTTCTTCATTTGAAGAAATTGACGTCAAACTTAGGAAAAGGTGGAGAGTAAAAAAAAATTTACAATAAAATGAATGCTAGAGAGAGCGTATAAACAGGTCAGAAACTATTTTTAACAAATTTATACAGTTCTAAAATTTACTTTAGTTTTGAATTATATAAACGAATAGGAAAAAAAGAAAAAGAAAGTCAATTATAAAATTTCCCTCAAAAATATCTTCATATGTTCAGTTTTTATAAAAAAATGTATGCCATAATTACCCATTTTGTAATCGAACATGTAATGAACTTAACCTGGCAAAAACAGCATAATAGTCAATCTAGTCTTCTAATAATGATTTGAAATAAAAAAAGAAAAGATGTGAATGAAAATCATCCAAATTGAACTGAAGTCAGCATCTTTAATGAGGATCACTGTTCATACATACTGTGGTTTAGATTGTTCCCAGAGGAAAAAAAAAAAAAACATAAAGAAAAGAATAGCCTTTGGTGTTCCTCCACATTGGCAGTGTTATAGTGTTAAGGTTATATAATTTCCTTTTTTTTTCCTAAATTTAAGATGATTACAAAAAAATTGCACGTATGATCACAAAACAATACTCACATGTATAAATGTTTGTTTTTTGCTTCCATGACAAGACAAACTTTAAAGAAACAAGAGACGAAACAAGAAATGGAAGTAATGTAAATAAATTGTCTTTGGGTTGAATTTGACAGAAATCATCTAATATATCATTAAATCCTGACATAAAAATCTTTGTAAATATACATTGAATACAAACATTACAAAAGCAATAAAAACAATAATAGAGGGTCAATATTTTTTTCATGCACAGAGAGCTCACAGCTTAGAGACCTTCACAGTCCATTGATTATTGATTCTCCTTAGACTTTCTAATACATGTGGCCACAAAGGATCAAGTCCTTTTTTTCTAGAACGAACAGGATGCAAATCACACGTGTTGACACTCACTCACTCCCAAGCGCAGTCTCTCATTCTCATCAACACCCACAAGTGAAAACTAGGTAGAGGACAGCTGCTGCAGCTGCAGTGTCCGTTATCCACCAGCTTCAGAGACGTCCGTAAGCACATGAGATAATGCTGGTGCAGGTCCCAATTCTACTAGATGCAAATAGATGTGATAAGCTATTGTTACACAGTCTACACAGACATTGCTGCTTGAAATTATGTGTGTCTATATTCAACATGAATAATAATAGCAAAATAAAGGAAGAAAAAAAATGTCTATCTATATCCATTCTTATTTCAATTTAATGACTAGACACAAGCCATCAAGATAAATGTTATCTCTGATCTTGGAGACCATCAGAAAGACATGAAGCTTGGTACAGGTATATTAAAAATATTTGTAAAACAACGACTTAAGCTGAGGCATCGAAGAATTTGTCTAGCAAGGCGCCAACATCCACAGGTTCGTACTTGAGATATTTGGCTTTGTTCTTCGAAAAGTTCAGATTGCTGTATTTCTCGTAGAACAGAGTGTAGCGGGGAACCATGTACTCTTTATTTTCAGCTATGAGAGATGCTCGCAGCTCACTGTCTGGCATGGCATACGTCTTTTGGACCCTGTAGATCTCTTCCAGGGCCTTGTTGAAGCCCTGCAACAAATGTTGGCAGAAAATAAAGATTTATCAAAGTGAGATTGACAGGGTTTTAAGCTTATTTATTTTGTTAGAATTATGTCACCTGAGCGCAAATTCAAAGATTGAAAAATAGTTTTCAACCCCTTAGCCTTTTTATTTTTTTGGAAACATTGTTTCAGTTTAATGTTTCTTAACTCATTCTTTTGCCAAAAAGGAAAGAAAAAAGAAAGTATATTATCCATAAAAGGCCTAATGAATGGAGAGCCAAGCAGCAGAATTTATATCTTATTTGATTAGCAATACATTTCACAGTAAAGAGACACAGCAAATATATTCAGTTTAAAAAAACTATGGAGTTCATTTTTTTAATTATTTGCTTGACTGCAGAAAAAAAAAACATCGGTAAGGAGGACAATGGAAACCAAATTATTTCAGATTTTACCAAGTCAAAACATATAGTGTTATCTAGAGAATGAGCTTTACTCTAAAGACTGTTTTACTTCCATACTTACAGTAAATCTGTCCTTGATGTTTTGTCTTTCTTTATCTTTTAGCTGAATTAAAAAGACAAAATGGTAGTTGCACTTAAATTTTATTATGAAAATGCTTAAATTAAAGAAAGAATTTCTAAAACCTAAAATGTAAAAGAAAAAAAGCATTTTTTTTTAAGTTTTAGAAGTTTATTTTAGATTTCTAAACAACAAGCAACAGTCAAAAGAAATACAAAATACAAAAGACTAAAATCTACTTTATTGCAGTTGGAGCTAAAAGGTGTAAGTGGAAGACACATCTTCATTTTAATAATTGTTACAAAATTATTTTGATGCCAAAAGAGACATTGAGCAGTAAGAAAATACCAATATTATTAAACATTACCTTGGCATTGTCTTGGCTTGCAGCTCTTTGCTGTGACATAGGCTTGTCTACTTCAAGAATAATGTGGAGAACTTTGCTCCAGCTGAAGATACAATAAGAAGAGACATTAATATCATTGTTTATCTGTTCCAGATTTAAATATAGCATTGAAAAAAAAAAACATCTTTTCTGACTTGTGAACCACTAAAATAGAGGAAAACTGAATCAAATTTTGTCCTTAATTATTATTGTTCTCAGAATAAATTCAGACTTAATACAGCAATAGGTTTGGATTTGGAATTATCTTGTCTTTTTAAGATGAATGACAGAAAAGATAACTGTTACCTTTTTGAATAGTCCCTCTTCTGCTCCAAAATCTGACTCTCATAAAAAGTTGCTATCTGTGGATTCCACTTTGAGAGAATATCCAATAGACCAGATCTACAAGGACAAAAAGTTGATAAAAATTTCTTGTAGTTGATAACAAAACAAGATCAATAAGTTGTTCCCTCTTAATCAAATTAGATAGACCATTGTTGGGCCCATTAACATTTTGTTTCAGATTGAAAACACCATGAATGAAAAAAATGGTCTCGCTTGAAAACAGAATTTCATCATATCAGTGCCTTTTATACTACATGTCATGCAGAAATGTGACTCTTTAGCTTGATAAAGAGATACTCAACCATATAAATACAATAAACAGTGTGCATTCAACTGTAAAGAAAGCAGTTTTCATCAAATAAGGTTATTTCAAACAATTTGATTTGTCTAAAATTCAAACCAACTCAAGAGTTAAAAGAATTTACCCACTGGACACTCCCGTGAATTTTATAAACTGTAGGACCCTCCCACCACCAATACCAGTTAAGGAATCAAATTATTCTTAAAATAGAGAAGATAAAGAAAATTTGAAACAATTGTAGTAATAAAAAAGCTGGCAGCAGGACTTTTAGTTTGCAGAAAAGTCAGGGAGGGAGAAGGTAAATCAACCATGCCCTTGAGTTACCTTGTCAAGGCTTTGATGATATAGTTGAAGTTGTTGAGCATGAAAACAGGTCTGAGAGCCGGATCACTATAGGTCTCTGCCTTGTTGCTCAAGTTCAGACCCAGGGCAGATAAGACTTTTGCTGTAAAGGAGAAAGGAAGTTTCAAATATTCTTAGAAACAGTGCAGTTATTCCTGCAGAGGTGGTTCGTATTGTTACCAAAGTAGTAGTAATTATCTGTATGAGATTAAGAAGTTTCTATTGTAATAGTAACAGAGACGATACAAAAGACCATTGAAATCTTGTTGTTGGCTCAAAAAATATTTGTACAAACAATATTTATACTTCAAATGCTCAGAAAAGTTTAGAAGTACATTAAATTATATAACTAATACAATTGAAATTCATTTAAATCAGCTCAGCTGAGGTTAAAGGCAAGGTTGATAGTTCTGGGCTATTTGTGAGTTAAATTCCAAGCATAAAAAAAAAAAAACAGGTCAAAGCGACAATCTATATATTTAATCTGCATTGGAATATTAAAAAGCTTTTCAAAAATATGAATCTTTGTCCAATATATATAAAAAGAGTTCACTTACTAATATAATCAGCCGCTTTATTCCTGCAACAGTCTGGGGTATTACTGGCAGAAGGTGTTGGCTTCTCACCTGGAGATACACACATAAAAATAAAAAGGAGACATCTACTAAGGTCACATCTTATTTGTAAACTTTTCCTCTGTTTCCTATTTATGGGCTTCAGGAACTGTAATCTTGGATAAATATTCCACAATCAAGAATGCCAATATAATAAATGTGCACAGAATTCATTTTTTTTTTGCATTTCAAGTATCAACAGTAAAAGGGCCAAATGTGACTCACCATGCATGAGAAGCATGGCTCCAGCTGCCTCCACATACTTCAACAGTTGCTCTAAATAGATCATTGTCTGTAAAAATACATGCACACACAAAATAAGAATTGAAAGTGAGAGAAGACAAGACCATATATTAAAAGGATATAACAATGAGTGATAAAATAGACAGGAAAGAGGTTGGATTTCATACAAAATAAAAGCTTCATTTATTAAATCATTTGTATAATTCAAAACAAGGTCAATTCATATTTCTTTTCGGCACTGAAATTTAAGTTCTTAATTAAAAAAATATTAGTTACATGTCTCGTAAAAACAAATTTTTCAATCAAGCAAGCCAATTTAAATATGAAAATGCATAAAGAACATTCTATACTAGAGCAAGGAATTTCCTCACATGATTTGCCAGCTCATGCACAGTGCCGTCCCTTGGCATATTTGTGGACTTGTCATGCTGTTGAGAGACCATAATCGATTCAACTGAATCTTACTTCAAATTTTAATATCATGTAAGATATGGAGGAAACAGTTTCAGATTTAGTTAGCTCCTTCAACATTGAACTACAGAACACTTCCAGAATACAGCATGATTATACTTGTAACGTATTTAGAGTCTTACATTTATAAAAAAAAAAAAAAAAGAATAATGGCCATTCCTGAATAGAGCCGGAATATTTCTTGGAACAAGTTTGTGAAAAATGGGAGAAAATAAAAAATCAAACAACTCAAAAAGTCTCCAATTCAGTAACTTCAATGAAATTAAAATAAGGAAAAGGGTTCCCTCATTCATTATCACTGAATTGAGAAGTGTGTTTTTCTAGCAATATTTCCTTATATTTCAGGCTGACTCACTTAGTTATCTCTAGAGAATTATTTCAAGCTATCACACACCTCAGTCATAAACTACTCTTGGTACAAGATTGTAGTAAATAATCCAACACAAAAAAGTCTTACCCTGATGCTTTCTGTGAATTCTTCCAAAGCCTTAGCACCCTGCAGGTAAAAAAAATAAATGAAAAGGATCTCAATATCTCTACAAGATGCATAAAACCTCTCAATTTATTCCTGATATGAAAAGGCAACAATCCTATTCAACACTCTTGGTAAGGCAGTCTAAAAAGATTTCGTGTGTCAATAAGTGCATTGATAAAAATACAGGTTTCCATTAATATTAATAAAACAATATATAACCTATAAGTACCCAATGTAGCACAAACATTAAAAAAGAATCAGATAACTCAAAATATGCAGCAAAACATTCCAGATTACTTTGAATACACAAAAAAAAGAGAAATATAAGATTTTGAATGGTAAAAATGTGTTTAAAATTTGATAATGTAGTATTTTGCTTGTCATGTTATTGTTTTTTTTTTCTTTGAAACATATTCAACAATGTAAAACTATGCATCCTTTACATTTGTTTTGTTGCATTCAGTTTTTCCTTCAATTTATTTATTTGTAAGCTAAAAATGTGGTAGGCACCCATAGCACCAGAACTAGAGAACCCCTGGAGACTTCAAGTTAGCTGCAATACAATACTCACCATGGTATCTACTATCAGGACTAGTAAATGAGAACCCCTGGAGACTTAGTGACACAACACTAGAATGACTGGACATTTAAAGTTATCTGTAACAAAATACTCACCGTGCTGTCTAGAGTAGACAGGAGAGATGTCAGTTTGGCTCTTGTGGGTGCCTGACAGCCCTAGGAAAAAATTCAGAATATATAGTGTGTTAAACAACATCAATTTGATCTCTTCATCTTTATGTAAAATTCTCTATTTCATGGCAGCATTGTTGACTCAGGAAGATGAATCGTACATACCTTGCATAGAAATTTTTGTGTTTCAACTTACATGAAATAGTTTCCTGAATCCCTCAACTTTCTGATGCTTACAAAAAAAGGAAAGAAAGCCTCATATTGTAGCTTTGCTTTTTTTTTTTTGAAGATGCATCTCTGCCCAGCATTCATTGATGAGCTGAGATTTGTTAAAATTTTGTGAAAAAAAATGTATTTTTTTTTTGACAAATAATGTGTAAAAATGCCTTCCCAACTTCAGTCAGCAGAAAATCCAGCTAGAATGCTGGAGCAATGCATTATTCTGAACTCCTCTTATGCCTATCGATGATAGCTTTCCTTGCTCATGCCAATCCATTACACATCATCGAAATGGTATAGAACAACTTGTTTCGTTTGTCTGGACAGAGGGTCAAACTTTTGTAACCCTACAAGGCTGGTAACTCTTGAATACTTTCTTGCAGTTCCCTCAGTCAGAAACTATGTTGGATAACACTGATTCAATTGACTTTTCGTTCAATTTTCAACAAATAACTAATCATTGATGCTGTAACAAAAAATGGCCACACCCACTCTCTACCAAATTATACCCACAACCAGCTCTAACAACTCAAAAACAGCCTGGCTCAGCCTTGGCACCACCCCCTACCCCCCCGGCATAGAAAGAGTAAAGCAGTAAAGCTACTGCTGCTCTGGATTGTTTCCATGGGAGAAGTGAGATAATAAAGGGGTAATGCTTGGTAATGATCTAATAGGTAAATTTTACATAGCCTTTGAATTACAAGAGTGATCAGTCTTACCTCCAGAATTAAATCAAACTCTGGTTTGACAGCTCGTAAATGCTGCACTATGGGGAAGATGGATAAAACATCTGTGAACTCATGGCGAGCAACACTCTTTCTTGCAGTGCCAGCTAATAACTGGATAAAGATTAGAAAGAAAAACACAGGGAAATGAAAATGGTTCACAGGTATTTCTTTTCTTATGAACTTTCTTAATCCTTCTTCCAGATAAAAAAGAAACAGATGAAAAGAGGATTTCTTAAGAATTTTTTTTTAAGATAGAAAGAGGAAGTTTCTGTATCAGAAAAGCAATGCTGCCTCCAATGAGTCAAATCTGACATTTTTAATGTTTATATCATTACACTATTTAGACCTTCAAAAAGACATGAAATATATTGGAGATTTTCTTCAATTTCTTCTTGTGGAAAGCAAGTAACTCACAGAAGAAAGGCAAATTGTTTGTAAACGAAGTATAAACATTGAAGACATAAAATGCATCTATAGACAACTTTACATAATATCAAAACAACAACCAATTGAGCTGTGGGCAAACTATTCACCTCTCCCTCATTCACAATTGAATCCAGAGCTTGTTGAATGATATTATCAAATGATGTTCTCTGATGTTTTTCTGGTATAATCCCTTTCATCAGATGTGCCTCACTCTGAAAACAAACAATTTTACAAGAGTACTCTATAAAATAAACCATGAAAATATGCAATAAATACTGTAGTCCAAAAACACTTTAACTAAAATTATGGCTTCACCAAAATATCATTGATGCCCAAAGTTACAATTTTGATAACCTCTGCTAAACCCAAAAAAAATTATGTTTACGCATGAATGCTCCGGTCTATGAGAGGGGTAACCCAATAATTTCTAAAGTGTTGATGATCTTCACAGCCTCTCCCTACCTGCATTAACCTTAACAGAGCACTGAGCTCACTGATGTACATTTTTGTTTCACGGGAAGAGGCATCTTCTTTGGCAGCATCAGGATATGACCCTTGTCGACGGTGCCCTGTGAGAGAAAAAAGACTGGAAACATAGATTCAAAGAAAGAGAAAAAAAGAGAGGAAAAAGAAGGGAAATTTCTTTAGAAAATATCGCTAAAAAGGATTTACCACCAATATCATCAACTCATGAAAGTTAGTTTAAAATTTTTTGGGGGTGCACTCTTTAAGATTGTAGTATTTCTATCTTTAAAATCTCCTAATGCATAATTTCTAATAAAAGGTATATTTAAAAATAACTACCATGCATTATTTTTTATCCTTCTACCTGGTTTTCCTTGCTCCAACTGCAATAGTGATGAAGCTTTCTTTGTGAAATTTCTGGAGAAATGGAACATGTCAGGCAATCAAAACATTTATGTTCAACTTCATTATTTTCATGTTTTATTCCTTTCTACTTTTTTATCTTAGATTAGGATCACAAATGTTAAAACAATGAACTTGGTATCAAAATTTTGAGTTTGAAGTATTTCCTGGCAAGACATTGCTAGTTTCATACAAATTAGATGTATGACTTGTATAAGTGTCGAAATGCTAAGAGACTTCTGAGTCTTGCCACCAAAAATTATCAAGATTTTTCAAAGCTAAAACTGAGGAGCAGCTACTCAGCTCTTTCCTAGTGTCCTAGATTATGAAGTGCAAGACAATCACTCATAACATTTTAACTCAGCAAAGAAATCAACCAGAACTAAAACAGCACAAAGATGAATACAAACACAAAAAAAGAGGGAACTAGATTCATTTCCTTGATTGAAGCACATGCATCAGCATTTTTAGTACATATTAACACTTCATGAAATCTGTAACACCCGAAGTTATCCTCTGTATATGCACATATTCTATTTAACATGATAGTTTGTGAAAATTTCACTAGAAGCCACACTTTACATGCTTTTAAGTGATTCCCATTGGAACTGTTTACCTCCTGAGACAGGCTCATATAATAAAGGTTGGTACAAGACAAACAAAAGTTTGCAATTCTGACTCTAGAGACAATAGTAACTGTTGGAGAAATGCATATATTTCTTTGTTGTAATTTTCATTGGTGCTGATAAAGCCACGGATTAAATCCTCAATGTTTTTGCATTTTTATCATATTAATTTTGGAACCTGAAACAATCATTAATGAACATAAAAGTATATTATGTAATTAGCAGTCAAAAAAAAAATTCAGTTAGAATCTCAGAGCATTTTTGATTTAATTTAATACTTGCATTTATGACTGAGCCTTGATTGACAAACTCAAATGGTATGTCACAAAAAAGTTTTTTAAGCTCAACGAACTCACACAAATTTCTTCATGCTCTGTCTGCCTGGTGCTTCTTTGGAACCTCGAAATTTTCCCACCTGCTTAAAAAAAAAAAATAAGAGCACTTTTGATACAATCAATTAACAGTACACAATAAAGAAAAAAAAAAGTTTACTTTAGACAAGAAGAAGAAAAAAAGATCAAACCTAAAACTATATTGGACTAACAAGCAGCATTGTGATGCAGGGAAACACTGCCAATTTATTTTTGTTTTCTTCTCTAAACTCAAATGACAAGACAGAGAACCCTAAACACTTAATAAATATTTGGAAAATATCTGGTCTAATTTTGTCAAAGAGCGTGACCGTATGTTCAATATTTGAAAAACATACTACAGAGTGGATGCCAGTCTGTGGGCAAATTTGTGTCAATGTATATCACAAAGATATCACAACAGTTTGGCTTTAGTACATGCTTCCAATCAAGCTTTCCTCATGGTCAAACAATGGATGGCTCATCCCTACCGGACAAATAATGAGAATCATAGATAGGTAAAACACAGATGGTCCATCTGGTCCCGCCAAAAAAAAAAACAAAACGCTTAATAATTTTGAAAATTATGCAACTTCCATTAGAAATCTGCCAAAATCATGCAATCAAATAAATATTAATAGCCCTGCTTGGCATCGTTGCTTGTGGGACGTTTTCTATTTCAAAGAACTACATTTTTTTCAAAAGATGTTTTGAGCATGGGTTCTTTTAGTGTTACAAAGCATTGTGTTACATGAGACTTTTTTTAGCCTCAGTGCCATCCCTGGGCTGACAAGAGAGGGGCAGGGTTTTCCACCAGAATCACTAACAAAAACAAATCTATTTTGTTTCTATAGTAACAAAAAGTTACATTAGTCTTTTTTTTATCCTTGTCATTATAGGGAGGTGCTGAATTTTTTCTGTCACTTGTATATGAATATTGCCTCATCTTGGTTATAAAGATATATAAATAATTTATAGATTTGGTCAAGATATGTATAATCATGGATTTTGGCAAGCCTATTTAGATCTATGACAATTTCACCCCTTTATGGTCAATATGCAAATTAGCTATCCTCCTCTGTCATTACACTTAACTAAGCCGACTTGTCAAACTCATTATTTTTTTGTTTGACTTTCTTATAGAAAGTTGAATAAATTGTACATATTAAAGGACATATATAGCAAAAAATAAGCTCTGAATCAGAGAATACAGGTCCTTCCCTGATGGCACATAAATTGCACATCCAGATAAGACAAATATTGAGATCGTAGCAATGTAAAACCATACATGGCACATCCAGATAAGACAAATATTGAGATCGTAGCAATGTAAAACCATACATGGCACAGCAAGACAAGACAAATATTGAGATCGTAGCAATGTAAAACCATACATGGCACATCAAGACAAGACAAATATTGAGATCGTAGCAATGTAAAACCATACATGGCACATCAAGACAAGACAAATATTGAGATCGTAGCAATGTAAAACCATACATGGCACATCAAGACAAGACAAATATTGAGATCGTAGCAATGTAAAACCATACATGGCACATCCAGACAAGACAAATATTGAGATCGTAGCAACGTAAAACCATACATGGCACATCAAGACAAGACAAATATTGAGATCGTAGCAATGTAAAACCATACATGGCACATCCAGACAAGACAAATATTGAGATTGTAACAATGTAAAACCATACATGGCACATCCAGACAAGACAAATATTGAGATCGTAGCAATGTAAAACCATACATGGCACATCCAGACAAGACAAATATTGAGATCCTTACCCCTGCTGGAGAGTTCTGTCCACCAAAAGACAGGCAGCTACCGCTGAAAGAAGACCCACTTGAGGATTTCAAATGTTCCTTGAGCCTTGAGATTAAAAATTATTTTAAAAGTAACTTTATTTGAGCTACTGATTAAAAATACCTCAGGGAACTATACAATATGTATGATTCATAATGATAATTGATATAAGGAGCTCCAAATAAATTATAGTACAATAATTTTCATGTACGCAGATCAAGTTTGGCCCATTCTAATAAAATGTACAGAATTAAACTTTCACAGAATGCATGAAATGCTACAAAATCTTCACTATCTTTTCACTCTATGTTCAACAAAGCAAAAGGGGAAATAAGGTATGAAAGGTAAGAACTCTCACCCAACGAGCGAACGACTGAGAACGGTTGATCTAGCAGCATTGTAAATGCGGATGAAGTCTGTACTCCTGCCATACTCTGTGAGCCACTTGGAAATGATGACTAGATCCTGTGTAACCTTCTCAGGCAACTGCTCCAAGGCTAGATCAGTGTCTGTGCCGATAGGGGGAAGTTCTGGGGGTATAAAAGAATCAGAATTTGTGATGAAAGGTATACTTAGTATGCTGTGACCATTATAGGATTGATGAAGCTTAATCACATATAGAGCCTGGTTTATAAATGCCGTATGAGAATGCTTTTTGATACTTGTCTCAGTCCTCCCATTTGCAAAACTATACCCAATGTAGTAGACATCTATTTTGAGCTAGACTGTAAGAGAAACTTAGGAGACATTCAATGAATTAAAGTTAAAATCTCTGAGGCAATACTACAGTAGAAGGCAAAGCTATCTGCTATGTTAAAGTCTTTACAAAATTGTGTGAAATAGAAGGGCTCTCAAAAATAGTTTTGGTAATTGCAAGGAATTTGAAAGAATGACTGCAAGCTAAATAATTTCCACTAATGATATATAAACATATTTACCTTCATCTGAATGTAACAGGTCAATAATAACAATTGGTGGCACTGGTCTGCCATGGCGATTCAAGAGTGACCTGAACTCATGTTGCAGAGCATCCTTCCCTTCCTCGAAAATTCTCTCCTGTAAGGTTCCAAGCCAAAACAAGCGATCAGAATACTAAGATGGAGCAAAAGTGTGTTCCTTTGGCAACTAAAAAAAGTTTAAAAGCTCCTGCATTTCAAGCACACATAAAACTCCGCTCTCAAGATGAAGTAAAAATAAATGATCCTTTCCACAAAACCAATGATGAGTTGATAAGTTCGTTGTTTCCACTTTTTACTATGTCCGGCCTTTTTTTTTTCATATGTGTTCATTTTCATTTTTAACCAAATCTTTTAAATTTTTATTTCGTTTCTTTGATGAAGATGGCTGTGCAGTATAGTGACTTCTTTGCAGCCCATGACTTCTTCTCCAGCGTTTTTTCTGTTGGCCACATAATTTGCTTGAGCTCTGTTCCAGAGGGGCATGCCATTAAGACATTTTTGTGATTTAAGGACTATTTCCACAATCACACATTATTCATGAGGACATTAAGGTGGCAGTAGCCCATCTAAGCAGAAAAATAAAAATTTCTTTAATTCATGAGAGATGATGTATATTATCTTTGGAGTCTTGGGGATTTATTATTTTTTTTAAATTAAAGACTTATTTAAATTGTTTCCGATAAGTGCTTTAGTTTTTTGAAGAAATGCTTGAGTTGATCACTTTTGAAACGCCCTCTTCGGCAAGTCTGAGAGTCCACATGTTTGACTATGACAAGGTATTTGTTTAAAAAAGAATTGGAAAAATCATGCTTCCAGTATCATTTTCTCATTGACAGCTTCAAGTTTGTGTCTTTATGCACTTTCATATTACTCTCAAATCATGCGTGAAGTGAGCCTGGTTACTTACAATCTCTTTCAGCTCTTTGCTGTTTGGGCTGTGGGTCTCAAAATATTTCTTTGCCTTTAGAACTTTTTCAACATATGACATGTAGGTCTCAAGATCACTTACAGCTGGGCTGAACAGGAGGTAAAAATAAAAAAAAGTTAAGCTAAAAAATTATCGAGGAAAAAAAACAGCCATCATTTTTTAAGATTGATTTATCATGTTAAATAAAATATTATCAATATTTTAGTCCAATTGAAAACAAAAATTAAATAAAATTTTGTAAGTACTTCATCCAGCCAAAGCTAAACAAAACTTGTCTCTAAAGTAGGCCGATTTAAAACAGCTAAAGAAAAGAGCTGACTGATATAATAATGGGAAAGAAGTAACTCACCCCTCTTTAATGGTTGCTTCCACATCCTTGGCTGTGTGGTAAAAGCTGAGAACATTGTCCAACGTGTGACTAGTTTTTTCAATGTCTGATCACATTTAAGGAATATTGTTTACAACAATCCATCTCTTTTCTAGACAAGAAACTGCTGCAGATACTTCTTAGATCCCTCAAATATTCAGAACAGGATAGGCATGAAAACGCTATAGTCTTTTTGTTTAAATAAAGCTTCCAGACAAATAACTGAATGTAAGTTAATTAAAGTAAATCATGAAACAATTTTCTGAATCTCTTGATCCAAAGGTGCCTCAAAAATTGTTAATCTAGCGCTAATTATGGTATTGATTGCCCATTGCAATACAAGATAATATCAGTCATTTTTTGTTCGCACCCTCGACAAACCACAGTCAAGAAGGAATTTAGTTAAAATGAAAAGGTAAATAGACTCTGTCAATAGCAAATCCAAGCTCTATGCCGCAAAAGAAAGTCTTGATTCAGTATATCAAGATGGATACTCTAATACATGATCACCTATTAATAGGAATGAATTGTTATGTTTACATTTTTATAAAGATCAAATGTTGCAGTTTCACTGAATACTACATCACAATAACAAGACTGTCTTGGTCTCTACCAAAAACACCAGGACATAAGTTTTTTTGAGTTTTCTTTTATAAGGATACTCTCTTGCCTACGTCTGAGATTTTCCGTCTCGTTGTACACTGGGACTATTGTCTTTTCTAGGTTCTGAAGCCTTTCTTCAAAGCTGTTCAAAATATTTATCATGCCTGTAGTGTTTGTGTCATATTTTTTAAGACACTGCCTCAGGACTGCTAGATTGGCCTCCTCCTGAAATAACAAGGCCAGACATATATCTTGAGAACAATGTTTGGAGTCATGTGACTTTATTAAAAAAAATCACAAAAAAATGAGGAGTGTCACTCAAACTTTACTCCTTCGTTTCACAAGAAAAAAGGCACATAACCATTCACCAATAAAAATTTTTGTCAAGGATCAAGGTTTTCTAAATTATTTAAATGAAAAACAGTGAAAAAAACATATCTTATACTTTAAAAAATCTATGAGTGTGTTCAAAATAAATGAAATGAAAATTTGATTTACAAGAAAAAGAAAAAACACATACTAGGGACATATTGTTTCTTTCAGACTCAGATTTCTTTGAATGTGAAATTAATTCAAACCTGAAAAAATACAGCTGGCAATATATGTGAAATATATATGAAGCAGATATTGATTTTTTTGGCAGAAAAGCCCATATCATTTATACCTTCTATTATGTATTTTTAAAGCAATCTATGGAGTAGTTATACATTTACAAAAGTTGTAATTTCCTCTCAGTCTAAATGATGAGAAAGTAGTGCAGATTAGGCCTAAGAAACTGAATATCATGGGTCTCCTGCTGAAACCACTTCGAAAGTATCTGTAAGAGGATGTAATAAATAACACACATAGGAAAAGGGCTATAACAATACCAATATTGTCTTTACCACTAATATCAGCCTTTTAACAAGCTATCTCATAAATTACTCCTAGTCTAAAAATAGCCTAATCTTCAGATCATATATATCTTCTCTTAGTCTTACTCACAGCTGGTGCATTGCATACAATGTAATCCATGCAATCATTGTCTTAATGAATCTGTCAAAAATAAAGATAAAAGGAATATACATTAACAGTGTTCTTACTTTCTCTAATTTTTTGTCGATGTCGTGCTTCAGCTCGATGATGTCATCCATGTTCGTCATTTTGTGACTTCTGTAATATTTTTTTTATTCTGGAAATATCAAGTGAAATAAAGATAAACTATCATGCATCAAATTTGTAATTTCAAGTTAATGTTCCGTGATTTTTTTTTTTTATAAAATTTTCAGTGCTACTCAATAATTCCTTTGAGAAATGACTACACTCTATATTTCAATCTACTGCCTACTTCTCATTTATAAAACTTACTAAACCTTTTTAATTTGGGGTATTTATTGCCCAGTATCTGTATTTGTATATGCTAGGGGTAATTATGACCTTCGACAGCTTAAAGCAATTAAGAGCACAGAGAGAGAGAGAGAGAGAGAGAGAGAGAGAGAGAGAGAGAGAGAGAGAGAGAGAGAGAGAGAGAGAGAGAGAGAGAGAGAGAGAGAGAGAGAGCAAGACAGAATTAAATTCCTTTCTTCTTTATTACCCTTACAAAAACCAAACCCAATTTTTTTCAATGGCCCAATCAAACTAAGCCCTCTTTAGTATGATATTTATAGAAGTACCATACCCATTCAGAAATCCTTCCCAGGCTTCATCATTCCTCTAAGACAATATTCCTAGCTCTACTATAAAATCTTTACGATTTAGTTATTTACATCAAGACATGCCTGTTCTCTTTAGCTTGTCTGGATCTAGCAAAAATAGCAGCCTCAGTTTTCTCAACACTTTACCTTTACCTGTGTTTGTTGAAAGGATGACTGTCGTGGATACTTGAAATAGCCTTGAAAGATTTACACTATGTAACCCAACATGTACTAGAGTTCTATTCTCTACTATTAGTAAATTATCTTATCCAAACATAAAGCTCTGAATCTAAGTATGGTTTACAATGCATTTTCAATATTTTAGTGCACGGGCTCTCGAAGAATTTCTTCCAAGTTACATCGATATAGATCTAGATTAGATTTGGATTTCGCATCGGATTATTTTGAGTAACTAGATTTAATTCGATCTATTCGTGCTCCATCAACTAGATCTAGGCTAAATAATTGAATGATTAGCGATAAATGCATAGATCTAGATCTAGATATATATTCTAGATATAGATCTAGTAGATGACTTGGTACATGTAAACAGAAAGTGGGCTGGGCATCAGCGGCTTCCCTAATTCGAAGGCGGCTAAAGTTTTACATTGACGTGGATTAACTATTACATCTTCATTGCAATTTAAGCAAATAACGGAGTTAGGTCGTGTAATTTAAAGAGAGGGTGTGTCACTGATACTCAAGTGACATACATTGTATAAAGCATTTAGGCACATCAGTCTGATAGAAAAACAAACCAACTTTAGCCTAAGAAGTTTATGAGTTACCGTAGAATACCATCATTATGGAGTGTTGTGCCAGTTGGTGTTGGTGACCATGTCCCTCCACGTTTCGCTGTCCTCCGATTTCACAATCAGGTCGATCCTAGTCCGTCCCAGAACTTTTGTCTCTGTTGACCTTTCGCTCGCTCTCTTTCCGTTCATTTTTCCAGATGTAAGGATATGTTCCATACTATGTCTGCGCATGACATGGTCAACAAACGTTGCTTGATGTGTCCTGATCTATCGATTTAATCCTGTGTCTGCGTCTTTTAAGACACTTAAAAATGTAACAAACATAACAAAGTTGTATTTTTAGTTTAATCTATTTAACTCCAATTTAGTTCTCGTCCTCTTTCTCCTCATTCTCCTCTTCCTCCTCCCCCTTCTCCTCCTCTTTCCCCTCCCACCCACCCCCTCCTCCTTATCCTCCCTCTATCTTTATTTTTCTTTGATTTATCCAACAGTTTTCCCCTTGGCAGTTTCATAATAATAATAATAATAATAATAATAATAATAATAATAATAATAATAATAATAATAATAATAATAATAATAATAATAATAATAATAATAATAATACCGACTAATGCATCATGACAAGTTCTCTATGATTTTACTTTCTCTCTTTCTTGCCTAGGTTTGAGCATAATTTGTTAACATTTCATTGTTTAACTACATGGTAATAGATCTTTAAAATTTTGGTATTTTTTAATATACCATCGTTTGAAAATTAATTCATTCAACTCTTTTTATATTTTTCTATCTGCTCGACTCCCTGTCTGTCTGTCTGTCTGTCTGTCTGTCTCTCTCTCTCTTTCTCTCTCTCTGTATATATATATATATATATATATATATATATATCGTGCGCTCTTTCTCTCTATCTCTCTTTCTATATAATTATATAATGCATCCCCTGCATTTTCCAGACGACTCAGTCTTTCTCTTGCTATAAAAACAAGTTGTCGGAAATGAATACTTTTGGCATGATTATTTTGGATCTAGAAGTGCCACTTGAAGGACAATTATATCTCATTTATTCTTTTTTTTATTATTATTATTATTACCTCAGAACCGAATGGCCTACGTGAATCATAATTATGGACTTTTTATCATAGTGAAGTCCTCAAAACCGTACTTGGTCTTTCTTAACTGAAACAAACTCGTCTTCTCTCCTTTCCTTCTTCTGTCTTTCTATTTGTTGACAGATAAAAAGTCAGTAAACTTCATTATGGTAAAGTATGTGGTTTCCACCCGGGGTTCTAGTCACTTCGTAGCAAACAGGAAGCAGGAAAGAAAGCCGTAACATGTAAACAAAATGGGAGATTATGCGTGAAGTTGTTGGCTTATGTTGATGTCATTTTCTAGATAACACAGATTAGAGCTAGAGTAGATCTAGATCTATATTCAAATCGAGCTTAAAACAATGGTTCCTGATGATGTTGTGTATGGTTTGTTTATGGTCACATCAGTTTCCATTGGACCTATTTTTACAAACTATTTTACTGGGCCGGCTCCAAAGAGGCTTGCATCAGCTGTAATTGGATTGCTGCTTTTATGGGCTGCCTGTGGTTTCCACATCATACATATATTTATTAATGTGCTTGGAAACTGCCTTTTGGTATTGATGGTACCACCAACGAAAAACGAAAAGTATGATGGAGATTTTATTTATTTCAATTTCAAAATAATTTTAAATTTAATTAGTTAGATCTAGATCATGTGTCGGATTCGTATAAAGATTTATAATTCTCATTTTATGTGATAGCCTACATAGACCTGGCACCAAAATCATAGTTGTAATTTTTTTTTTTTTTTTTTGTAATAGTTGACCTTTCATTTTCTTAAACAATGGTGGTAGTGATAACGATGATAATAATAATAATAAGAAGAAGAAGAAGAAGAAGAAGAATTTTGAAGCACACTTCCATTTTTTTTTTACCTAACCCCATATCAAATTTAAGTTTATTTAGTACTCAAGTCAATAAGTGCGATGAAACCAAATGTTGAAGGTACGTGCTTTATGAATGGGGAATTAAAAATTTAGTTGGCCAGAAAAGGGTGCACTCTATGACATTAATATTTGATTTTAAATAATAACATAATAATAAAGTTCATATTGCTATCAGATAGTTGTTTTTGTGGTTTTTTTTAATAAGCATTTAAGACAAACTGGAAGAATCAAACGCCTCATTCATAAAAATTTAAGAGCAGTATTTCTTTGTGACTATGAAAAAGTAGCCGAAGTACATTTTTATAGTAGATCTATACCTCAGCAAAGAAAAACATCATTTCATGGCTTAACATGGGACAAGTGTAGAAGAATAAAAAGATATCGAATAAAGTTGTTATGTGTGTGAAAATATGATCTTTAATTTTCATGTTTGGTTTTTATCAATTAAGATGAAATTCTGGATATGCCGCTGCATTTTCGCTGAGATTCTCAATAATAGAAAAGCAAGAAGGAGAAGACATAATGGCTTTAATTTTCATAATAAGTATTGTCCAAGAAATTTTTATGTCATCAGAGTTCATTTTATTAATTCTGAAAACGAAAAAAAAAAAAAAACAAAAACAAAAATGTGGTGTTTTCATTGGCACTTTTAAAAAATTTATTTTTCAGTAGTTTACCAGGTAAAAGTTTTGCTTGGAATTTTGGCTACCTGGTACTATTTAGAACAATCCATTGGTTTGGTCTTCCGGCACCATCACCTGTCACTAATGCAGCCCAACTTTTTCTTACTTTGAAGGTACTCTAATCTTTATATCAAGTAGATACTTTTTATGCACTAATTTAGAAGCTGTAAACATGATGTTCATTTCACCTTCCAAATTATTATTATTATTTTGCTACCTTTCAGGTTTCTATGGTGTTGATTATGTTTCTTATCTGTTGTTTTTTTCCCCTCTTTTCTATTTGTCATGATTTCTTAGAAGGAGGAAGATTTTTTAATTCTTCCACTCGACACATCCCAATGAGTTAGAGAAAATGGATTATTTCATTTTTTTTAAATCCTCTTCATTTGTAATTTAGTTCTCGTTCTACTTCTTTGCCTCACCCTTCATACTCTGCTCTAATTTTTATTACAGGTATTATTCATGAAAGCAAATTTTGTGCTTTTTTTTTTTTAAATAATATAAGCTTTATCAAGTTTAACTTTGAAAATGCCTTCACTTTTGTTGAATGAATGTGACATTAATGGGGTTTACTTCACACTTAGAAGTCTTTTTTATCATTGTTTACTTGGAATTTTTTTTTGTCACTTGTTCAGTGGTTGTGAAAGATGTCTGAAAATTCTTTGTGATCGCATCTTTTATTAATGCTCATTACCAATAAAGACAAAACTTGTTGCAGATGGTTGGTCTTGCTTTTGAAATTCAAGACAGCTTTAATCGTAGAGAAAGTATCCAAAGTACCAGTGGTGATGAAAAAGTTGATAATGAGCTCAAGATAAAACACTGCAGTATAAAAGTATCATCACTTGAAGTTATTGCATATGCCCTCTGCTATATTGGACTGTTGACAGGTAAAGATTTAATCATTTGTCACAAAATTATTTGAAAGCAATCAGTCGAGTCAATCATTGCAGCACTAATGAAGAATTGGATAAAACTTTGCTATTAATTCTGATGAGCCAGGTAAAATTTTTATTTTATTATGTAGTTGAATGCCATTGTGATAGTTGAAAGGAAAAGATTTTTTTTTTTGCATTTGAAGGGTATGTATTGCTCTCAATAGAATTTTTTTTCGGTTTTGTCTGTTACTTCTGTGCCATAGTTTTCTAGTGGAGGTGAAAGTTCTAAGTGAAAAAAAAGGAAGCAAAGTCATTGCCTCAAACTTTTAAGATTTTTTCATAAACTTTAGTATATAAACTTAGTGGGAAGGTAGCTGTGCATTGTAGCATATAATTCATAACTGCAAGTCCTGAGATCTTAGTTAATTATGGACTAGGTTTTGTAAAACCCTTCACTCAATGGTTATTTATAAATAGAATTCTTAATCTGTTGTTAAAATATTCACTTTTTTTTTTTAAGTTGTTTTACTTTCACTTTTTTTTATGTTTTTTTTTCTTAATCAAAAAGTCTACTTGCATGATCACATGGTTGCAGCATTCACTTATCAGATATGGTCTTGTATTTGAGATCATGAAATACTGGATTCGATCCTGCAGCAAGACCTAGTGTCAACATCATCTGATATAACAGTGCAATATACTTAAGTTAAACAGGGATGAGTCCCAGCCTCTATGGGCCTCTAAATCTTGGGAATGGAATTTTCACTTTATACTTTTTCATTTTCAGTCTATATTTTTTTAAACTACACCTTCTAGGTCCCTATTACAAGTACCGAACTTACCAGGACTGGCTAGAGTCAACCAACAGTCCCAACATAGATAGAACCACTCCATTGATGAAAAGAGCCAAGCAGCTTCCAATAATAGCAGCTTGTTTTTTATTCTTCTCCTATTTTTTTAATATTCAGGTAAAGATCTTAACATGAAAGGAATTAAATTTGGGAAGCAAATAAGGAAATGATGATGTAATTATTTGTTTCCCATTGGTCTGAAGTTTTTAAGGATGAGCTCTGTTTACAAACTAAATCTGCTTTATGTTAACTTAAACGTTAAAGGAGTGAATCTGCGCATAAATGTAGAGTTGTTTTTTATCACTTTGGCAATTGTGGTTTTTTTAATGACGTTTATATGATTAATTCCTCCCCCTCTTTTTCTGCTGATGCATTTGAGAATCTACTTCCCTTTCTTTAATAATTCAAACATATGTAAAGTATGAATATCACTATTATTCTTAATCTTCCTTCTCAGTATGTGGAAACTGATGAATTCTCGGAAAGGAGTTTTCTCTTTAGGCTATTTTACATGGTTCCAATGTTTACAATCTTCCGCACTCGACTCTACATGGCTTGGATCTTCTCTGAGATGATGTCCATCACGGCAGGGCTCGGTGCTTATCCGGTCAAGTCCAAGCCTCGGTGTGGCGATGGACCAACTGATCTGAAACAGTTAGATGTTGCGTGAGTTGGCATTTACAATAAGATTACATTAACAGTAAATTGCAGTGAACTAAAAACTTTGTGACCTCGCGAATCATGCCTTGTGCTGATTTAATCGAACCTTGAAAAGTCAGGGAGCAAATTATAATATGGCAGCATCATTTGATGAGCAACTTAATGTTGGTATGTCTGTGGCTTAAGATTGGAGACAGTCTGCAAGTCTGTTCCTTCAAAGAGTAGATAATTTTCAATCAAAATGAGTGTCTAGCAAATGCTGAAGATTATCTTATCTATCTTAAGTTCTAGCTCTCTACAATCATTCATATCTTGAGGGAGTATGAATGGCCATTCAGCTTTCTTTTTTTTGTACTGAAGATCATACAGGTCAATTGGTAATTTAAATAAGGTTGGGTTTTTTTTTTTAAATTTGGCAGGTTTTAGAGTTGTTGTTTTTTTCAATTTACATGTTTTGTGTTTACTAATGCATAAATATTTTGTCAACATTGTCCCAATGGCAGCCACCTTCCATTTCTATTAATTTTTAAATGCAAATATATTTTAATTAAATTTTTTGGCAGTGTGGAGGAGGAAAAGGCTGGTAAGTCTCTAGAATATGACTTTGAGACAATCCACAACATTGATATCTATGGGTGTGAGCTTGCCCCAATGACTAAACAAGGATTGAGGAGTTGGAACATGACAGTGCAGTACTGGCTGGCCAGTTGCATACACAAACGAGTCCCTGGTTCTTTCAAGGCACACAGGTTAGAAAATGCGTTATGTATATTATTAATTTTTATGATACTTTTTTTTTTCTTGAATTCACTTTGTAGTCCTATTCTCCCTCTATCAATCAAAAGAAATGATGCCTTTACAAAGAATGATCAGGTATATGTATATACTCCTGATCTATCGACATATAAGGGTCCAAAATTTTTGTGCCGATATAAGCAAAAGTCGATGTAAAGATTCTCTTTTAATTTAAATACCCTTTTTTTTTTAATTACCGTATACATGTACTTTAAGACGGATTTTATACTCTAGGTGAAGCTACTAATAGTAGCTTGTAAACTTTCCGTTACTTCCCTTGTTACACATGGCTTTCCTCTTGCACACAGACAGACTCTCCCTCTCCAAAACACCTGCCGTTCAGCCCAGTAGACTAAGCCCCTCCACTCTCCGTGAATTATTGAATGTGATACATAAGAGGCCCAGTGGTCGCACCACAGTTCACTCCCCGCCTCATCTCTCCCCCTCCCCACCCTTATCATCCCACCTCACTTCCAGTCAAAGCAAAAAAAGGTAAGAAAGGGATTGCCACTCCCTTTGCGAAGTAACACACAAACATGAGGCATTTTGAGACAGACAAAGACATGAATGAGATCGTTTTTTTTTTAGTCAGCGGGCCTCTTTTGCCCAGTTACCTTGGTGTTATTGATGTCGATGTAAAAGAAAATTGGAACTTGAGAGAGCATGTCGATATAAGGAAAAAGTCGATAGAAGCAATGTCGATATAAGTGGTGTCCACTGTATACACATAGATCCCATTAAACACTTAACCGGAGGAATTTGTATGAAATTTCAAGGAAGTCTATATTACTGTCTGGAAAACAAATTGGTTTCACACTCTATCTATAGATCTTATTATTGATATGATGAAAAGAAAAAGTTTGTCGCTTAACCATTTCAAGATTTCATTTATTTTATATTTAAATCTGGGCAAGAATATTTATCATGCCAATTCTATATTATAAGGTTTTACATAAGATATTCATCAGAGATATGGGCCCTTAGGTGAGTTAAAGTATTCAAATTTATTTTCTTTTATCATTTATTACTGAGATGTTTCTCCCTTGGCTTTGCTCTCTTTCTGAACTCATCTCAATGTACAGTGGATACATGATGAACCAAAAAGTTAGAGAAATCTGATTTTTATTTCCATTAAAAAGTATTTTGGTTAAACCATATTTTATGATAAAAAGTAATACCCATTAATACCACTAGGTTAAAAGAATTACCTCTTTTATTTTATTTTTGTTGCTGTTGTTTTATCTTTTATTCTTTTATTAAACCTACAACAGGTACTCTTAAAGAATTGTATAAAATTTAAAATGCATGAGCTACTTTATAAGCAGTATGAAGCAAAGAAAGATAAAATCATGAAAAACACCTCATTAAAAAGTAAAACTTTTATCATTTTTCTTCATGATGTTATAACATTAATTCTCAAATTCTTACATGGGGATTTGATAGAGGTCAATTTTTTATAGAAGTTGATGATGAAAGTCTTGGATGCTACCTAGAAAATCAAGGAGTTTTTCAACTCAAGATTACTGAAGACATTTTTTTTATACTTCCGCTTTTGCTTGCTTTATATCCATTCATGTGTAATCTCAGATAAATTTGGACATACTGATAGTGTAAACCTAATCAAGAAAAAAATAAATTAAGCATATATTTTTTAAAGAATTGTCCATAATTCTCTTATTGAATTGTATTCACATCTTAGTTGGGCATTATTGTGGTTTAGAAATTATTATACACATTTTTGTAAATCAATTTTGAGATTTTAACCTGTATGAGTTCAAAGAAATAAAAGATACCAGTGCTTTTTTTTTACACAATGAAACTGAAAAGTTCACTTTATGACGAAAAATGTATTGTTTGTGATTTTCTCTCTCAGAGTTGCCATCACAATGACTGTGAGTGCT
This sequence comes from Elysia crispata, assembly GCA_033675545.1. NCBI lineage: Eukaryota > Metazoa > Mollusca > Gastropoda > Plakobranchidae > Elysia > Elysia crispata. The sequence continues at coordinate 106,006 of JAWDGP010003662.1, read as the reverse complement.
TTCTGGCATGGTATCCACCCAGGATACTACCTCAGCTTTCTCACAGTACCACCCATCCTCATGGCGGAGCAGGTGATGATTAAAGCGTTCCGAGACGATGCCTCTCCACAGGCCCAGGAGATCTTTGATTGGGGATGCTGGTTCTGTAAGATGCGCGGGTTTGATTACATGTGCATGGGTTTCCTCTTACTTAAATTTGGTTCCACCCTGAGATATTGGTACTCAGTTTACTTTGTGGTCCACATAGCCATTGTTATTCTTTTTGTTATAGGAAAGATTCAGTTAAGCATGAAGAAGAAAAAGGAAAAATAATGAAATTACAACAAATGCTAGTTTTTTTTGTGTGTGGGGGAGGGTTCAGGGAAACTAAGAAATTTTTTTCCCTCATTTTTTCCTCACCTCAAAAAGTGCCTCCATTTGTGAAACAATTTCTCAATGATTTTTTTTATCTTACTCACATCATTGTATACACTTAGTAGGGAAACAATATTCATAATGTAATATCAGCTTTTTCTGGTTAGCTAAGTGCTGAAGCCTACTTCCCTTTTTAAAGAATTATGTCTTATTTGAAGAATAAGCTCTGTTAGAACACATCTGTCAAAAATGTGTTTTATAATCTCTTATACTTCCCTCAGTTATTATTTTCAGGAAAATTTGGGTCATTTTATTCTTGATTTTTTTTTTTTAATGTAAATAAATGTTGTATATTTTTAGCTAAAATTTTCGTTTAGTGTCCTCCACTAAATTCCACATTCCCCTTTATTCCACGCAACAAAAAAGATCCAAATAGTTGCCTTTAATCAGTATTAATACATTTTTCCGGAAATCTACATTTTGATCTGCTAATTTCTCCTAATTGGACGTAATTTCCACCATTTTTCAGTATCAACATCATTCAAAATGCCATTTTTTTTAGCCTAGCGCCTTGAGTTAGATCTAACGATCTGTAGTGGCAGGGGTTTGTGTGTGTGTGTGTGACTGTGAGAAGGAAAGGGAGGGGTGTTGGATGCAAGGGGAAGGCTGCAGAGAGACAAGCACCCTTGTGTGTGTGAGAGAGAGAGAGAAAGGCTGGTCCAATGCTAGCACTGCACAATCTTGTCACCAGAGTTTGGAATCATGGGAGAGATGAGTTGACAGGCCCGATGGCGCTGGCCTGTTGCATGGGAAGGGGAGAAGAGTTCTGCACAGTAGTTTATTTCAACATTTTGCCATTTTTCCTTTATTAAATACACATAGCTTAATCTGTTTTCAACTCCTATCAGTAACATTAATTGCAGTAATAATGCACAGTTATGCATGTGTGAAGAGCACATTGCTTCCGGGTTTGACCTCATGAATATTAATTAAGACCATAGAAATGTCATAAACTGCCAAGTGAGAAATAAATTTAGGAAACTAAAAAATATGAAAGAAAGCAATGGCAGACGGCTATTGAAGATGGGGTCTATAACAGAAATGTTTTTGGTTCAATAAAATTTTTTGCTGTTGGTAACTTGTAGCATTGCATTTTTATATCAACCTCTTGCTTCATTTTAAGGAACGATTCAACTGTTTAAAAGAAGTGAAAAAAGATGATACTTTTTCATTTTTGCATTATCTTTATTGATATGAAACATGCATTTATTTGTGAAGACTAATGCTGTCCTAAGTACATGTATTTAAATATTTTAAAGCATTTGATATATATATATATATATACATATATACATTTATATAAGAGTTCATTTACAATTGCAAAAGAAGTCTATGTATATTCAGTCATGCTTACTGCCACACAACTGACAAAAGTAAGATAATTAGTCCTTACTTTTGATTGCATTTTTTTCTTTTAGCTTTTTTTCTCAACTTTATCTTGTTCATTTGTTCAGAGCACCCAATAGCAATATATATGAGATGTACTAGATTTGTCTCAGGTTACTCTTTAAAAAATCTCTTTTCCATGTATTCAAATGGATTCCCTTAAAAAATTGTGTGTAATTTTTAGGCAATACATGGAAATCTATGTTCCTGTTCATTACATTAAAAGAGAAATATGTTTATTAAACTCACTTGTTATGTTTTCTGTTGTGATGTAGAACTAGAAGACATTATTGAGAATGAGAATAATGCATATGCCATCATGATATTTCAGTGGTGATGATTGAACTTCAGTGATCAATCTTATATAAACCAATCTCTGTCTCGTTTTCATGGGGGATGCTAATTGAGAATGATAACAGTATTATACTTATTAAGTCTATTAAGCTTATTAAGCATATTAAGCTTGTCTGAAATTATGGTTTTCATTAAAGGTGGCCATAGACGTGGCGATAAATTGATGTCATCAATTGACTGGCAATATTGCTAGCAATGTCCTAAGCAATAATTGCCTTCCATCTGCCCACACACGTGTCAAAAAAAATCATTCGATCTACAAGCTGAACTTGTATCAAACTAGGCATATTGTGTAAATGGAGTGTCCAGCAGCAGCAGCAGTAAAGTTGCTCTCTGCAGCTATAATTATTAAGATTTGTAGAAGACGAACTAAAAAAAAAGACGCTCACGTAGAGTATAGGTGAAGCCATGGCGACTAAAAAAACAAGAATTATCTCATGTTAATTTAATAAGGGAATTACAAGATATTCCTGAAGAATGGAAAAATTATTTGCGCATGAATAAAGAAACTTGACCTATTGGAATTACCTCTTTGATTAAAAAGTAAAGACTGTGAATGACAGTGTGCAAATTCTTAATTTTTTTTGATAATGACATCTTTTTGAGCATCAGGGTTTAGCTCTCTCACCTTTAATAGTAACCTTTGATAAGACATCACATTTTTGTTTGTCATAACTTTCTGATGGAACTTTCCATAAACACTCATCTTCTTTGTATATTCTAATAAACTCCAAGAGAAATTCTTTGTTCTAAGATGCAATAGTTGTCTTTGATTATGAAAAAAATTTTCGGGTTCGTTTCAATGTGTAAAAAGGTAATGCCTGACAACTCAGGATAATTAGTTTCCTATAAAGGGCTACAATCTACTGAGTACTGAGTCTAGATCTTGGTTATATTATTATTAATTATAGTACAAATGCAGCTCTAGCTCTAGACAATCGGCAAAAGGCAAAGACAGTCAGTAGGCGCCAGAAGGTCTAGTTGATTTGTCTCCTTTGATTTTGTATGTTTTTTATATGTGCGTGGGTGTCGTCTAGGGCACTTAGGTGCATGAAAAATAGTTTTTGCTCATTTTGAAGACGGGCTAGAAAAAAAAATCAGCAGTAAAGAAAGAAACATGATTTTAAATAATATCAATGAGAAAAAATGTTCACTTTGGTTAATTGTCTCATTGATTTCATATAAAATCATGTTTGGACCTTTATAGATCTAGTTAACACAATTTGTGAAGAATGATATTGAGCTCTCTCATATACTGATAGATAATAGAGAAACAAAAAACACATGGGCGGGAGTGTGGAGACAACATTATATTTATAGAGGCAAATTATGAAATAAAATTAAATTCTCAAGAAAAGTGTTCAAAAAAGCATATCTACGCACAGACTTTGTTAATTTTGGGTGGAGAAAGCCGAATCTGTTGTCAGATTCAAAATCTGATGCCTCATAAATGAACATTGCGATAATTTACAGCAATTATTACAACAGGTATGGCTCGCTTTTACGGCAATCAGAAGAGGGTTTAGGGTCAGTTGTAAAGGTGTATAAAAGCTGATCATAATAAAAACTCATATGATAACTAAAATAGTTGAGGTTTGCCAAATGCCATCGTGACATGTTTTTGGAGTTTGTTGGTTTTTAATTCTCCTTATGAATTTTTTTGGTTTTCCTCTTTTTTTTTTAAATACACATTTCATCTAGAGAATATAATTAATCATATTAATTACTGTTTTTGACAGAAAATGTATTTCTTTGAATTGAAAATTTAATAAAAATGGCGTTTTAAAATCCTGCCAAACAAGTTGAACTCAATTATTAGTATATTAGTATTACATTGTTGGGTTCAAACGGCAAGCACATGTCACTAATGGATTTGTTTTAAAGCGATCAGTTATCAGTACCCTTGGACCTGTTACAGTCCTCTTCAGCCTAACATTTCAGTTTCAAACACATGGAAGTTTGATTTCTTTTCAAATTTCGGTATACGAGATTTGTACCATTCTCCGTAGGTAGCACAATTCTATTGCCTCTAGTTTCTTATGTAGCTCACAAACTGTTTGAAAAACTGTCCAGGCTTAGCATCCATAAATCAGTATGGGTTGAATATAGCACTCTTTTTCTTGTGAGGGTGTAGATGTTTTTAATTGTCAGCACTGATTTCATTATCTATAAAATTCTTTTTTGATTGCGCTACCCCTGATGCAATTTTAGTTTTGTTGTGTTCATCCCTTGATATTAAAGTACCCGCCCAAGTACATGTATTTGAATTGATCCCTTTGCTCAAGTTCATTCCCATTGATAAAGATGCTGATCTGTGGACACTCATTGTTTTGACTGACATTACTTCTGTCTTTTTGCTGTTCAATTCCAATTGTTTCTTTCTGCTCTCTTCTTCAACATTGATTAACAATCATTTCAAGTCTTCTTTACTTTCTGCAGTTAATACAGTGGCATCAATATATCTCAACTTATTCATGTTGTGCCCTCTTACTTTTATTCCCGGGTATCCTTCTAGGTTTTTTGCGTCATCATTTCACTGCAACATACGGAGAGAAAAGGTCAGGGGAAAGCACACATCCTTACACAGTAATTTTCTTTAAATCAGCCGATTCCCCATTTACTCGGATTACTGCTGCGTGTTGCCATTACGTGTCTTTGATCATTTTCAATCTATCGTCAACTGTGTTGGTTGTGAGATTATCTCATCAGGTAAAAGAGTGTTTAGTTTATGTATTTAACCTGAAGGACTTGACTATTTTGATAAAATCATAATTCAGTTAGACCCAAGCTAGTTTAGATCTTCAGTCTTCTTTGCCAAAGTTATAATCCCAGTACAAAAATTTTGTTCACATTTGCCATATCGTTTTAGATTATAAGTTAAATATCTAAGATAAGATAAAGAGACTTGCATGCAACAAAAAAGACACCTGGTTTTCTTAAAATCACTAACATGAATTTTTTCATTTCCTTTTATACTCGAATACTTCACATTTTCAAATGGGAAAATAATTAATATGCAGGTTTTTTAATTATTATTTTTTTGAGAGGTAAGTATTTTATTGCCCTTCATATCATATTCATAGGTTTATTTAGCTTATTATTTTTATGAAAATCATAACTGATCAACCAACAAACTTTGAAAATAACCAAGCCTTATTATTTTCACAACATTTTATTTATTTCAACGATTAAAATGAAAAAAAATCTTACAAAACCTAAAAAACCTTAACGCTTCAATATAAAAAAAATTTATAACAGTAGCCTACATAAAGATTTTCAATAAGTCTTTCTGACATCCTTTCAACTGATGGTTCCATTTGAGTGAAAAAATGGCATGTATAAGCAAAGCTTTAAATTATTAATACAGAAAAACTATGTTTCGTCAAATATCCAGCCAATAAAAAATGTCTAATTTTATCTCTCATTTCAAAACTAAGTGATCATGATATTGCACAGTTTATTTATTTTATTTTTTTGTTGTTTTAAGAAATTATTAATTCACATTTCTTTCATAGCTCTTTTACCAGAAGATCCATACAGCTTAATAACCTCAATGAAGTGAATAAAGAAGCAGGGCTTAAATGTACAAAGGAAAAACAAAATACACGTCAGACTTTGAAACAATAAAACAATTTGCATAAATAAATAAGGAATAAAAGAAATGATTGCAAATATCTAAGACAAACAAAATATGTACAAGATGCAACACAGGAAGAAATAATAGGTAGAGCATGATCATGTTGGAGATGCTAAAATAAATGCAGAGAAATCTTCACGGATGAAAAAAATGCCTCTTTCTTTGAGAAGGCAAGTGCAGGATCAATGCATATTTAGCTGGAGTCTATGAAAAGCGCAAAGAACGATGGAAAAAAGTATGCTTAAGATCAAAAAAAAAAGATAGAATACTATGTGAAGACATCATACCAATCTGTTCAGAGGCACTAAGCTAGAGCCCCATTTGGTTGCCCTGCTGGGCCCTATACTTGGGTCACAGATGCTTAAACATACCTGAATAGGAATGCCGGCAGCCCACTATGGTAGCATTTCCTATCAGCAGTAAATTTGTTTCTTGCGTCATAATTGAATATTTGTTTGACTCAAATCCAGTTTCACGGTTTTAATCTGGTACTTATTGGTATGAAAGAAAAACTTTTTCTCGTCTTAAAAACCCGATGTTTTTATTTTTCTCTTACATGAATTTGTTTTTATGTTATGCCTGTGTTTCTAAGATTTACTTCATGATCGGATCATAATGACTATAATTACACTATGTATTTATAACTTACGAAGGAACTTTGTGAATGTAACTTTTGAAAAGGTAGTAGCATTAGCCAGAGACAATCTTTTGATGAGCAGCTGGTATAAATGACTTCCTGAGCTTATAAATTTACAAATCAATGCATTGAATGTGTGCAAGAGAAACCACAGCTATTTGCAAAGGTGTGAAGGAGAACACTGCTAGGGAATACACAATTATATCAGTCGAAAGTTGGGACTGGCAAAACTATTATTGTCCATCTTCCATAATTACCAGACTGAACTGAGGGTGACAAACTACATGCAATACTAACACCAAAGCCTGGATTATCTCAAAACTATGTAGGAATAGAAAAACAGGGGTGACGCAGAATGCAGCATGTAATTAATTTCACTTCAGGAGATGAAACAGAGATTTAGACAAAACTCTTTAATACGGAATGGGAGAAATGAATGGTTAGTAAAATGCACAAAATTGGCTATGTGGCTGGCATGGCATCAATAAAGATAAAGAAGTGAGGAAAAAAATTAGGAACTTGTCCCTCTAACAGTGTTACCAGAAGCTGACACAACAAGATCACTCATAAAAAAAATATGAATTCCAGCCACTTTTTTGGCCATGTGCTGAGAAGAGAGAAACTCAAACATCTTGTGATAACTGGAATGATTGAAGGAAAACTCAGCAGGGAAAAATGGCAAGAGGTGTTGGATGGACTAAAAAAGTGGTGAAATGAAGGACAAGAGACAGCTAACATGGACATGTGAAAGGCAAGAAATCAGAAAATAGTAGTAGTTGGTGCTTTAATTAGCAAATTTTTTTATACTAAGATAATTTTAGATACCTTCACCACTAGGGTGAGAATGTTCATGAATGACATAATGCAAAAGTTGATTTTGATTAGGGTCAAGCAATGGCCACATATCCCTTTGCAAAGCATTCAAAGACACCAAATCTTGAGACTGACATGCCATCTGAAAATTTAAAAGGAAAAAATTTCAATTGATGACATACTGAGTTAAAGTAAGATGTTTGATTAAAGTTAATAATTTAAGAAGACAATAAGCAATGTTGGAACATAAATTGAGGGATAAAGTTTCTCCTTGAGATACCTGTCCCTGTTTCTATTGAGGTTAGAGCTTGTGTTTCACTGAAAGAACAGATTGTGTTTTTATTTTCAAGGCATAGACAATTAAGTATGATAATCAATTTTCTTCCTCGATCATTTAGAAGTGTACCTTTTATTGCTGAAGTATGATTTAAACAGAGTGAGTGAGTGAGAGAGAGAGAGAGCATAGCAGAGGATGTGCTTGCACTCGACAACATAAATTGGAAGGAGAGCTCTTGACTTATAACAAGATTGTATAACTCTTTGCCAAATATCATTTCCAATATAATCTAAACAGAATACTACTATAGCAACTTTATAATACCTGTATTAATTTTTTGCGTGGCTTTCTGAACCTTATATATGAACACCTTTATGAAGGTGTACTCGCTTCATTTATATATTTTATTTTTGCATTTCATTTTTACAGTCCCAGGCTCAACTCCAGAATTGTTAAGTAGTTAAAACGAGAAAGTTAACCAGTCGGTTCTTGATCATATTTTTGCAATAGATTGCATGTAATGATGTATGCAAAAAAAAAAAAACAACATTCCAAGACAGTTTAAAAATAAATAAGTACTAGTGCCTGATTTTATTTTCTTACCACCACAGACTGTAATAGAAGGTAGAGGTCCTCTCCTAAATACATTTCTGAAAAAGAACGCAAAATTGAAATTTTGAATAAAGGAAATTTCTATGGATTCTTTCAGTAAAAGAGCCTAAACATTTAACTTCATGTTGTATCTAGTTAACAAGTACATATTCATTGGAACATATAACTTCATGTTTCATGTAGTTGACAAGAACATATAACCTGCATCTAATTCATTCATTTATTCTTTTCACACTATGTTAAAAGAGTGTATAAAAGAAGAAAGAATTCTCAATCATATCCAAACCTCTGATGGTCACAATACAGACTTAACCATCTAACCTTGGTAAAAGTGCTTTCTGAATGCACTTTGTTTAGGACTAATCATCAAATGCTGTATCTGAATCATCCTTGCAAGTTTCATTTTAGAAGTCTAATTTACAACTATCTTGATAATGGACAATCTAAACAAGAAAATACAAACCAATAATGAAAACATTTCATCTTTAAAGTTTGATTGAATAGATCTTCTAATACTGACTTACTGACTTATTGCCGTGTCGCATCCCAGTTCACCGTCTGTGACGCTTCGGCAGCTTTCTCTATCCTCGTAGAGAGTTCTCTCCACTGTTTCCTGTCCTTTGCGAGCTCAGTGATTTTGACCAGATCATCGGTTGAATGGAGTCTAAAATGGTCAATTAGTCCTAGATCTCAGTTCAGTACGATTGGGAGAGTTGTTGTCGGCCGTCCTCTTAGTTTGTGGCCATATTGGATGAAGTAGGCTCTTGTTGCTCTGTTGGCAGGGATGTCGCTGTCTCTACGAAGAATATGCCCAAAGAGGTTCCACCGGGCTTTTAGAATTTGCAGCGAGAGGGGCTTTTCCTGGCATTTTTTATACAGTGACTTATTTGTGATTTTTACTGGAAATTTAATGTTTAGGACCTTTTTCAGTTGTTTTCGGTGGAAAGCGTTTATTTTCTCTTCTTCGGTGAGAGTCAGTGCCCATGTGCTACAGTTGCATAGTAGTATGGATTTCACAAGGGACTTATAAAGTTGTATTTTGGTTGTGGTTTTGAGTTTATTTCCTTTCATCCACACGTGGTAAAGCTTGTTGAGGGCTGCGGTGGAGAGCTGTTTTCTCCTTTCTACATCCTCGAGATCACCAATGAGTGAGCCCACTTTCTTTGCGTTTTTCCAGTCTTCCTCGTTTTTTGAAAGAGCTGTGAATTCTGTTTTGTCTGTGTTTACTTTTAGTTGGTACTTATGTAGCGTTTCTTGGATTTCGTTGATGTTAACGTAGTCCTGTCCGATAAAATCCACGTCGTCTGCGTAAGCTATCTCGTTTGGAATTTCTTTTTCATATTTCACTATTGGTCTGGGTAGTGTGGCTCCTTCAGAGCGTGTTCTAGATAGACAATAAAAAGGACTGGACTAAGGCTATCTCCTTGGGGAGTCCCGACATTGCTTATAAATGTATTTGTTTTTGTGGCGCCATTGATTCTTGTTTTTATTTTTGTATTGCTCAAAAGAAAGCGTATTATTCTCAGCTCATCTTCGTTTACGATTGTTGCGATTATGTTGAGCAGTTGGTTTCTATCTATTGTGTCAAACACCGCACTCATGTCAATCCCTGAAATTTTTATGATGACATCTTCTTTCAGTGTTTTTGCGGCCAACCATTTGTGGGTCCAGACAACATCTGCCGTGCTACGGTCTGGGCGGAATCCACTTTGACTCTTCGATAGGTATTCTTCTACAAAGGGTCTTATCCTGTTCAAAGTGATGATTGACAAGGCTTTGCGTAATGAGTTGAGTAGGGTTATCGGTCGCAAGTTATTTGGGGGACCTTTCTTTTTGCCTGGTTTTTGAATGGCTATAAGAACGCCTCTGTTTATATCCAAATTCTCATGTTTGGAAAAAGTTGTGTTAAATATGTCGGCTATTGTTTGGTCTAGCAGTGGTGTGCCATACTTCAAAAGTTCTGCGTGTATTTGGTCTTCTCCTGATCTTCTAATAGACTAACTATAAATAATTATAAGCCATACCTGTTATTGTGTCGCAGGATTCCCATGTGTACTTTTCTAGCGTCTGAGCATGCTCTGGTCTAATCCTCTGTGGTGTGGGCTGTAAAGAAAGAAAGATCAACTGAAAAGTCCATGTGTTTCTCTTTTTACTTTTTTTTTGTTTGAAGTGAGAAATACCAATTTCTCCCCATATAACTATTATAAGATTCTAAGATAGACTTGAAGGACAGTAAATCATTTAGAACCACTGCTGGAATCATGCAGCAAATTAATAAATCTCTAACAGGTCACCTTGGAAACAGAGAAATAATGTTCAGTAGGGAAAGTTCATTTTGTCTATACTAAAAGGAATATTAGGTTGGACAAAAAAATCAGAGATGACCAAAAGCAAAAGGTGGTTTCAAAACAACAAGTGATGAGGAAAGTGCTAAAATTTGAGAAATAGCAAGGGAAAAAACAAGCAAAAGATTTAGATGCTTCAGAGGAATTTCAAATACACATATCCTCCCAGGATTTCTTGTGAGATACAGAAAAGAGGACATCTTCATAGCTGATGAAAGGGGTGTTAATTTTCAAGGTCTGTTTGACAGAGGCTATACTTACAAACACAAAAACTATTGTGGAAGCAAAACAAGAAAGTTGCCTAATTAATCAATCCATATCTCCTCCTGATGACATATTCAGCCTCTATAGAGCCTGGAGCAGAGTGGCACCAGAGACAATTGTTACCAAAAAGCTGAATATGGTGAGAAAGAATCTTACTAGTTCTGCAGGCATAGAAATTTGGAGCTTGTTGACAGATGTAGAGTCTTGTGCAAAGTGTCAAGAAGCAGAATGCATAAGGTGATGAAGAGAAATGAGAGGAAGAACAAGTGCAAATGCAAGAGTTATCCATTCAAACTTTTTACCTGAATGTTTCTACACATGATGGTAAAGGGTGACACACCTCAGTAGTTTGAGGGGTCACAGCTTGCAAAGAAGCAAACTAACATGACTTCTTTTTTTTTCCAAAACAACATTATTAAATGGTTCCCCCACTCCTCCAAAATCTTGGAAATTCATTCACAAATCTACATTTTCTTCTTAAGTTTTAATTGATTACTAATGAGGCTAGGACTGATGTTAACAGAAGTATACAGAAGGCTCATTACAACTATTGGGCAGGAGTATGGCTTGAAACCACTTCTCACTTCGCACATATAAAATATAAACAAAAAAAAAGGAAACAAGCAATCAAAAGATAAACATGAAATTAGAGAGTGGTTATTATAAAAGTGGATATGATTGTTGTAAATCATCTCTTTGTTTAGATCACATTTTGCTACCACCGCTGACCACTACTGCTTCAAGAGCACCATGATGTTAGGCATAGATAATGATCTCCAGTCTTTAACGAACCAAAGCACAAACAAAACGGAAATAAAATTTCATGTATTTCAGGTGCAAAAGAAACATTCATTGATTTTTTCATGTTCAGTTATATGAGAACTTTTAAAATCTTCTTTATTGAAGCATTAACAATTTCTGAAGTATCTATATATATATATTTTACTAGATTCGGCAGGTTGTTCGCCTAAGGCTCGAAAACGGCTCAATCAAATCTTATGAAATTTTCGCAGAAGCTAGATCTTACTAAATGCTATTTTTAACCGGTCCCTTTTTATTGATTTGTATTTTAATAAAATTATTATAATTAAAGATAAGTTAGTTCACTATTGGATTTTCCAACATAGTTTTTATACTACCGGTAGCCCTACTCGGTTGGTTCTCTTCGTTGTCCATCATCAAATCCAATCCAAGTTTTTAAGACGCCATACCGCTTAAAGTAAATTACAAATGGCGTGACTACCAATGCATTCTGTCGAGCAATCTATCCACATCGAAATCTATAATTTAGAATCTAGATCTCGACCTAACTGATTTTAGATCTATTATCAGCACCACGACAAAATTTTCCAAGCATGAGTTAAGGTCAAGTTGATCTAAATCTAGATCTAGATCTAGATCTAACACTGATAAGTTCTAAAAAGAAGGCCTATTCTCTTGAATATGTCTGTGGATGAACCACGTGAGGAAAAAGTTTCCTACTATGTTCTGCTCCACACTGAAGAGTTCCAAATAGAACGAAACATATTCTCTTGAAAGAACCAAGTTATGGAAAAGTCTACTCTGGAATATGTCTGTGGATGAACTTCTTAAGGAAAAAGTCTCCTACTATATTCTGCTCTACACTGAAGAGTTCCAAATAGAACGAAACATTTTTTCTTGAATTAGTCTCGGGAAAAAAATCGTACTATTTTTTTCTTTACACTGAAGGATAGTAAAAAAAAAATATTTGACGAGCCTTATGCCAAGAACCTGCCGGATATAGATGTATATACCATATTAACTCAAAGTAGAAAAAGGCAAAGCTGTACTAAAATTTCAAATCAAATTATATTGAGCTCACTTTATAGTTTCCCTTTCAGAGAGACTGTTCTATTGTATTTAACCTGTTCATATGAACGGGTACCTCAGCTTGTGGACATATTTTTAAATTCAGTTCACTTGAATCCTTGAGTCTAAGCAGAGGAAGATCGTTTTGAAAACATTAGATTAGAATTTTTGTTATTTGCTTTGTAAAAGTTAAAAAAAAAATTTTGATACCTCTCTGGTTACATTCATATTTAGAACACTTAGAAGTAATGTCATATAAACCATTTTCAATTTCCTTTACGCTGATGTTGTTTAGACTTACCTGTAGCAATAACAGCAAGAGGACTCGAGTTATTTCACACTTTGCCAAAATATCACAATAAGCTCCAATTGGACGGCCTGTATGTGATGACCCTGTAACAAAACCACAAAGTCGCACAGTATAAAAAACGAATTAAATTCCAAACAATTTATTAAAAAAAACACTGTCATAAGTATTTCCCATATACGATGCTGTAGATTTTAATAATCAAACGAACTTACCAGTGATGTTTGATTGGGACTCCATCGACTCCATGAAGGAATGGGAGGGACAAACGAGATGTCACGTATCCTCAGGCTTTAACGTGGATATCACAGTGACATACAAGACACAAAGGAAGGGACAAACATGAGGTGGGTATGAGTACAATACTTGTGCGAAAAGCAAGGGAGGGCGTTTGTCCCTCCCATTCCTTCATGGAGTCGATGGAGTCCCAATCAAACATCACTGGTAAGTTCGTTTGATTATTAAACTCCATCTCCCCTATTCCAGAATGGGATGGCCCAAACAAGATTTTAAAGGTCGTGTCTGTCACGTGATTAGAAGAAGAAAGGTCAAGCCTTGTTGGTGTGAAGATTGCTTTGGAGAGAGATAATCTAACCGGTTGATGTAGTTAGTACCGCATGGCAGAAACAGCTTTCACTGTCCCCCATGATTGGACGTTTATAATACCGAGCAAAAGTGCTGTATGACTTCCATCCAGCAAATTTGAGAATTGTGTCCATAGGAACATGTCGAAAATCCGCAAGGCTAGTTGCTGCTGCTCTGGTTGAATGGGCTTTGAAGCGGACAGTGTCCACCCCTGACAGTTTCAAGACCTGTTTGGTCCATCTACGAATAGTATCTCTAGAGACACCATTGTATGGCTTAGCACATTTTACGAAAAATTGATCTGATTGTCTCTTTAGTTTAGTCCGCTTTAAATATTCTTTAATATAAAGAACCGGACAAAGAGGTATGCACAGACAATTAGTTTGTCCACATGAGCACCCTGTAACAACCCCATCGCTAATGCCACCCCAACCAGTATTGCTGGCATCAGTAGTTATGATAATAGTGGGTAGATGTGCTGAAAGCAGAACAGGGTATTTATTGGCGTTGTTTCTCCACCATGATATGTCTTCGCGCATTTCGGTCGTAATGAAAATTAGAATGTCATAATCACCAGAGACCTATTTGAGGGAGGCAGTCTTTTGGATTTCTAAACATTTGCAAAACACTGTACCATATCTATTACCTGGTGTCAAAGCATTGAATTTTCCAATAAGTTCTGCGAGTGCTCGCAACGAAATGCTGTTCTGCTTGAGCACTGCATCTAACTGAGCCCCGAGTGAGGTCACTTTTTCATCTGATGGTCGAACAGACATATCAATGGAGTTAAGTACAAATCCCAGATACATTATCCGATTTTGAGGGGTAAGGGAGCTTTTATCTATTGAGATTTGAAATCCTAAACTCTCTATCAACGAAATAGTTTGTTCTGTCGCCTTCACGCATTCATCTATTGCGTCATGCACAAGCAATGCATCGTCGAGATACATCGTTATTTTTACGTTTTGTTCTCTTAATGTTGCTAAGGAAGGTTTTGTTAGCTTTGTGAAAATTCGAGGTGAATCTTTATAGCCCATTACTAAACTTGTAAACTCGTAAAGTTGATCTCTGTGAATGAATCGAAAATATTGACAAGCTAGTGGAGATAAAGGAATCGTGTAAAAAGCGTCTTGCAGGTCTATGGATGTGAAAAAACATCCCCTCTTTATAAGGAGAATTGCATCTTTGAGTGTGCCCATCTTAAAGTGAGTGTGTGTGACAAAGTCTTTAAAATGTTTCAAGTTTAACATCACTCTGAAGGAACCGTTCGGTTTCTTTCTTAAGAATATAGTGGATATAAACTGGTCTGGAGAAGCGCAAGCCTTTTGAATGACACCTTTGCGCAGCAAAATGGTTAGTTCATAATCTATTATTTCGTGTTCTGCTTCCGACCAAATGAAACGTTTAGGGTAAGAGAATTGTATAGTTTTTATCAAAAAATTGGGCCAAACTCCTTGTACTTGATCAAGAATCCATTTGTCTGCTGTTATTTTCCGCCATTCCGCGATACAATTTCTAGAGCTACCTCCCTGAAAATTAACATGATCTATGTTCAATAAAATCTCCCGTGAGCTAAGTAAATCTGTGCATGTATTGTGACCAACCTTATCAACTGAAGGTTCTGTTAGCCCTGAAGTTTTGTCTGAGGGCGAGGCGCACCTCTGCGAGAGTTCCGGTAGCCCCGCCACTGTCTCCCCCCTCAACTGAAGGAGCCGCAAGATGTCGGGGTAAACATCCGCCCCAGGCCGTTTTTTGAGCCACCATGTGGTGCGGTATAAGCATTTCTATAAATGTGAGGAAAAACTACATTTGTCAGTTTTAAGGAGTCGCCAATACTCTTCACGGTATCACTAAGCGAATCTCCGAATAAAAGTTCATTTCTTTCCTTTTGTGTAGGGCGGCACAATTGTTTAAATTCCTCCTTCAGATGAGGTTTCACAGAGTCTCTTCTCTTTTGGTTAAGTTCGGTATATAAGGCTGTGCTTAACCATAACTGATCTGCGACCATTGATCTTAATGTGGTATTAACGGTGTTTGGCACGCTGCGGTCCTGAAATCTATCAAACATTTCTACTGAAATTACGATCGACTTCACTACAAGAGTCACCAGTCTCTGCAACGCTACATCCCTCATCCGAGCGAATGAGGGTAGCACTTCCCAAATTTCTGATTCATTTTCAGTGTGCACACATTCGGTGTGTTCGCAGATGTGGGATATTTCTCCAGCACCAATTTAATTTTGTCTCGTGATACGTGGGTGCACATGCCAGTATTAATAACTTGCGCCACTTTATCATTTATATTTGTACCTGTCTGGTCATTCATGAGAAAAAATTCTTGCAACTCGCTCAGGTCGTTTTCTTCGACTTCCTGTTCGCCATCCTCACCATCCGAATCAATATTTGCACCTATATTAGTTAAAAAGTCGAACGTATCTTGTTCACGTGAGGGAGATGCACATTCGATAGCATTGGTGTCAGAGCAAACCCGAGCTTTCTTCTTTTGTGGTTCACACAAGGTCGAATCGTGACTAGCTGACGGGCCCTGGCTGTTGTAGGTATCAGATATACTGTCTACCGCGGCGCGACCAAGATGAGTTGTCAGGATGGAGCTGAGGTGTTGGAATTGGGTTTTCTGCAACTTGGGCATCAGCTCAGCAAATTGTTCAAACTGAGATGAACCTATGTCCCCTGATTTGGTCCCCTGGGGACTCGCCTTGAGGAGGCCGGGAATGTGAGGATGAAGAGGAAAGCTTGCTTCAAGGTCTTTGCTTGCCATCTTTGATTGTTCTTTCGCCTACCCCTTTGCCTTTGTTGTGAGTCCCCGCGGGGTTCACACTCATAGTTTGTGCCGAATCTGCGATTGGCACTGGTGTCTCAGATTCATGAGACACGCTTTTTTGTGGCACTTTATGGTAATACGAAAATGAAATAATGAAATAATAAAACAAAATGAATAATAAAGAATGGCCAAAAGATTAAAGGTCACCCTCAGCGAGGTATGACAAGTGAACCACTCTCAGCGAGATATGGCAGTGAGGTCACCCTCTGCAAGCTATGACAATTGAATCCCCTGCATTTCTTGCAGTAGGACCACCATTGGTGTATGTGCCAGAAATGATAACACAGTCAAAAAAAAAAACTAAAATTGTTAATAATCCGAAGAAAAGAATGAGGATAACACAGAAAACATAAGGAAATCCGAGAGAGTGAAAATCCACGACAAGCACAACAAGAAGACAACGTAAACTGAGGATACGTGACATCTCGTTTGGGCCATCCCATTCTGGAATGGGGGAGATGGAGATAATGATATTTGACATTATATAAAAACGCGAAGCAAAGGGGGTTTAACAAAATTAACTTGAGAATACATAATTATTTACAAAGGTGCAAAATATTTTTAGAGGTAAAAAAAGTAAACTTGCCTCCCCTTTCGTGGGCTAAATAAGCCATCTCTGTAAGTACTGCTAGAGCTCCTTCATAGTCCTCTAAAAAAAAAGAAGAAATAGTAGTATATATTATTATATAGAATGAAGTAAACGTATTGGTTTATCCGAGATGCCCAATAAATGCACATTGTTATTGTTGAGCAAGACAAATATATTTAATACCTGTGTCAGGTTGAGTAAAATTTTTGTTTTCCTGTTCAAAAATCAACTTTTCTTACGAAAAAATATTAGGGCCCTTAAAAATCCCAAGGGATATTTGTCCTTTTGAGGTAGAGTTCAAAGGGCTGAATAAAAGAGTAGGTTTAGCTCTCAATAACAGTTCCCTAAACTTCCAGTATTAACTTTGTCACCACACACTTGTTTCCATCTTGCATTCTGCTACTTTTTGTAAAGCTGAAAGGCAGTCTAGGGCGCTCTGCAACAGAAAGCATAGAAGAAGAAATCAACACAAAAAACAGGACATACTATTACTAAACCTGCCAGATCCCTTATCCTGTACAGAGCCCCCCGCCTAGAGATCCAACCATACCTAATCTCCTGTGATCCCAAGTTATCATGAATAAACATGAGAAGACATTGGATTCAATTCTTTTATTTAATCAGCGATTTACTACAGCTGCACATAATGTATCTGTATCAAAAGTGAGACTAATTCTACCATGAAACACTGATTTGTAACTTTCTTCATTAAAACTGCAAGAGTCACTCAGAAGGGTATTGAGAATTTCAGCACAAGGGTTATCCTCTAAACATACACTGCAAGTGAAAGCTTTGGGTATGCTTTATCTGTCTGCCACTGATGAGTAAAATTCAATCTTTGTACTATTTCAGAACCACAAAGAAAACCACATGAACGTAAAATTGTTCTTTAAAAAAAAAAAAACACAACAAAGGAAACAGTAGTCGAACCTGTGATTGCAGCTCTGACGCCCGTTGGTAGTGGCCGATTGCTTCTCCTGGTCTGCTCATTTTCTAAATAGACAAGAGAACACTTAGAGACATGTCTTTCTAATAAACTTTAGATTTGACACATCTTTACAGTTTGCTGCATTAAGCATATTGACTCTGAATATTTAGAATCTAGAGGATTCTTAATTAAAATTTTTTTTCTCAAAAGTATGCCAATGACAGGATTTTTTGTTCAATGAAAGCAGAAGTAAAATAAGTATTTAATCATGCAAAACTGGATAAATCTAAAAGTGATTTTATTACAATGCTTAATCCTCTGGTGCTAAAAACCACATAACTTGTGACAGAGAAAATTAAAATTGGTTCAATAGAAGAGAAGCAAGCAGCTTGCAGATTTTGCAAATTTAGTAAAAAATAAAAATTTCAGCTTTTTTCCAACACTTTTCCAGGACCCTTGACAATACTGCATGTGCAATTTTCTAAGTCTGAATTTATCTATTACAGTGGATCAAAATTAATTTCCCATATAAAGCCCCCCCCTCCCCTATTTTTTTTCATGCCCTCTTTCTCTTTTGTTAGAAAAGCCCTGCATAAAGAAGTGGGGGTTTGTAAATCAGTCATTTTGGGTTGTGTACTTACCCAACAAGTTTTGAAAAAGCTTTCAAAGTCACTTGAGGTCAATAGAGAATGTGTTCTGATCAGAACTTAACAGAAGAAGTCTAATCATATTCATAGATTTTAAACTTAACTATTCTTTTATCCTTTTGATATCAAACTAGTGAAAGTCTGTTCTTTTTTTTTTACATACTCTGAGCACATTTCCAACTTCTAAACACAGAGATGCAGCCAGAGCAATCTGTTTATTTTCAATATGAACCTGTGGAACAAAAAATTCAAAGTCTCTCATTACAAGGATTATCTTAACACCTTCAATGCTAGGGATCATTATCTTTCATGACTTGATTTTTTACATAGAGCTGATTCTGGAAAGATAATGAATTAACTGATGCACCCATAGCAAAACTAAATAGTAGTAACACCAATGTAGAAGTAATGAAGATTGAACACTTATGGCCCATATTTTAACCCGAGACAAACAACAGATGTTTATCTGTGAATTTTTAGGGACATTTCCACAGAAAATCAGTTATCTATCTATGACTCAAACAATTCCTAGCGAGTAAGGCGACAACACAGATGTGGATATGTAACACCCATTTATGGATCTCTTTTATTTTAAAAAAATTCTTCTACAATGGAGTCTATCTATTTGTCTTTTGTGATTTTTGCAATATTAGAAGATAATTTTGCAGTTTTTTCTAGCTTTACAGATAGCAAAGTTGTGAAGATGTAAACTATACTTGAGTATTTTTTGTCCATTGATTGAGGCTGCAGATTATCACCGTGGACTATATGTCTGTTTATGTAAAATAAAAAATACTGAGCGGTCTAATAAAACCCTCAGTATAAATATGTTGTGATTTTGGAATAAAATCTGATACTTTTGCACTTCCTTTGACATTTCAAGCTTCATGGAAAGCAGGATTAATTAAAGTGAACTGTGTACTCTGATTTGTTTATCTCTTTTGATGACAGCTGTAATAATTAAATTCATGTCATGTTGCAATATTAGCCAATAAATTTACAGTTTATTTGAAGGTCTTAGCTTTACAGGTAGCAAAGTTATGAACAAGTAAACATTTTACTATGGCATCCATATTTAGTTTCTGGCCAGTCTGGTGAATAATGTAAAGCGACAAATCAGAGGAACAAGAAATCCACATATCAGCCTTAGGCAAAATGGTGTTCGTTGACTTGTTTACATTTTATTACGCCGTATGCTCAGTTGGGCCTCTCTGTAAGAGCTAGTTATATTTTCTCAATAAATTTATGAAATAAACTTAGTAATGAGAGGGGTCAAAAATTGCCATGACCACGGCATAGCAAATTCTATTTCTTCGCTCTACTTTAGTTGAGCGCTAGAGATGGCCCTACTGCCATAAATCAGTGCCGCCTTGACAGGTGACCTGAGGTCAGGTGCACGGCCCGACTGTTATAGCTTGGTGCTGCATGTTATCAATAAAACCATGCAATTTTAATCAGTTCTTGCTTTGCAACTACTCAAGACTGGATTATATTTGTTTTTTCTCCACAACTCCCTGTTTTTCCTCAATATATTCGTGAAAATCTGATAATTCTAACTTAATTATTGCGAGTGTGAGATGTTCATGAATTAGGAGTATATATTTTTTTAAACTGAATATTAAAAACATAATTAAGTAAGTTGTAAGGCTAATTATAAAAATTCCACACGATGAATAAACTTTGTTTCTCGGCCATAGGAAAATTCAAAATAATAGCTTTACGAAGATGTAATTTTTTTTCTGTTGACAGCATATCTTATAAACTAATTTAACTTTTTAAATAAAGGCTTTTACCAACTATGGAAGACTCCAGAGAGACTCATATAAACAATGTTAACGGTCTGTGTCGTATATGTGCTAGAGTGCATGTGACGAGAAAACAACAAAAGCACAATAGTAGGAGCCACTTGTGTTCTGCTCTTTCTGGAGATATTTTCTTAATTTACGATCTGAACATTAAAAATGACATTGAAGACACTCATTCACAGTACTCGTGTGTCAAGTGCTACTCAAGCATAAAGAATCTAAAAAAGAGATACAGTGACATTTCTATTCAAAACGCTCGTGCGGTGTACAGCTTAAATAAAGACAAAATTAATGGTGCCCATTTGTAGATGGACACAAAACTAACCACTTTCATAAATACTTACACCCCAGTGTCTACAGGGACCTCACAAATAAGATAGTCACACAGACTCAAGCATGCACATACGATCCAATCATAGTTGACGAAGCACACTTAATTCAGTTACATTTCAACAGCTTAAACACAGCTCTCAGCAATGTTCACAAAGCAATTTCTCACACAAAACCCATTGAACACAGTTATTTACCAGACATTCAATCTTCTATAGACACCTACATGTCCATCTACAGAAAAACATTTCCCCAAAAAGTAATCCCCAAACAGCATCTTTTAGAGAGACATTGCATCCCATACATTAGACAACAAACATTCGGGTTGGGGCTCCTGGGAGAGCAAGGAACAAAGCTGAACCATCAGGCAATATCGAAATTAGAGAGAGAACGGGCCTTTGGCATCCCAAATGAACTAGACAGATTGAAACATATTTTGTCTGCCCGTTTATTGCAAATTGCTCCAGCTCTTCAATGCGTATATATATATATATATATATATATATATATATATATATATATATATATATATATATATACTTTTTTATCCTGTACATTTATTTATTTATTCAACCATTGCGCCTGATTAACTTATTTATATATATATATATATATATATATATATATATATATATATATAAAATCCCATCGCACCTGACTTATTAATTTATTCATTAAAAAATCGCGACTGTGATAAGATATTATTATTTATTTTCACACCATCCTGAAAAGGATGCATACCATTCGAAAATTGTAAGCAGGAAACTCTCAACACAAACATCCTGTAAATCTGTGCCAAATAACGGAGTATAATTACACCCCAAGTACTGTTTACTGGAATAACTCAGAAAATTTTTGTGTCAACAGCCTAATTTTTGGTGAGTTTAATGTTGAATATGTTGTCTATTACACATCTAAATTTCTAAAACTTTCATCGGCAGGTTTTGTTATAATTGCAAGATTTAATTATCAATTTCGTCCTTAACTCTGTAGAAAAAGTGCCCTGTTTACGGGTAATCTATAATAAAACTATACATCTCAGTTCTGTAGTTTTTTGTTCCTACAACACAGCTGCTTCTCTTCTTTAATATATAAATATTTCATTTAGGTACAAGTTAAGTTGGCAGGATAGGAAATAAAAAAAAGATTATCATTAACTTTAACTAATACGCGAGTTGAGAGAGCAAGACTCTAGGCTCTGCTTTGACCCGGTCATCACCCGAGGTCAAGCTAGGTCAAGAGGGCTCAGGCTACAAGAGGCAATGCAGCTAAAGTATCATGGCTGAGACGCCGTGTGACAAGCATTACAATGAATTTGTTTTAGATTTTCAACCAATGATGCTGCAGCCAACTTCAAATTCAATTTCAAGAGTCTTTGTAGAGAGGTTGGTTTAGCCATCTTTCAAAGTCTGATAGATACTAGCAAGTTCAGAGGACTTGTCATTATTTTTATCTGTGAAATCTAAAAAATCTTTGCTTTGTTATTTATCTTTCTTGACATGAGCATTATTTACTCTTATTCTTATAATATGTACTAAATAAAAAAAAATAACTCGAGCACAAAGGGTAAACAGTAACATCTCAGAATATGTATACTTTTAGAGGTGTCTGTGTTAGAAAGTAAAAACTGGTTCAACACCTAGATGTCTGACTTTCACACTGGTTCTATTAGTGCGCCAAGCACATGCTCTTGCAAAAGTTACCAACTGGGCATCTTTTCCGTACTCACTCTTATAGCATGGCTGTAGCAGTTTATGGCCGCAGTGAGATGCTCTTGGAACCCTGGAACTCTCAGCTCTCTATCCATCTGCTCAGCCTCAAGGAATGCCCGAGCTGCATCGGTCAAGGCTTGAGCTTCTCCCGCTGAATTAGACAAAGTGTGCTCACATCTAGAAGTCAAAACATTAAGAAATTCTGTTTTGACATACAAATTTATTTGTGGCAAATATAACAGAAATTACGAGTATGAATATTTTTTTAATTTTTTTTTTTAAATTGAAATATTACTGAGATTTTTTTTTTTCAAAATATGAAAATATAAAAAGTATAAAACTGCAGCATGAAATTTCATCCCCATTTATGTCTTTCAAAACTACTAAAGTGAGTACGAATAAAGTCTGCAGAATGTAGAACTGTAATATCTGTCTCAAAATCCACCAAAAAAAAAAAGAAAGCTGCAGACTTCGGCTTCCACAAGCCCTCATTTTTGTCTTTTATATACAGTGGAATCCGTTTGAAGTCAATTCGGTTAAGGTCAACTCTCGCTTGAAGTCAACGCCACACGGCGGTCCCGTTTTTTTCCTTGTTTGTTTAAGTAACTGATTTTCTGATAAAGTCAATGGCTTGGGAACATTTTCGCTTTAAGTCAACACCTCGTAGTGGATGGGAAAAGGTGAAACCCATAAAAACGGGGATGCATGGAGATGCGTGGGCAGGATATAGCTCTTTGTAAACCCAATAAAGTCTGTAAGTCACTGTGTATTAATAACATGCATTATAAACAAGGCCTTGCTATGTTAGTATGGTGACAGTAACAAAGAAGGGTGCCTAAGGCCTGGGCGGGATGGAGGCTGTGCGTGTGTGTGTTCAGATCTAGACTTAACTTATCATGGTTTCACATCATTTGAGGCAAGCAGTGCAGTTTTCTGCCATTGCTGCCAGCTTTAAGCCAATAGCATCCTTTTCAGAGCCTCCAATATTACTAAACATTTTTTTTTAATCGGGCCATTTTTTTTTCTTTGGATGAATTCAAAACAAAAGTAGTGATGGTCCCAAGGCCATATTGAAAGAGGGAAAAGCTGAAAATATTAAAGCAAAAATTTTAGGTATGTATGCCTATTTTGTGTTTTTGTGTGTAGTACATCAAGTTATTTAAATAAACTTCTTTCCAGACTTAGTGTGGTTTTCTCTTTGCCTTATATAATTCATATAAATTTAACAGTACCACACTATTGTATAAAGTAACGAAATAGAGACAATCTGTTTTTTAACATGAATTTTTGGACTTATTTGCTGTATGGATAGAGTCAACCTTGCTTAAAGTCAACACTTATTTTTGGTCCCGATGTGTTGACTTTAAGCAGGTTCCACTACACATGTATATTAATGTCTTTCCCACCTGCTCATGGAAAGGGATATGATGCTGCATGGTAGGTAATAAATCTATCACTGAGAATTTATTTTTTTATGAAACTTAGCTTTCTGTGCTCCCCCCGCCCTCTTCCCGCGATAAATATGC
Organism: Elysia crispata; assembly: GCA_033675545.1. Lineage (NCBI taxonomy): Eukaryota > Metazoa > Mollusca > Gastropoda > Plakobranchidae > Elysia > Elysia crispata. The sequence goes on along the minus strand of JAWDGP010003662.1, from coordinate 82,167 downwards.
AACTCAAATATTTTTCAAATAGATGTAAGCTTCTTCAAAAATTTTCAACTCACCTTGCCTGAGCCAGACAACAAAAGCCAGCATACTGAGGACATTCCTGATTTTTTAGAGTTTTGGCAAGGGATGCTGCGGAGTTCAGAGACACAGAGGGTTTAGAAAGGAAAGGGCTTAAATACAGGGGAAGAGAAGTCTACCTTTGGGCAAGCTTTTATGGTGGTTTGACATCACTCCTGCTCATCTTACACATTGAAAAACCTTTAATATACACCTTAGGTGGAACTCGGCAACTTAAATGGAACATAGATTAATTGAGGCCAACTGTTAAACTGGTATTCATATTATCACTAAGCAAAGCGAGTAAGGAATGATTTCACACTAGCTCAGATAGAAAAGGAGAAACAAGGAAATCAGACCAAACTAAGAAGATGCATCCACTGGGACTGCCAGGCATTTGGTATATTTTGACATGAAGTAATTAACTCACTCAACTATCAGAACAAACCATGCTTTCCAACTATTGGACAAATAGTGACAGCACATCAAATATCACCAGCAATAAAAGCAAAGGTCTAGTACACAAGCATATTAGGCTCCCAACTCATGCCTTTGTTTCTCCTTTTCTTACTTGGCTTCATATTTACACGAGGCTGATATTGGCTTGTTACTAGATTGGTTTCGTCTGTTGATATTCGTAACTTGTCCACTAACAGTATTTTACATACATCACCACAATAGAAGCTATATATGTTATGAGACAGATTCTCTATGGCTCTTGACAATAGTTTGCATCGAAGATGAGAGGTAGGTAAGGTGGAAGGGAAGGGCAAGTTGCTACTAAAATCATCACTGGCTGGTTCTTTCGTTTGCTGTTCAATTGCGTAACAACCATATTTATAGCAAACAGGTTCCACAGGGGTCAGCAACTTCAAGAACCCTTCTTGTAACATGTTATCAACAGAAACGTCAGACCTGAATTTTTTCTTCACACCTCATGGGCTCTGGGTCTCTTACCATTAGGTAAAAGGGAGAAACTACAACCTTTTCATTGGTTGATGTTCTTAGCAAACATAAAATGTCTCCAGAGTAATTGAGATAGGGCGTTTATAACTCAATGAGAATAGCGTTTCAAAAAGGATGGCTAATAATAACCTTATTATGGAGCCTCAAAGCCTTGCGAGTGGCTCATTGAAGACGATAGATTTTCCTCACGACCAAGCCACAGTTGAACTTGTACGCATCTTCATCGTAATGTATGAAAATATTCTAATAACCTTTAACATTCAACCAAAATAAAACGACAAAATTAGAAAAAAAAAACTGATTAAAAAAATCAAACAATTTTTAAAAGGAATACAGAGTTGAAGCGGATTTGAAATGTGTACAAATTTCATTAGAGTATAAATAATTTCAATATCAAGGCAATGAAACATGTCAAGTAGTAGACAAATTATAGCAAACTCAGTTAAGGTTTTTTTCTTAGAACCCAAACACAACTTTCTCCTTACCAAACTCTTCACTGCCTTCAGACACATTAGGTTTCTTCAAAAATCGCCTGAAAGGAGAATAAATCAATGTAAGCTTCATTAATATTCTAAAAAATTTTCACTGCCAAAGTCTTGTTGCATGAATAAATAAAATAAGACTATAACATGCCTCAAGATAGGAAGTAACTAGTTAAAATATAAAGGACCCTAAAAATTTGCAGTTAACAACATCCATGCTCTTGTGGGAAGTTAGCAGACTTCTAGAAATACAGCCACAAAGAAAAATGTATACGTGGGGGGGGGCAGGAATGTACTTCTTGAGGACCAAGAAAGAGTAGTTACCTTCATAGCCCATACACAGATTTACATAATTTATAGAAGTCAGCATGAAAGAAGAAGAAAAAGCAGAGAAGGAGGTTGAGGACAAGGACCAGGTGGAAAGGGAGGAGGAGAAGATGTAAACCTTATGATTTAGAAGCAAATTTTTAAAGATTGAAACTATTGACACAAGAACTTTTTCATGCATAAAGCAGGAAAGAAAGTTTGGGCTTCTTTGTTGAAAACAGGTCTCAAATAAAGCCTGATTTTTATATATATATATATATATATATATATATATATATATATATATATATATTTTTTTTTTTTTTGCATAATTTTCTTTCTAAATTAGCATTTATCTCTGATTTAAATTTTTACCACACTGAGCTCAGATTATTCCCTGATCCATTAAAACAATTTCATAATCCTCTTTTTCATATGGACAGCCATAAAACTGTCAGTGTCACAAGTACCACTGCTACGTCCATCACAGAGACACACATGCAGTATTACATATGGTGGATAAGTCGCCTCTCTTTTCCTCACTGACCATCAAATCATTTGGCTTAATAGAGTACAAACATTCGTTCACAAGAATCCTGCACCCATTACAAAAGCTTGAAGTTTTATTGAGAAATAGATTTTTCACATGTTAAAAGTGCTTGAAGTTTTGTCAAGACAGAGCTCCACACACCATAAGAGGTTGAACTTGTGTTAACACAGTAATATCTGACGCATTAAGAGACTTTGGTGTTGCAGGTTTCGAAATAAATCTCCATTGCATCCTTGTAGCATTTCAAGAGAGCCTCTAAACTGCCAGTGCGTGTGACCTATTCTGAGAGCAACAAGTGTTTTGGGATGAAGCAGGTAGTGATCAGTCAGAGGTAATACAGTTGCCAAGACAGGTGAATGCATTTATGATTTGCAAAATTGTCAAGTTAGTTGAATAGAAAAAATAACATAATAGCTGCTAGGTAAAATATTTTTATACAATTTTATTCATACAAAGATTGCAAAGAAGAAAACAGTCCAACTCACTTTTTCAGTTTATTTGTGACAGCTCGATACTTTGTCAAAACATCACTATCTTTCTCCATGATTGATTAGAGACCTGGTTAAACAGTAAATTGCACATGTGAGATTAAATTACTTTGCTTGAGATTGAAGTTAACTATCAAAAAAGGGTCATAATATGGGGGTTCCAATTTAAAACATTGTCTAAGGTGACTCCAAGGTATTTGTAACTTTCTACACGCTCAACTTCTTCGTTGTTAATTAGAAAAGGTGTATGTGGATTTTTATTTCTTCTAAAATCAATAATCATTTCTTTCGCTCTCTTCACATTTAGGAGTAGAAAATGATCTTCACACCACTTGACAAACCAATGTATAGTTTCTCTGTAATTGGTTTCATCATCAAATATCAGACCTTGAATACATGTATTCAATATATGAGTACCGGTAGTAGCGTTGTTGACAGTTGCACAGTCGTTTGTGTATATAATAAAGGTGACAGCACAGCCCCTTGGGGAGCACCAGTGTTGGTAGTAACTATATTTGAAAAAACAGTGTCTGAACAATGTCCTTTCAGACAAAGACCCCACCATTGATATACAGTATTGGATATTGGGGTGAGAAAAGGTGTGAACTTGATACAGCAGGAGAGATTGAGGACCTAAACTGGTAGGCCAGTGAGGTTGGGCATTGGGGGCTGTCTAGACCTAGCTCCAGTAACACCTCTCTCCTCTCTCTTCCCCACGCACCATCTCACTCATTGGACTGGCCAATGCAGCATTGTCAGTTTGGAGTCTACCTGCAGCCAGCAATCTCTCAAACTCCTTCCCCAAGTACCTGTAGAGCTCACTCAGTCTCTCTCGCTGTAGCCAAGTTCGGACCTTTCCTCATTCTGCTATACCAAGCACATAGTAAAAAAGCGGGATCCTGGTATGGTCCCACTCCAGCGGATGCCGGCATAGTCATACTCCACTATAAAGACTTTTACAACCGCACTGATTGTACAGATGCTAGCCCCAAAGTTTACAGAGAGGTCTCATCAGAATGCACACAGGCCTGACCCGGCGAAAAACTTATTGGTTACTATTTCTTAACCTTGAAGTTTATAAGTTTAAGTTCTTGAATTAGAATTTTTTCATTGTCAGAGGGACATAAAAAGTTGCATTTATAAGTGAGAGAAGCCAAAGAGGTGGGCTTCATTTCATTTTGCAAGTGTGGCAGGAATTTACTCTTGGGGCTTCACCAGAGTTTATACAGCATCGCCTGTTGCCACTCATGCCCTTGCAAAAAGGCCTTCCCAAATGTGAAGGTCCATAAATGGATGACTCTAGATTATGTGCCATACTTATGGGCAACAGGAAAGACATATATGCACGCACTACGTGAGCAAGACAGACAAAAGAGCCAGGACTGTATGAAGGTCCATAAATAGATGACTCTCGATTAAGTGCCATACTTATGGGCAACAGGAAAGGCATATATGCACGCACTACGTGAGCAAGACAGACAATTAAGAGCCAGGACTGTATGAGTAAAGAGTCATTAGATTTCTACACTCTTAAGATTTATTTGAAACAAATGTTTGACATGTATATGATCAGATCTAGGTAAAAATTTACCATTACTCCCGTCCTGCCTCCGAGTCCGCCATCTTAACACAGAAAGAGAAACGAAAATAACTGTATTAAAAATACATAAAAATAACGGGCGGGAGTAATAGTAAATAAATACCCAGATCTAAGATCTAGATCTATAATTAACTAGATCTAGGCTAGTCTAGACCACAATCGCTCAAATGAAAATTTCAGATATAGGATGTAGGCCTATTTTATCCCACTTGGATTTGGAATAGACCAAATCTATATCAGCCTGGAATTCTAAGTTTTGATATAGATCTATCTAATATAGGAGTTTAGACAAAAAAATTTACACTAGCTAGATCTAGATTAGGTCGATTTTTTTTTTTAATACAAAGTTTTGCCTACTTTTGATGAATACAGATCCTAGATTTACACTTTTCATTTCAGTGGATTTTTCCTGGCTTAGAAAAGTTACACCAAAATTTGCATAAAAAGATAATAATCTATATACCTGAATTTAGATCTACATCTAGGTAAAGTAGATCTAAATTTAATTATTTTTTTATAAAGCTTATTACCTGAATTACAATATTTCAGTTCCACTGCTTTGTTTACATGTCTGCCATCTTTGATTTTACTAAGGTCGCATTTGACGATAGTCCTAGAGTTACCTTCCTTGAACGCCTAACAAACTCAGGCTCGGCCTAAGCTTACTAGACAGATTTTAATGCACAAACTAACTGTTCAGACACGGAAAATAATAAGCTTAATATCTTTACTTTGAGGGATTAATATATGTAGGTTTAAAAAAAAAATGTCGGTGTACGATGTGTCTCAGTCAATATACCATTTCCGTGTGAGACATTTAAAAAAAGAACATAGATGAAACGCGTCTGTGGCTCTCCGTGACAACAGTACTACATGTATCGAGATGTAATCGCCTGCCGGCTCAAATTTCTTGACTGTCGTCGGTAAACTATCTCTCTCTCTCTCTCTCTCTCTCTCTCTCTCTCTCTCTCTCTCTCTCTCTCTCTCTCTCTCTCTCTCTCTCTCTCTCTCTCTCTCTCTCTCTCTCTCTCTCTCTCTCTCTCTCTTTCTGCCTCTCTGTGTCTCTCTCTTCCCCTTTCTCTCTTTTTCCCTCTCTCTCTCCTCTCTCCCTCTCTACTACTACTACTACTACTACTACTACTACTACTACTACTACTACTACTACTACTACTACTACTACTACTACTACCTTTTTTTTTTTTTTGGGTCATTTGCACTTTAAAGCCTAATCCTAACTGCCGCTAAGCTCTACTTAAACGCTAGCACTTAAAGATTCTTACTTATTACTAGTACCACTATCACAACTACAACAACCAACACGTCTCCTATGATCACTACTACTACTACTACTACTACTACTACTACTACTACTACTACTACTACTACTACTACTACTACTACTGCTACTACTACTACTACTGCTGCTGCTGCTGCTGCTGCTACTATTACTACTACTACTACTACTACTACTACTACTACTACTACTACTACTACTACTACTACTACTACTACTACTACTACTGCTGCTGCTGCTGCTGCTACAATTACTACTACTACTACTACTACTACTACTACTACTACTACTACTACTACTACTACTACTACTACTTTTGCATCTTTTCTCTAAAAATAGGTGTTTAAATTGAAAATGAAATATGATTCAAGCAAATGAGCATAAATAATATGTATAAAGTTGTCAATAACTTTGATGATATTAAACGAATTTTTTAAAATATGGCAGTCTTCGTTCTTTAAATAAAAAATCCAGAAATATAAGTAGTTGTTCCAATGTTTCGCTAAATTGCTGACTCTTCATCGCTTAATTGCAGAATCTTCAACCACACACTTTGCAGAAAATTCAACATCGCTCGTCGCTTCTGCGGAAGGTAAGCCGGTGAGAAGCAAACCAAAACTAACAAGCAATTCTAGTTCTAGTATTTATTTTTACTTTTGATGCTGGGTCGTTTCAACAAGAATATTCTTCTATTCCGTCTTAGAGTTAGAACCTTATCTGATCTAGATTTAGATCTAAGATTCTTGATTTAGAGAGATTAGCATGTCTTGCACTAGATCTAGATCTAGATCTAGATCTAATAAGAAGCAAACCAAAACTAACAAGCAATTCTAGTTCTAGTATTTATTTTTACTTTTGATGCTGGGTCGTTTCAACAAGAATATTCTTCTATTCCGTCTTAGAGTTAGAACCTTATCTGATCTAGATCTAAGATTCTTGATTTAGAGAGATTAGCATGTCTTGCACTAGATCTAGACTAGATCTAGATCTAGTAAGAAGCAATCCTTTATATATATATATATATATATATATATATATATATATATATATATATATATTTCTGTCTTTTAATGCTGATTTAGATCTAGTACTCTAGATTTATTTATAATTTTGAAATGTAGATCTAGATCAAGGCCTACTTCTAATTTGATTTTGATTGACCTGAGCTGAACGTAACCAGATTTATAGATCTAGATTTCTAAATCCAAACGATCAAGGGGTATTCGTTTAAATAGATCAGTGGATAGGACCACATGTTAATGAGGACACGAAGATAATTAAAATTTTTCTGTCCTTTCGTTTCGCCGTCTCTAGGCTATATTAGTTTTGGTCACAACAAACTTCCTTTCCATCACAACAAGCATAAAAGGGACATTCTACTAGCCTTTTTCCTGGCCCATATATAAAAATATGCAGCTTGCGTGGCTAATTTTCTACACAAATATAAGTCAACAGATTTTTCAAGTTTCTCAATACAAAAAAATAAATGGAGAAACTATGACAGTTTTATCTAAATCACGACCTGAAATCGACGTCTTTCCGCTATATGAGGTCTTGCGAGATAGCTCAAACTGCCATATTTCATCAGCTTAATTAAAAAAAAAAAACCAGCAACACTTAAATGATAAGAAACAACCACAAACTTAGTTACTCTGTAAATTTAAATAGTCCTTCAAAATAAAAAAAAAGATACAAATGATGTCAATTATAAATACTTTTCCATACAGATCTAGATCTGGATCTAGCTAGATATCTAGATCTAGGGAGTCTGATTAAAACGCCCGAAGCAGTGACTATAGATCCATATACTTGAAAATTGCCAGTGCTAGATCTTGAGATTTATAAAGTATATATTCTTAATATTGTGAAGCAATAATTATTTATCGAAGACAGTCTAATCAATGCCTAGCCTATCCGATGCATTAGTGGTACACTATCGTAGATCTGCATCTAGCCTATGACACATTAGCAATCTAATTTTGTTTAATTATTGTGAAATTTTAAAGTCATTAGTATTGGAGTACCTGTATAGAAAAACTCTCGCGTTTTTAAAGCACATATTTTTCCAATTGAATTGTAATTTATATAAGTTGACTCCAAACCTTTTTTTTTTTTTTTAATTTATAAGGTTTGAAAAAAGTATAAAGCTCTTACTGTAAGATATATGAAAAGAAAATCTGTTTGGCACCTGGAAAATTTTACGAAACAAGTAAACTAGACAAAATAAAACCAGCAAGCACCAACACACACACACACACACATACCCACAATGAATCAATAATCTCATTTATTATTTATTTGCACCTTGTACACAGTAAAGCTTTTTTAAAAAATGTGCAGTTATTATGAAAATAATTAATGATTATCAATTTTTAGGGAACTTTTCTAGACAATATTCCACCACAACACTATGTTTACAACATAGGATAAATAAATTAACACCTTCTTTGACCAAAACAGTTATGGCTGCACTGGAAAATAACAATAATACCCTGAACATCCCGAAGTATCTGTTTGTGAATCTGTCCGTTCCCTAATTTGTGGATAAGACTTTTGATTGGATAGGTTGATTTAGTATAGTATGATATGTAGGATATATGATGCTGCAGTTTCTTTTTTTTTTTTATTGGTAATTCATTCTCAGAAAACCAAGCCCAATCTTTTTCTATGGCCTGATCAAACAAAGCCCTCTTTAGTATGATAGAGGCACTGTACCCTTTCGGAAGTCCTTCCAATCAATGGATTAGATCTTTAGATTCTAGATCTCTCTAAATTGTGTTCAATGACGATCAAGATCTAGATCAGGTGACTAGTTCTGAAAGGGGCTGTATCATTGTGTTATTCTTTTCTTAAGAAATTAGAAGCTGTCTTGATATATTGCAAAATTACAGTGATAATTGTCCTGTAAACATGTTCCTATTTTTTTTCCTCAGCATCATGTCTTTCCTTTCAGATGATGTTGAACTTGAAGGAGATGTTGAAGATTTTGAGGGTGATGCAGATTTGAATGAGTGGGCAGCCATGGGAGAGGATGCGTGTGACATATTGGTTTCAAAGTTACCTCAACAAAGTCCATCTCAAGATGTAAATAAGCAGAAACAGAATCCACATAAAGACATTGCCCCCAGAAAACCTGCTGTGACAATCAATCAAAAACAGTTAAATAAGGGACCTTCTGAGCCAGATAAAACCAAGCAAGGAACAGGTTTAGGTACTGCTAAGTCCACCAACTTTTCCAAATCTCTCCCCAAGACAATAAGTCCATGGGAAAAAGATAATTTGAATAATGCGAGAACCATTGGGTCACCTGGCTACACAAATTCAAAGCCAGGAAGTCAACAAATTATGAAATCCCAAGAAAATGTAAAACCCCTCAAACGTATAGCAAATTCTGATGCTGATGTAGAGGAAGAGGCTGCCAAAACAAGGAGAACGGAATCTGATATTCTGATGGCCATTGAAGATTCTGGAAAAAAAAGTGTATCCAAAGATGTTGTGGAAGACAAGGATCATGAGGAAGAAAAAGTATTCTTTTCACAAGATGATTTACGTAGTTTGGATACATGTCTGGTCAGTGAAATGATGGGAGGTGTCAAGAAACAGATGTTTCTGCGCATGGCTAAAGGTTAGATTCTGAGTTTGATTTTATTTTGTGCTATCAGTTCAGTCCGTTGATAAATTTAACGCCTTGTATGTTTCCCTGAGGAATGTTAAATGGAAACAAGATAGTTTCTATAACTAATATAAAGTAGTGGAGAAAATTAACGTATCAGGGGCTGGAGCGTAAGCTCTTTGTAGGGTGAAAGAGGTTCATTGGGTAAGTTGGATTTTTTTTTATGCACTGGGGTGGAAAAGGGCAGTGAGCATTTTCAAGAGAAGAGAAGTGAGAGAGACAGTGTGTGTGTCAAGGTATTAAAAGAGTAAGGAGACCTGAATGGACAGTAACAGTACTGTTTTTAAATGTGCAGTACAGAAGAAAGGAAAGGGGGGGGGGGGTGGATTTTCCATCAGTCTGGGGAAGTTTAGGAAAGAGGTGGCAGTCCGATTACTGACAGGACTGCTGTAAAATCTAGTTGTGAAGCACCGTAAAAGAAACAAAGTAGGTAGAGTGCAGCTCCAAAATGTACAACACAAAACAAAACACATGAGCTTTTGGTTTTACGCCTTCGTCAGACACAAAAACAAGAACAACAAACCACTCAAGGATGGGTGAGGTTTGCTACTGCTAGTCATGTAGGGGAGGGGTTTGTGGGGTTGTAGTTCGCAGTAAAGCTGGGTAGGTGGTTCATGGGAAGAGGGCTCTGGATTGTGGAATAGAGGAGTCGGAAGGTCTTATCAATCTAATGTGGGGGTCAGATTTATCTTGGGGAGGGGGATCTGGTGAGAGAGTTTATGCATTTGTGAACAGATTGTGCTAATAGGTCTAACCTCTATGTTTAAATAGTTACATTTCATTGATGATTTTTAGGTTCTTGCAGAAGCAGACATCTAGGTAACATTTCTAATTTTTCTCAAATTTCTATTCTAGTACTGTTGGTGTTAAAAGAATTATCATTGTCTTACTAACTTTATTAATGCTTTTGTAGGTTTGTGGTAATCTTTCTTAAAATTCTATTAATCTTGCTCTTCAGGTGACAGATTTGTGGTGACCTTTGCCCCCGTTGAGTTGGCAGATTTGGCCGACAGATCAGTGCAGCAAATTATCGAATCACAACCGAACCTTGCCTTTTTCTTCAATCGTCAAGGAAAATTCAAGAAAAAGAAAGGGTGAGAAAATTTTTATCAGTGCTCCCCGGCATGGCATAAGATTATTGTTCATAAGAAATTAATATATGTAAATATAATTTTATGCTTTTGGTGGTTCAGAAATTGTCATCAATTGGTCATGTTAAAAGAGAACTGTATTTTTGAACTTTTTGCACTCATTAAAAGAAGCACTAAAAATAATATTTGTGCTTATTGAAAATTTCAAAACAGTACAGCTTACAAAAAAAATTGTATGAAATTAGTAACAACTGTTATGTTGATAAGATAATTGACCTAATGATAGTATAGCTTATATATGGTTTATTATTGTAAAGATGACCTCCAATTTTTGCCTTTTGGGGGGGGGGGGGGCTGGAGATTAAGTCCAGTTTGTCTTTATTTTTATTTCTATGATAGACGTAACCTTTATGAGGTCTTAAAAGTTTATTTGAAAGAGGGAAGAAATTCATTATTTAGGTAATTTTGGGAAAAGGAAATTTAAACTTTTCTAAAAGAAATTTTAGGATCTTAGACCAAGACATGCTTTCCCAACGGTAAATGTTAGGGCCTTTAATCCTGTTTTATTTATTTTTACTTTTTTATCGTCTTTTTACAAAGGCCAAATGTAATGGCAGAGGAGCCATTTTTAGATGTGTGTAAGCTTATTTTAAAAAGATATTAAATTTGAATGAATGGGAGGTTAAACAAATTTGAGTTTACAGCTTGTAAAATATTTTTAAATTACATTTGGTAATCTTATCAACATATCAGTTTTTACTAATTTCATACACTTTTTTTTGTAAGCTGTACTGTTTTAAAATTTTCAATAAGCACAAATATTATTTTTAGTCCTTCTTTGAATGAGCGCAAAAACTTCAAAAATACAGTTCTCTTTTAACATGACCAATTGATGACGATTTCTGAACCATCAAAAGCATAAAATTATAATTACATAAATTAATTTCTTATGAACAATAACCTTATGCCATGTCAGGGAGCACTGATAAAAGCAAGAACATGAAGGGAGGTCACTATCATGATAACTTATTACCCAATTTTTTAGTTAACGGGGGATAAAAACCTAAGAGTATGATGGCAGACCCATCAAGGTCAACTTACGGTCAGGGCTAGAGCACCAATTATTATTTTAGTGTTTTGGAGCATGGGAATTATTTTGTTTTGGTAATGTTTCATGGATAAGCCAGTGACTTTTGCTTTATCAAGATTCCGTTTAAAGAAACTGGCTGTGAGTGTGAGACAGTTACATGTTGTTAACGCCAGTGACTTTTGCTTTATCAAGATTCCGTTTTAAGAAACTGGCTGTGAGTGTGAGACTTATGTTGTTAACGCTAGTGACTTTTGCTTTATCGAGATTCCGTTTAAAGAAACAGGCTGTGAGTGTGAGACTGTTACATGTTGTTAACATCCTGAATCTATCTTTGATTTTCTTATACTTCAATTCTAACTGGATTATTTTATTTTGGAGTGTTTCCTGCTATTGTGTCTATCACGTCTTTGCAAGATATTTTATAGATTTAAAAAAAAAAATTAAGTATCTATGTCAGTGATTCCTTTCAAAGCTGCCACATGAAACCTCGACTAGCAATGTTGTACTGACCTGAAACTGTCCCTAAACTTATGATAAAACCTTTGCAACAAGCACTCTAACAGTTTGGTTACTTTCTGAAGTTTGAGCCAGTCACTTTCACCTCTCATGCATGTAAGTCATATATTATACGTTGTTCTTGCTCTCAAAGCGACAAGGCTTTCTCCCAGTCACTTTTACATGTCAGCTCATCATTTCCATTTCATTTGTCCAAGATCTTTCTTACAAACGTGACAAAAAGTTTCATGAATACTATTTCGTTATTGTGAATATTTTCTCTTTTTGTGCTTTAAACTCCTGTTCAGTTTTTACAGATTATTTCTGAGCAAGTTCTTGTGAAATGCTTTTACCGTGTGCTCATTGTTGCACTTAAAACTTCAAGTAAAGAATTGGATTACACATTAATGTGGTGATAAATAATGGACATTGTTTTTATCATCTGCTACAAGTCCTTTAGCTCCGTCCTTTTGGTTCCTTTGTGTTTTAGATTCCTCCAAAGCCTTATCCTTTATTCTTTTAAGCTCTGAAGTTTATTGTTTTCCTATGTTTGTACTATATTAACTTGATACTCATACCTTAATCTGTTCAATATTTCTCTCTTCTCTATCTAAGTGAACAATTTTTTAAGGACAACAGATCTTCCAAGACTATGGTTTAGCTTGCTGTTTTCAAACACAAAGTATAAGTTTTACCAAGCAAAAGCACTCACAGAGATGTTTCAATTAAAAAAGTAATAGCAGCTACTGGCTTGCACAGCTCAGATACTTTTGCTCGATTAAATCTAAAGTCCATCACAGGTAGATATAGATGTGATTGCAGATAGCTAAAAATGTTCAGATTTTGACCTGGCCTTGTTACAATCTACTCCCAAAAGGTAGAAAAAGTTATGATTCTTACGACAATAAAAGCTTCAAATTTCTTGTTTATTCCCAACAATTAAATGAATGAAATAGAGTGATGTTTAATTGAAGCTCTTTTTATTCCATGAGCTAATGGAAGAACAAATGCCCTTGCATTTTGTTATACTTGCTTGTTCCTTACTTTATGGTTTGTACTTCCTTATTGACCTCTGTTATTGTTGTCTTACATCTAGTTAAAGCCAAGTTGGTCCCGTGACTTGGCTCATGGAATCAATAAAGCTCAAACTAAAAATCATAATAAGTTCATTTAATTTTCTCTCTCTCTCTCTTTTTTTTTTTTTAAATCTTTATTATCAAGATTGAAATGAGTGATGCAGAAGTTTATTTTTAACTCAGGTATGCTCAAGCTTATTTTACGCTAACATCGGAGGTGAGGAAGTTCCTTGACATGTTGCTGTATGTGAAGCTGTCAGAGCAATCCACAGAGGTGTCTGTCTCAGCCATAATGAATGGTGGAAAGCATAACGTGCAAGGTTGGTTGAATCTCGCCCATTCCATAAGTCTTGTTCATGAGCTGTATATGAAGTTCTCATAATAATAGACTAATGCTGGTTGTAATGCATGTTGCTGAATACTGTTTTGTCAAATTTCATATTACATTTTTAACATATGTCAACAAAAGGATGTTTAAGATGCATTTGATATTCAAAGATTGCCAATTTCAATTTCAAAATATTCTTTTTTGTTCAATTGATTCCACTCTATAGAATATTCAAAGAATTTTAATTTATTTTGAAAGTGCTGTTTCTTGTTGACTTATCTTTGTGCCATGGGATATTCAAAGAATGTCAATTTCAATTTCAAACTATTGTTTAATATTAATATAGCTACATGTCTTGCAACCATTCTTAAGGGCATCAAATTTTGAAAATTTGATATGGGAATATTAGGATCAAAAGATCATATTTTCAGCTTTACATGCTGACGTAAAAAGTAAAAATATCTTCTATCTATCTATAAAACTTCTATATAATTTCACCCCCTTTATATGGAGATCACTGAAAAATGCATTGTGCTCAATGTTAACATCCACTGACTCTTTTAGAGAAGTTGTAAAACAAACCCAAATCTTAAATCATGTTACATCTCAAGTGTGGGTGGATGCTTGATCAGAAGCACTTAAGTATCAAGTTCAAGTTTCAATGTCTCAGCTCAGACATTTTGTAATCTTTTGTTTCATCATCTTATTGACATAATTTTTCTTTAAAATACAGATTTTCTTTTTCTCATTTTGTCTCCAGTTTCATTTATTTTGTCATCAATTAATAAGGGCAAACTGATTGAGCTCGTGGAAAGTAGAGAAGGTAAACTTGTTACTAAAACTGTATCTCAGGGTATATATATATATATACCTTGAGCCTGGTATAATTATTGGCTAATTATTTCTCACTATGTTTGAATGCCAGTAAAATGCATCATGTGATATACAATTGATATAGTTCTGTCTGAATTATGAAAAAAAAAATTGTTGACAAGTATAGGAAAGAGCGAAAAAGTAAAGAATATTTCGTTTTAATTTCACTTGTTCCCATAAATGCAAAAATTTAAATGAAAATGTACTGATGAATTCTTAAATGCTTTTTGTAATGTCAGAACTGTTAACTCTCTCTGACCTCATTATAGTTTTGATGAAACACATGTGAAAGATTGAAGCATGGGATTTAAAAACATCTGTTTCCTTTGCAGATCTCAACAGGTCTACGCCACTGTCACCAAAAGCGAGTTTTCAACTGGAGAAAGTTTCCACCGAGGCAACATCAGCAATTCTCCTGCTTCTCTTTCCCTATGCTACCAATATTAATTTTAATTCTGAGCAGGCAAAAGATGTGGGACCTGGCTACAAAGGGTGAGTTGAGGTATTTACAGAAATCTAAATAGGAGCATGTGAGAAAACGTAATTCAAGATGTGTCTCGAGTAGTGACTAATACTGACTTTTCACATTGTTATTCTAGATTCAGATTGAGGAAATGTGTGCCAGGTTATGACTGTTTGTCGTTTTCCTCAGGCCTGTGGATGTTTGCTACTTGAACCAACAATGGATGGATGCAATGATGGCTTGCTGTTCAGACTTTAGATACAATGGTGTGCCTCTCAACATCTTAAAGAATGAGACACAGAAATTAGGTAAGACAAACCTTGTTCTCTTGCATTTGTCATGCCCTTTGTTTTTTTAATCTGGAATGCCACACAATTTTCAAAAACATACAGCATTTCAAAGCTTGGATATGTGCTTGTAATAAAATGTCTTTAACAGAAAAGGAAAACAAGTATAAAGACCAGTCCAAATGACCCTAAGGTATAGTATTTTAGCATTGCTACTTCTCCACATCATATAATTTTCACCTTGAAAGAAGATTTTACAGAAAAAGCCTCACATCTCCATAATTAAACAATTTTCTGAACTTTATTTATACTGTATTTGCACCATGAGCTTAAAAGATAAAAATTTTGAAGTTAAAGCTTTGAAATCTTTCTAAGGAAAGTAGATTTTTTTCTTTTTTTTTTTTTGTTGTTCCTAATAAACAGAAAAAAAATTCTTTATCTTTGAAGATTTTTGCTATTTTGAATCGTTGGGATAAATGCATTGTTTCAAATATTGATATAAGACCTAATTTTTAAGCCCAAATGCAAGAGTTTTTTTTTTTAATTAATTTTCTTTAATTTTGTAAGAATTCTTTTTGGTGGCAAAATCTATTCAGGTGATGCACAGAAGTCTTCATTGCAATCAAGAAAAGACGACAAGAGATTGTCATCCAGTCTTGAACAGTCAGAATGTGGCGGCAAAGTGGCTGAGACAATACAAGGAGCTCAGGAATCTAGTAGGTCCAGGTGAGAAACAGATAAGTCAAGGTAAATTGGTGTCTCCTCTTTAAACACAATATTCTGGTTTGTGGACGTCCCTAAAGACAGGGAATTAGCACTATTTAGAAGCAGGGGTATAGTATTAGTAGCAGCAGTGGCAAAAAATTGTGTTATGTCCTTGTAGTCTGACTTAAAGCGGTATAACAATGAAGGAAGAAATCAAAGAGAGCTTGTGTCTTGGATTTGTGCTTTGCTCTTGATATGGAAAGTTTGTAAATGCATAAAATAAGCCCTGGAATGTAGGTGAAAAGAATAACATTTTATTTTCATTATTCCCAAAAACAAATCTCCAGTGACCTAAAATTTTACATCAAGATCCATTGTTGTACAGGCTGTGCAAATTTACCCATGTACAGATTTAAGAGATTGTAAACTATACTTCCTATGTGTTAAGTTTCCAGCTCGTTTTATTTGACACAAGGAGAGCTGTTAACCAATACTGGTTTATTCTTTTTAACACTGAAATTTTTCATATAACAGGGCGAAACTGAAAATATTGAAATTCCTTGAACACATATATGTTTTTTATATAATGAGCTGTGGTTTTTTTCTTCCTTATTTTAGAGATTGAAATTTTAAGTAATTTTTTTTTAAATTTAAATACCTCTACTTGTGAATTAGAGGCTAATCTGATGCCAAATAAATACATGCTGGTTATTAAACTGCACATAAGATTTACAAGAAACAATGAGTTTCAAATGTTATAGCTGTCAACAGAATGTGAATAGACATGTAATTTGATTACCAATAGACAAAAAAAGAAACAATAAAAATTATTATTGAAACATCTTGCCTTTTTTGTTGAAAAACAAAATGTGACCTGCACAGTCATAGTGAAATTTTGGCTTTTGAAAATGATATCTGTTACAAATAATTTTTTCTAAGCAACAGCCTTCTTTATAGAAGCCATATGTTTGGGTCCAGCTAGATCTGCATTCAATTAACTTTCAAGAAATTGAGTGTGTGATTGTAACAAATGTCAAAGAAGAAAAAATCTTCTTCAGATTCATTAATTTCATACTGATACAAAGTTTTTCTCTCCACATGTCTATAGGCACAGTAGCTCTGACAGTAACACGTCTGGCTCTGAGAAAGGAAATGATGATATATCCAACATGACCCTGGATGTGTGTGCTGGCATGATGGAGTCCCTAGATAAACTGAAGCAGATGGGCACAGACAATCCCAACGTCCTCAAGATATTGGAGGTTGGGACAATAAGCAACATGCAGTATTACATGTCTACAGATTTTTTTTCATTTTAAATACTTAATCAACAGGTCTATTGTAGATCAGGAAAACCTAGCAAATCTGCAGAAAAAGTTACAATTTCAATTCAGGGATATTTTGATCTCTTCAGCTTACACTTGTCCCTCAAAGGTCATAAGGCATTCTCTCTGTGACATCAATCTGTGTGGAAAGCATTTATTTTCTGTATATTTTTTGATTCACACTTTGCCTACATTTCTAGGAATTTACAGAATTAATCAGAATTTACAAAATTTGGCTTGGAGCTCATGTGGGATGTACCATATGTAACTTTAAGTTTTATTCATATAAGCCAGGCATCCATTCATTTCAACACATTTATAAGAGATCTGCTGCAATTGTCTTAAAAATAATATTTTTCTCTAGAGTATGAATATTCTCTGAAGCAATGAAACTTATGTGAAGCTACCAATCTTTTTATAACATTATACTTGTTGCCCTTTTCTGGTTTAACTTGGATATGCTACTTTCTGTGTCACAGGGTTTATAAGTCCAGATTGCATATGATATCAGGTTTTAAGTAAGCAAAAACTTAACTCAGAAATAGTTTAACATTTTTCCTCTACTTAATGTGTTTTGCAAAACCAAGGAATATTTTACAGCCTGAGAAAAATTAGAAGCAATTTTATTTTGTATGAAATCGATAACGATACTCAGCTAGTCACATTATTTGTATAAATATTTCTTAGAGCAGTCTAAAAGCCTTTGATAATAACCATGTACTGGCAAGTTATAAATCGCAAAGAATATTATGAAATTTGTCAACAGGTTAACATTTAAATCAAAAACAGTTTTGCTTAAGAATGTTTGTGCTCTAGAGAATGAAGCTGTGTGGATTGGATTTTAAGTGAGAAAAAGTAAAATATTTGTAATGTACGTTTGAAAACTAGTAGATATTTTCTTTTACCATTTGACAATTCTTTTGAGGTCTGGGATTAAATACTTATATGCGATGGAAAGTCGGACAATTCCATATGCTGTGTGTTTTTTTTTAATTTAAGGATCCCTGAACTGATACCTTTTTGACATCAGAGCTTGAGATTAAAAATTTTTGTAGTCTTCCCTGTAGAACATAATGGCCAAATGGAGCCTCTATTCTTAGGGAGAGATTTTTAATTCTCTGCTGTGTTTTTAACCACTATCAGATGCAGTCCCAGCTAGCTGCACTGCAAAAGTCCTTGAAGAAAAAAAACAAGCAAGCGTCTATGAAAAGCTCAGATGGTCCATGCAAGATTACTTCCCCTGATTTTTCTTCTGAGAGTGAAACCATAAGTGACAAAGCTAAAGGCACAGACCCAAGGGACAGACTGTTGAAGGAAGAAAAAAAGAAATGGTCTGAGAAAGAAAAGGATGAAAGAAATAAGAAAGAGGTAGCAATGCTTGAGGCCAAAATTCAACAGGCAGATGAGAAAGAAAAGGACAGAGAACTCCGTTTGAAGGCACAAGTAGAAAATGAGAGGCTGAGGAATAAAGAACTGGAGGAGACCAGGAAAAAAAAATTGGCGAAGGAAATGATAGAAGAGGCAAGACAAAACAGGCCACCTGGAAGTGGAACATCAGAAGCAGCCCAAAAAATTTTACAATCAATAGCAGACAAGCGTCGTGACCAAAAACAGAATGAAGAAGTGACGAAGATAGCACATCAAAAACAGACTGGCAATGATCCAGATACACGCAACTTCAGGCAATGGAACAATGCCCCAGCATTTGAGCCAAGAGGCCAAATTCGGAATCAAGCAAGCATTCAAGATTCAAATGCAATGACTTTTGAGGACAGCTTCCAGCAAATGACTCCTTTTATTGAGGGCTTTCCTGGTAGAGGTGTTGTCAATAAACCATTGACCTCAACACCGAGATCAACTGCACCAGAGAAAATCATCCATCTGCACAAGAGGAAGACTGATGATGATAATGGCCTTCATTCTCGGTTAGAGGAATTTCAGAAAGAGCTTGCACAGCAAGGGGTTGTGTCACCTGTCAAGGTAAATTATATTTGTTTTGGGTAATCTTAATAAATCTGAGCCTCATTGTCATAGCATAAATGGGGCTGTAAAAAAAATCGAAAGACTGAAAATCTTTTCTCCATTTTTAAATGTAAGTTAATCTTATTACAATAGTGATCCATCGATGAACTTTAAGGAAATAATTTATCACTGTCTCATGAATGTACATTTTTTATGCCCAACACAGACTTGTTTGATAGGTGAAGCAAAGCTTCTGAAATAATGAGGTAGTAATTAGTATACAAGCTCTGAGCTATCGAGGTAGTTTACAAACTCTCAGAATACTAGGTAGCATTTATATAGCCCTGTGGTAATGAAGTAGTAAACACACTCTGAGGTAATGAGGGACTATACAGATAGAACAATTTCAACTAAACTTGATTGAAGGGAAATCAAATCAAATCCTTGTCTTCGTTTCTTACAAATTTTATATCTCAAAAATCAATACTTACTTCTAAGAATTGAAATTTTAAACTGCCTTACAGTGCATAATATACCACTCTGTTATAATTTTGTACCAGGAATTGTGTTTATATTTTAGCTGTTAAGGATGAGGTGAAGAAAATTAATCACAATATTTTAGACATTTTTTTTTATGTTCTGGCTTTAGTTTGTTTGTGTGGGATGTAAACAAAATAAATCTAAAACCATTGACTGCATGTTGTGGTATAACCTTTTGGGCAGACAAAAAACTTTTTTTAAAATTATGTGTTCATTATATGTTATTTGTTTAGTACATCATCAGTAAGTCAATGTTCCAAGTATGTGGTGTGAGACAATTGATATATTGTAATTTTTGTTATTTTGTTCTTTTATTCAAGGCTCATGAAAATTGCCGATCTACTATAAGCCCAGACAGGTAGGAAGATTTAAGAAAATGTTGGAGAATATCTTCACATTTTATTACTTTTCAATCTTTTTTTTATACATAGTTGTTACTTGGTTTTGATTGATAAAGTCAATTAAGAGATTAAAGAGTAAAGGAACAATCACATGTTATGCCATCACATTGTGTGAGGGAGGAGATCTCTTGAATGATATATGATATTAGATAGCAGGTATTATTGAGTCCAAATATAATATATTTGTAATTTTGGACAAATGGAAAAGAAGGAAAATAAAAAGTAATATTTCTATTATCATACCATTCCCCATTCATAAAGTACTTAATTTGTAGTAGTTTAAGCAAAGGAAATTAATTATAGTGATATATATTATAAGAATGTCAACTGGGCAATTTTTTTTTTTCATTAAATGGTTATGCATGTTTTCACAGTTATTTTACTTTACTCTTTTGTAGTTAGAATGCCATTTGTATGATGCACCTTATCAAAAATGTGAATCATTTCACTATGAAATTATAGATGCACATTTAGACATTGAGTAATTATATCAATGCTGTGTTTAGGGCTGCCTCTGAATCAGGGCAAAAGCCCATGATTCTTAAATTAGGAAACATGAGGGCTGCAAAACCTTCATGTGTTCCTTATACACACCCACGTCAGTCTCAAATAATCACAGTCTACAGATAACCTACTCACTGCAAATAAGGACATTAGATGTTGGAGGATAATTAGTTATAAATAAAAAAGAATATTTTAAAAGAGAAATAAAAAAAAAGTGAAACTAAGAATATGGAGGTAGAAAGAGATGAAGGGAGATAAAAGGAGAGAGATATTTTAAAGGTACAGTCCGGGTAGGGAGAAGAGACAGAAAAAGAGAGGGATATATACGAAGATATGCAGACAGAGTGGGTGAGAAAATGAGGAAACAGAGGAAGAGGGGGAATGAAAAGGAGAGAAATTTTAATGTAGAAATTAATTGTTAATATGTCTTACCTTCATAATACATTTTGTGAAGCTAGATATAGATTCCCATCTCAAAGAAGCCAGAGGAAATTAATCCGTGAGTTAAATGTTTTATCATTATTGGCTTTGGTTTTAGAGAGGAAAATGTTGATATGGCAGAATGTGGTAGTCAATGTAAAGATAAAAAAGGGATATTGGAGCCTGACCTGCGGAAGAAATGTCTGGGAAAGAATTCAAATTTTGCTGGAAATTGCTCATGAGAAGTTTGTTAAATATTTTATTTCAGCTGCATTTGGAGAGGACATGTAGTAAAAATCATACTGACATGAATTGTGGTACACCTAATGAATAATGATAGACTGAACTAACAGTCTGCTTTGCATTTAAAATGTCTAATGTATAAATGACTGTTGTATGGTACATCAATCTTTATCTTTTTTTTTATGTTGTTGAAATGAATAGCAAATAGAGGTATATGGCTCTGCCTTTTTTCTTTTTTCTTTTTTATTTGTAGTTTTGATTTGATTCATTTTATTTTTTGGTGTGAAGGGGGTTAAAATTGATTCATTTTATGAAATGATATAATATGTGAAAGATCCAGAACACATTCTACTCAGAAAGGCAAAGGACAACTGTGAAAAGTAAATACATAACTTTTTAAAACATTGTTGATATTTTTGAGGCTAAGAATATTTCAAGATGTTTTCAGGAAAGGTGGAAAAAAATTGATTTAAAAAGATATTTAGCAATGCCATTAAATGCTAAAAGTGGTCTTAAATCTTCTACTTTATCTAATGAGGGTCTATTCTTTATCCTTTACATTTGAGTCTCTAAATTTTTTTAAAATGTGTTTTAAACGTATTTTTCTTTTCCTTTTTCACATTTTTGAGACCCTTGCATGAGGGGGCCCCTGTGTACACTGAAAAAGAATATCATCGCAGACGGAAAATTGAGTTTGGCCACCAGCTGCCACAGGAGTTCTATATTCAGACAACATTCTTACCAAACCGGAGATGTCCAGTCTATGAGTGTCCCACTTCAAAAATCTTCAAGACCGAACCAATGTTTCTTGATCACTGGGACATGTTCCATAAATCAACTGTAAGTTTACAGGTCACAATGGACTTCATCACGAACCCATCAAATTATATATATCAACTATCTCAAGTAAAGATGGCATCGGATTAGTCCAAGTTTTAAAACTTGTTTCCGCTTCATACTGATGCAGTAAACCAATGTAAGAATGACTTAAAACTTGTATCAAATGGGAACAATAAGTAAAAATATCCTTTAAAAGCACACCAAATTGGTGGTTTGTAATATGAATGTCCTCTTAAAGCTTAAAGAAAACAGAACTTAAACAATATCACTTTTATTAAAAAAGGTCAGAAATTTTTCTTTTAATTCATTTTCAGCAAATTTAAAAAAAAAAAAGTCCCAACAATTTTTTATTAAAAGAATGTGCTCTTTAGCTTCTAATAAATAAGAGAAAAAGTTATGGTTATACATGGTGGTTGGTTTACAGGTGATATTTAGTGGTGTATTCACTCGGATCAGTTAAATGACTATTGTAGATATTTATAGTAAGAGCAAGTTCATGTAAGATTTTATGAAACATTTTGTGGCCTCCAAATTGATTTTTATATCTCTTACTGAAACATAGAATATCTTGCAACATGATTTTAATATGATCCCCTAAGGGAAAAACTACATCAAACAGATATATATTTATTTGAATCAATTTCCTGATCCCCAGATGTCGATGCGTTTCTGCCATAGATGCACAGCCTATTTTGTCCATCCTAGTGAACTTCATGCACACCTTATGAAGGCTCACAGTGTTGGTGACCACAATGTGGCAAGTAGCATGGTCGCTGAGGCCAGGATGAAGATTGTAAATAACCCAAGCTACCGTGATCCCGGCAGGTTTCTGGCCCCACCTATATAGATCTTCGACACACTTGGATCCATCATTTGAGACCCATCATGCATAAGAGAAGTTCGTAGTCAGTTGACAGGGATATTGCAATGTAAATTTTTACAGGTTCAGGTGTGGACAGAGAATTTTTTTATCATGTGTCTTAAAAAAAATTGCTTTATCGGTCAAAAAACATTACATTTGTTGAATGCAGTTCAGAGCTCATTATTTGAAGGAATTCACAACAAATGTTTAAAATGGAATAGCGTTAACCTTCTCAGCAACTGTGTTATAAGTATACTCAAATATATTATAGTTAGTATAGTCTTATGTATTATATAAGTATATTCAAATGTGTTACAATATGTATACTTCTATGTATTATAGTAAGTATACTCAAATATGTTATAGTTAGTATACTCTAATGTATTATAGTAAGTATACTTAAGTGTGTTATAGTAAGTATAATTCTATGTTCACTTTTCTTTGTATCAGATTGTCCCTTTATTTTCTTCTTTGTCTTTAACTAGATCTATTTCTCCATTCCATTTAAAATCTTTTGAGTTCACCTGTCCTCTTATCTGACGCAGTGGCTGCCGATATCTTTTTGAGCATGTATTCAGCTATGTCTTAGTCTTATACAAGTATAATTTTCCTTTTGCAAGACACATTACAAGACATCTCAATCATTTCTAATTTGTGGGAATGTGATCCATCCTGTCTGAGAATTCAGCACCTTTGACTGAGTCCATTTTTGTGTCTTGTATTTTTCCACCAAATTTTAAAGGAAGTTTGTAACTTGACCAGAAGTTTCTCAATAGTTGATAAGCCTCTTTTGTGTGTGTGTGTAGTTAATTGTTTATTTTTCACTATTTTATATATTTAATATATATGAGCTTGCTTCAGAGGCACATTGAAATTTATGGAGAAAAAAATTGCATTTTGTCTACAAGTACAAATGTGTATGACTATATTTTTTTATGTTTCAAACGTATATTTAGCTGTTTCCATTGCACCTCAGCGTTTGGGGTTTGTAATTTGTTGAGCTTATCTGATCAATTAAAGGAAAATTTGTCTTTTAACAGTGTTAGTTTGTATTCATTGTATATATATAAAACACCTAGATTTAGCATTTAACACTTAACACTTATCACAAGAGGTTGGATTAATGTTTTAGGGAATAAAGTTGAAGGACAGTGAAAAGAGTAACTCATCTCAATACAATAAGCAGTCTTCAGTGTTGAATATATTAGGCATTTGAGCCTTTTTAGATCAGTCTTTTAAGTCAAATGTATGGTTAGCATTAACAGAGCTAAACAGCGGCAACATTCAATTTTTTCTTTTTCTTTTTGCCAAAAGGTAGGGGGGGGCTTATTTTGATATCTTTTAGTTTCGGGTGCTTTTTTTTTTGGATAATCTACACTTTCCTCTATATTCTCAAGCAGTCGGGCTTTAGTAAAGCGGCTTGCCATCATCTTTGCTATCATGTATCGAACTTGAAGACTGATAGGAGCTGAAGCTTATCCTAATTTCACTAGCTTTGGGTGACATGCCGCGCACTTGGCCTGTGGCAAGCCTTAAGCCATACCCATTCTTGTAAAGTGCTCTTGCCGAGGACACAAGATCAGGATTAAACTTAGGAGATCATGAAGATCATCAGGCTACTGGCTCTGCTAAGGTCAGGCGATTAACCTTATTAACCTTAGGCTATACCCATTCTCAAAAAGTGCTCGTACTAAGGATACAAGATCAGGATTTGACTAGGACCTTTAGCTTAACATCACAAAGGTCATCAAACTACTGACTCTGCTAAGGTCAGGTGGATGGCCTAAAACCACATGTAATGGTATCATTGTTGATCCCTTCTGTATCATTTCAACAACATGTCAAAGGCAAGTAGAAAAGGCTTGAGATGTCATCTTGGTATGTTAAAATAAAACCATTCTAGACATACTCGTTCTTCTTCCTATGTCCTTCTCCTTATACTATAGTCACTATAATTAGAAGGACGCGGTTTTTAACACATGACAAAGAATACATGAACCATTATTTATTTGTTTCATATAATTTAAGACAATTATTATCATAACATCCCCATCATTAGTTTCAATTTGTAACATGTTTTGCACAGATCGTGAGCTATTTTAGAATTTATTTAGTTTTATTTTGCCGAATTTGTTTTGCTCCAAACTCTCCAATCTTGTACATCTTTTCTGCCCAGTCTTCTGAAATGAATTGCAATAGGAGTTAGATTAATATGGTCAACTAGATAATGGCATGATAATATATCTTTAATTTTCCTATTTCAATAAATGAGACTAGGACAAAAACTTGTGCATAGACATAGCAAGCAAGCACGGGAAAGATAAATCACTACTGACGTGACATAAATCATGAATAAGAGCTGTATTAAGAAAGAGACTCATACTTGAACACATTCAAACAAAGGATGATTTTGAGTTATCTTTTTCCCTCATCATTCACTTTCTTTTTCTTCTAATTTTCTTTGTGTTTTAATTTTTATTTATGATTTAGAAACGGAAAAATACAAGTTTTTTAAACATAACTATTTGGTTTACTTGTAGGAAGCTTTTTATGTAAAGTGGCCTTATCTTTAGTAAAACTAAGTTATGGCAGAGGAGATTGCCCTTTCTCATTGTTAGTGATCAAGTTCTTACGCATCCAGTCTCGGTGACGAGGGTAGAAGGCCACATTCTTCTGTAAACGTGTCTCTAGTTTGCTCATGCTGCAAGGCCAATGCTCAACTTGACCTTTACCTTCACCACTGAAAACATCAAGAATAGAAGCTCTTTCAGAACAGTTTGAGGTAAAGAGCTGAGAAAATAGTTGAAATTCTTATGCTTTGATTAAGATGGTGCAAAATACATGAACATTGTAGCTCCACTTAAATCACTGAAAACCTTTTTTTTTTTTTTGGTTAGTTTTATGTCCGTTTAACTTCATGGGGAGGTTTGGCTTTCTGTTGAACCAAAAATATGGCTGTTCATATGAAAAACGACTCCATCATGTAGATAGTGGAGGGGTCAAACTTGGTACCCTTGATTGGCAGTCCAATGCTCTTCGAAGCCATCGGACGTTCTATTCAGGGAAAGCTAGGACTAGGACATTGCTCTCTTTCTCTCAGCTATCTGACGTTCTGTTCACGATAAGCTAGGACCAGGACCTAGCCATTTTAACACAGTAACTCGGCTGAAGTAGACTTTTAACTGATCTGTAAGCCTCCAAGTGTCTAGACAGTAACGTTTTGAGAATTTGTCACTCTTATAGAATATATATATATATATATATATATATATATATATATGTCTATGTTAATGATGTAACAACTCTTACTATCTCGGTATTCGCTTGTACTGCGTAGTAGGGGATTCTAGTGATGGAGCATCGTTCACTATTTCAAGATATATGAGTTATGACTGTATTTTTATGATGTAACAAGACTTACTATCTCGGTACTCGCTGGTACTGCGTAGTAGGGAATCCTAATGATGAAGCATCGTTCACTATTATAGAATATATATGACTATGTTAATGATGTAACAACACTTACTATTTCGGCATTGGCTGGTAGGGGATCCTAATGATGAAGCATCGATCACTATTATAGAATATATATGACTATGTTAATGATGTAACAACACTTACTATTTCGGCATTGGCTGGTAGGGAATCCTAATGATGAAGCATCGTTCACTATTATAGAATATATATGACTATGTTAATGATGTAACAACACTTACTATTTCGGCATTGGCTGGTAGGGGATCCTAATGATGAAGCATCGATCACTATTATAGAATATATATGACTATGTTAATGATGTAACAACACTTACTATTTCGGCATTGGCTGGTAGGGGATCCTAATGAAGAAGCATCGTTCACTATTATAGAATATATATGACTATGTTAATGATGTAACAACACTTACTAATAATATCTCGGTACTCACTGGTAGGGGATCCTAGAGATTAAGCATCATTCACTATTACAGGATGACTACATGTTTATGATTATAGAATAAAAAAAAATGATTAACTCTCGGGAACAACTATATATAAGTCCAAGGATCTTTATTATACACGGTGAAAGATGGTATTTGAAAAAAAAAAAAGGAAATCACATTCCCTATGTTTGTAATGTTACCATACTGATGAAGCCAATTTTTTGGCGAAATATCTATTTGTAATTTTGAATTTTGTAATCTTTGTCCATAAAAGTTCAGGTTGGGTGACTGTTTACACCTAAGTTGTATAATCATTTATGATCTAACAACATTTGCTATCTAGGTACTCGCTGGTAGGGGATCCTAGTGATTAAGCCTCAGTCACTATTACAGGATATATATGAGTTATGACTGGATGCTTATGATGTAACAACACTTACTATCTCGGTGCTCGCTGGATATTATGACTGGATGTTTATGATATAAGAACACTTACTATCTCGGTACTCGCTGGATATTATGACTGGATGTTTATGATATAAGAACACTTACTATCTCGGTACTCGCTGGATATTATGACTGGATGTTTATGATATAAGAACACTTACTATCTCGGTACTCGCTGGATATTATGACTGGATGTTTATGATATAAGAACACTTACTATCTCGGTACTCGCTGGATATTATGACTGGATGTTTATGATATAAGAACACTTACTATCTCGGTACTCGCTGGATATTATGACTGGATGTTTATGATATAAGAACACTTACTATCTCGGTACTCGCTGGATATTATGACTGGATGTTTATGATATAAGAACACTTACTATCTCGGTACTCGCTGGATATTATGACTGGATGTTTATGATATAAGAACACTTACTATCTCGGTACTCGCTGGATATTATGACTGGATGTTTATGATATAAGAACACTTACTATCTCGGTACTCGCTGGATATTATGACTGGATGTTTATGATATAAGAACACTTACTATCTCGGTACTCGCTGGATATTATGACTGGATGTTTATGATATAACAACACTTACTATCTCGGTACCCGCTGGATGTTTATGATATAAGAACACTTACTATCTCGGTACTCGCTGGATATTATGACTGGATGTTTATGATATAAGAACACTTACTATCTCGGTGCTCGCTGGATATTATGACTGGATGTTTATGATATAAGAACACTTACTATCTCGGTACTCGCTGGATATTATGACTGGATGTTTATGATATAAGAACACTTACTATCTCGGTACTCGCTGGATATTATGACTGGATGTTTATGATATAAGAACACTTACTATCTCGGTACTCGCTGGATATTATGACTGGATGTTTATGATATAAGAACACTTACTATCTCGGTACTCGCTGGATATTATGACTGGATGTTTATGATATAAGAACACTTACTATCTCGGTACTCGCTGGATATTATGACTGGATGTTTATGATATAAGAACACTTACTATCTCGGTACTCGCTGGATATTATGACTGGATGTTTATGATATAAGAACACTTACTATCTCGGTACTCGCTGGATATTATGACTGGATGTTTATGATATAAGAACACTTACTATCTCGGTACTCGCTGGATATTATGACTGGATGTTTATGATATAAGAACACTTACTATCTCGGTACTCGCTGGATGTTTATGATATAAGAACACTTACTATCTCGGTACTCGCTGATATGGATCAGGAAACGGGACAAGTGGTATCAGCAGAGGAACTTCCCGGACTGCTGCCATCTCACTCACGGAGCTGTAATACAGGATGAATTATTTAACATTTTCACAAGATTATTCCAGGTTCCACTCAAAATAACAAAAATATCAGGGCAGGGCTAAAGAGAAGGCCTCAAAATTCACCCTTTCCCCTCCAGCGCTGTTTGAATTTCTATGACTTGAGTATGAGTTTGACACCATATAATTCACCTTGCTGCAGATCTCAAGGCGAGGCCTTTCTTGGTTTGAACTGCCACTGCTTGGCTCTTGAAAGCAATTTGAATTGTATAAATAGGAAATGGTCAGAATAATGAGAACGTCCTGAGAGAAACTAAAGCGATTTGATGGAAAATAATAAAAGTGAAGTTGATGGTTTTTTTAGCGTTTTTAACCTTGTGTCACATAATACGCGTGCGATGTTTGTTACTAGATCAGGTATTAACTTCGTCGAACAGAACTCAAATCAAAGAAATAATGAGCCTTTTGAATTTGAAGTATGTGTATTAGAAAAATAATTTAAGCAAGATATTCCTTTCAACAACCCCATACACTTGCATATTATGCTGTATGAAACAAAGTGCATTTTGATCGCATGACACAAAAATGTTAATTTCACTTACACACAAACATACATGGGTATTATATAATTACTCAATCACAAGTAGCACGGGTATACTGTCTAGAGAAAAAGATATTGTAAGAGCTAGAAGATTCAGAAAGGAAATTTTAGTGACTCTTGTTGTAGATCTAGATAAACTTTAGTTCATTCTGATCTATGAGGAACATTGAGGAAAAAAGTTCGATGACGACTTTGATTGTTGTTGTTGTTGTTGTTGTTGTTGTTGTTGTTGTTGTTGTTGTTGTTATTATTGTTATTATTATTATTATTATTATTATTATTATTATTATTATTATTATTATTATTATTATTATTATTATTATTATTATTATTATTATTTTTGTTGTTGTTGTTAGCAGTAGTACTAGTAGTCGTAATAATTGCAGCAGCAGTAATTGCAGGTGCAGCGCTCTCATGAGCTCGGGTATATTTTAGAGCTGCTCATCCTGAGATGCACAACTGTTTATAGCTCAAGAGGACTCGAGGTGAGAAGGTTTTCTGTTTTCTTTTTGACAGTGTTCAACGAAACGTTTACTGATAAATGCTCGGGAGCTTTTTGAAACGATAAATTTATGAAAAAACCTTCGCTTCATCAACACAAAAGATTATCTTATGTTAGTTCATGTCACAGTCTCATATCTATATCTATCTATTTCTTTCATTGGCCAATGTCAATAGTCTCAAAACCTAGATTACACATGTATCTCTTGGCAAAAGAGGTGATCAATTAAAATTTGACCTTTTTTTAACATGTTATACTTTGAAAAATATGAAGAAAAAAATCAAAGTCTGGTTTATTCATCTCTTAAAAAGCCGGAAAATGTATCGTCCAACATTGAACCACGCTTTCGTTGGACTATGTATCATCCAACATTGAACCACGCTTTCGTTGGACAATGTATCGTCCATTATTGAACCAGGCATTCGTTGAATAATGCATCGTCCAGCATATCCTAGTATGTTATTGTTAGTAAGAATCTTTTCCATTCCTCATGTTTTATGATGTGTTTCTTCAGAACATCCTCACAAACCGATGATCTCACTGCTCTGAGTACAATAATGTGACATTTGGGTCCTTTACTTGAGAGCCCTCTGACTGCAGAACTAGGTTGAGTTTTCTAGATTTATTAGTAGGCTATTTCTTTTCAAAATGCCAGGGTGAAATAATAAAGCAACACTTCGTCAATGACTTTTTAGAATCATGTGTACACCTTTTAATAGCCATTTTTAACCCCGATGCTCCTCTATCTACTTTTTTTTACACATAAGAACAGCATTAGCTTCTATATCGTCCAGGTAACTTTCCTAAGTCATTTGGATATGACGCTTTGAATTTCGCGCAAGAAAAATTTAGCCAAACAACCATAGGATATCCTACAGCTCTTCGACCAGACAACTGTGCGTGATAATGGAGGGGGGAAATGTATAGCTATACTATAACCCAGAAATGACGACTGGAGGTTAACTATTTCCAAGGACCTATCCATCTGCATGTAAGGGAGCGTAGTGGTGTTTTGGTATAAGCTATGTTCTCGTTGAGGTGGTGATGGTTGCCTAAGTATCTATAAATTTGTGGTTCTAATCCAATAATGGCAGGCGTTTTGGGTTTGTTTGTTTGTTTTTTTTTTGTCCTTTTTCACTTAAAGCCTTATCTTAATCACTGCTGAGCACTACCTAAAATTCTAGCTCTTATAATTCTAACTTACTGCTACTATTACTACTACTACTACTACTACTACTACTACTACTACTACTACTACTACTACTACTACTACTACTACTACTACTACTGCTGCTGCTGCTGCTGCTGCTGCTGCTGCTGCTGCTGCTGCTGCTGCTACTACTACTACTACTACTACTGCTACTACTGCTGCTGCTGCTATTACTGTACTAATTTCTCTCTCTCTCTCTCTCTCTCTCTCTCTCTCTCTCTCTCTCTCTCTCTCTCTCTCTCTCTCTCTCTCTCTCTCTCTCTCTCTCTCTCTCTCTCTCTCTCTCTCTCTCTCTCTCTCTCTCTCTCTCTCTCTCTCTCTCCCTCTCTCTTTCTCTCTCTCTCTCTCTCTCTCTCTCTCTCTCTCTCTCTCTCTCTCTCTCGCTATCTCTCTCTCTCTCTCTCTCTCTCTCTCTCTCTCTCTCTCTCTCTCTCTCTCTCTCTCTCTCTCTCTCTCTCTCTCTCTCTCTCTCTCTCTCTCTTCCTTTTCTTTCTCTTTTCCAAATCACTCCCCTTAAATTGCACCATTTCTTAATTAATTTTATGTTCAATTGTTCCATGACGCCGATGAACGAAGTCCGGTGGAAAGTTGTATGAAACCTCACTAGGTGTAGTTGTTGATGTAATCTCCGATGCTGATGTTTCTGGGACCACATTGCGCCATTTTCTAGGGACAAACAAGACGGTAAAGATACGATGAGGAAGAGCTCATGCTCAACACACGCAGTCATTGATCATATGCTGAATTAAGTTTGTATACCTTCAAAACCAGTCGCATTAGCTAGGCATAATTATCATACCTTTTTTAATTGACAGAAATATGTATGAAAAAGTCAGGAACTGGAGTGTTTTGCTTAAATATTCGTAGTTAACCCTGCTTCAACTGATTATAATGAATTACGGGTTGGGAGGAGCAGTGTACTTTGCGTTTGATCAGAGCAGAAGAGATTGACTGGCCGTGCTCTGAGTGCACTGTATTGTTGGCAGAACAGACTTTCTGTGTATAATGCGCACTGTAGTGCTGGCAGAGCAGACTGGCTGTATGTGTACTATGCGCACTGTAGTGCTGGCAGAACAGACTGGCTGTATGTGTACTATGTGCACTGTAGTGCTGTCAGAACAGACTGGCTGTGTGCGTATTATGCGCACTGTAGTACTGGAGAACAGACTGGCTGTGTGTGTATTTTGCGCACTGTAGTGCTGGCAGAGCAGACTGGCTGTATATGTACTATGCGCACTGTAGTGCTGACAGAACAGACTGGCTGTGTGCGTATTATGCGCACTGTAGTGCTGGCAGAGCAGACTGGCTGTATGTGTACTATGTGCACTGTAGTGCTGTCAGAACAGTCTGGCTGTGTGCGTATTATGCGCACTGTAGTACTGGAGAACAGACTGGCTGTGTGTGTATTTTGCGCACTGTAGTGCTGGCAGAGCAGACTGGCTGTATATGTACTATGCGCACTGTAGTGCTGGCAGAACAGACTGGCTGTATGTGTACTATGTGCACTGTAGTGCTGGCAGAACAGACTGGCTGTGTGTGTACTATGCGCACTGTAGTGCTGGCAGAACAGACTGGCTGTATGTGTACTATGCGCACTGTAGTGCTGGCAGAACAGACTGGCTGTATATGTACTATGCGCACTGTAGTGCTGGCAGAACAGACTGGCTGTATGTGTACTATGTGCACTGTAGTGCTGTCAGAACAGACTGGCTGTGTGCGTATTATGCGCACTGTAGTGCTGACAGAACAGACTGGCTGTATGTGTACTATGTGCACTGTAGTGCTGTCAGAACAGTCTGGCTGTGTGCGTATTATGCGCACTGTAGTACTGGAGAACAGACTGGCTGTGTGTGTATTATGCGCACTGTAGTGCTGGCAGAACAGACTGGCTGTATGTGTACTATGCGCACTGTAGTGCTGGCAGAACAGACTGGCTGTATGTGTACTATGTGCACTGTAGTGCTGGCAGAACAGACTGGCTGTATATGTACTATGCGCACTGTAGTGCTGGCAGAACAGACTGGCTGTATGTGTACTATGTGCACTGTAGTGCTGGCAGAACAGACTGGCTGTGTGTATACTATGCGAACTAATGTGCTGGCGGCAAAACAGACTGGCTGTGTACTGTACGCATTGTAGTGCTGGCAGAACAAACTGGGTGTGTACGATATGCATTGTAGCGCCTATGTGTGTACTATGCGTACTGTTGTGTTGGCAGAACAGACTGGGTGTGTACGATATGCATTGTAGCGCCTATGTGTGTACTATGCGTACTGTAGTGTTGGCAGAACAAACTGGGTGTGTACGATATGCATTGTAGCGCCTATGTGTGTACTATGCGTACTGTTGTGTTGACAGAACAGACTGGGTGTGTACGATATGCATTGTAGCGCCTATGTGTGTACTATGCGTACTGTTGTGTTGGCAGAACAAACTGGGTGTGTACGATATGCATTGTAGCGCCTATGTGTGTACTATGCGTACTGTTGTGTTGGCAGAACAAACTGGGTGTGTACGATATGCATTCTAGCGCCTATGTGTGTACTATGCATACTGTTGTGTTGGCAGAACAAACTGGGTGTGTACGATATGCATTGTAGCGCCTATGTGTGTACTATGCATACTGTTGTGTTGGCAGAACAGACTGGGTGTATTTGTATACTGTGCGTACTGTACTGTACTGTGCAGTACAGACTGGCTGTTTGTATACTATGCGCACTAAGGTTATGGCAAAGCAGACTGGCTGTGCATCTACTAAGCGCACTGTAGTGCTGATACAATAGACTGACGAGGTGTGTGTGCACTGTGCGAAATTCTCTCTGTCAGGGTTATAGATATTCTTCATGTCCTGTCTGTATCGTCAAAAATCGTCTGTCCAGTTGAAAACCGCTGTGACAGGTATTGCCTGTTTCTTCAATTAAATTGTTATCAATTCAGGCTTTTCCACTTCTTGTATAATGATAGACAAAAACCATTGGTATAGTTTTGAGAGTTCAAACGGTTGCACTGGTGCTTGTGTTTTAACCGTGAATTTGTATTTGTGATGATCACTTATTCTTTTATAGAATTGCAATGGGCCCTGTACAATTTACCCTCCTAACTGATGTAGGCAATAGAAGACGGAATGAAACAAAAATTTGTTTTTTTATAACAAAGATAATATAATTAGCTATAATGTAAAACGCAATTTCGATTTCTACCCCCCCCCCCCCCGCTACCTTCTCCAAAACCACTCAATGTACAGTGATGTTTACTGAATTTTGATTTGCCATAACCAGCGTCTCACTCGTACAAAAAAAGATTAAAAGGCAAGTGATGGATTTAGGCTAAAAAATGTTTGTAAAAGTTCATTATATATTAATTTTACTGTAATCACTTCATCAAATTTTTTTGCCAAATTTGTTACGATGAACCAAACAGCCTTTAAAAGACTATTTTCAACGGTTTACAATTTTCAAATCAAATGCCGCTTTTAAATCAAATTATTTTCGTTTTGTAAATATGGATATTAAAAAAAAACAGCTACCTTAAGACATGGCGCATAAAAGATTTCTCTCTCTCGATATGTACGGCAGAGAGGTGAAGACTATGTCGCATACCCCTGTACTAAATGATGCAAGCTGCTTAAGACATGGCACGTGGAAAGAAGACATAACCTACTAAACTCAACAAATTATCTCTTAACATGGCACAACTGGGAAGACTACATAACCTGTCAAATGAAACAGGCTACCTTTAGACATGGCACAGTTAGGAAGACGACTTAACGTTCTAACTTAAACAGTTATATCTCTATATGTGGCATAGCTGTGGAGACTATGTCGCATACTAAATGAGACAAGCTACCTCAAGACATGGCATGACTAGACAAATGACATCGAATATATTTACGATTTTTTGCACGTTAACAGAAGGCTATGAATTTTGTGAAAAGTGCCTAAGTGCCGCCTTTGCCTGAATTCATAGCTGCGTATTAATTGAAACTTCGTTACTACTACTACTACTACTACTACTACTACTACTACTACTACTACTACTACTACTACTACTACTACTACTACTACTAATACTACTACTACTACTACTACTACTACTACTACTACTACTACTACTACTACTACTACTACTACTACTACTACTACTACTACTACCACTACTACCACTACTACTACTACTACTACTACTACTACTACTACTACTACTACTACTACTACTACTACTACTACTACTACTACTACTACTACTACTACTACTACTACTACTACTACTACTACTACTACTACTACTACCTCTACTACTACTACTACTACTACTACTACTACTACTACTACTACTACTACTACTACTACTACTACTACTACTACTACTACTACTACTACTACTACTACTACTACTACTACTACCTCTACCACTGCTACTACTAATCAATTGAATTGAATGTCGCATCGGGGCTTTGTGAATAGTTGTGAAGCATCATAAAAAAAGGTAGAGTGCAGCTCCAAAAGGCACAAAACAAAACAAAACACGTGAACTTCCGGCTTTACGTCTTCGTCAGACACAAAAACAAGAACAACAAACCACACAAGGATATTCACATATATAAATTTTAAAAACAAATTATGAAATAAAAATTAAAATAAATAAATAAATATATATATATATGTGTGTGTGTATTTTTTTTAATGAATGTTTCAAAGGATCTATGAATATATTTGAATAAATTTGAAAAACAAATTATGAAATAAAAATTGAAATATATATATATATATATATATATATATTAATGAATGTTTCAAAGGGTCTATGAATAAATTTGAATTTTATAAAGTTAGCTTACTTTTCTGATTAAACAGTCCACCTTTGAACATGGTATAGCTAGAAAGACGTCTGGCCTTGGCCCAGAAACGAAAGGCTCTTAGGCTGACCCTCCATAGACGGCACACGGCACGTGGCACATGACTTGTCTATACGAGTCGTGCCACAGGCTAAACCTATCCCTCCATAGGCCATAGCACGACACTCCGGGTTTTTGGGGTCCTAATGAAGCGGTCGGTCTCTCAAAAGTTTAAAATTTCTCCATGTTGGCAGCACACGGCACAAAAAACGAGCAATGCAGCCAATCACGGCACGGCACGGCAATATTTCGTCACGGCTGTGTATTGCCGTCTCTGGAATGCGCTACTCTTAATCATAGTGTTCAATTTTCTTTGGCACGCGTGATGTGTCGTGTGCTACGTGCTGTATGCCGTCAATGAAGGGCCCGCCTTACAGGAATGACAAGCCATATTTATTTTTAATTGTTCGATGAAACATCACAATATCCACACAATATGTTTGTCCCAGCATTAGTTATTTTGATGGATATTTTCTGTATTCATTGCAGTTAATAGTTCAAGGTAGGCCTATAGAATGACATTTATTCGGACGGCCCACAAATAGGCTATGATTTGGATGTAGCAAGCCAGTATTGAATAGATTTTTACCATCAAAAGAAACCTTGAATATTATCTTTGCCCTAAAATACATGGGTAGTCTAATACAAAGACAGATATTTTTCGAATTAAAACAAATAATATCTTTTGACCAAGAGACATACTTTTCCTAAGCAGATATAACATTTTAGTTCACGTACGAGTATTTAGCGGACGTTCAACGTTGTACTGAGATTTTATGGTGACATTTGTTCCTAAAACTCCTGAAGAAGAGCGGAAGTGAAATGTGAGGGTCTGAATCTAAACTTGTGATCGTGAAGAGTGATCGATCTATACATGGAACTGACCTCTCAGCCTTCCTTTGCAAATAAACTGATGTTTAAAGCGGAATTTTTCTCAGATGTGGATTTAAAAAAAAAGTCCACCCACTTTAGAGCTGCTCTGTGTAACCGCCAGACCTTACCTATGAAAGTATGAATCTCATAAATTGGGCAGATATGTGACCATACAATCAATGTACTTATTTATTCTAAGAATTTATTCTGATATAGATCTAGGCCTTTACTAATCAGTTCTTTTTTTTTAATCTCCAAGGCTGAATAAAATGTTTCAATATGATTCTGACTCCATTTTTTTAAAATACAAACGGGATTCTTATTTGAAATCGTCAATTTGCTGCGCAAATAAAAGAATACAATAATGTTTTGGATTATTTCGAACAAAACATCCCATCAAATTGTTGAAGTTTACGTGTATGTATTCCTTTAAAAAAAATAATCACTGTGTAATTGCTTATCGACATGTGCCTACCCCGCATCCAGTTCATTAGCTTGAGACATTTTAGCCTATAGCAGACCTTGATCTTTAGCTACAACTCAGAGATAGAGACATTACTAAGGGTGGGTTTGCTCTGCAGGAAAGAAGAAAAAAATGCATCTTAACTTATAGCGAACAAAATAGAAAAAGAACTTGACTGATGGTCAGATACAATTTATGGTTAAGTAGGTATGGAGAAAGTACTACTACTACTACTACTACTACTACTACTACTACTACTACTACTACTACTACTACTACTACTACTACTACTACTACTACTGCTGCTGCTGCTGCTGCTGCTGCTGCTGCTACTACTACTACTACTACTACTACTTTTCCCTTCTGCCTTTTTCTTTATTATATTGGGCGACCCAGTTGGTTGGCGGTAACTATTTTCCGCAAAACTCAGCGAAACCCCGCGAACTCCACGGAACCTCGCGAAACTGCGAAACTCAGCGAAACCCCTTCAAACTCCGTGAAACATTATTTATAACACTGTGTGAAACTGATTGTAAAGCATTATATAAAATTTTATGCATAACATAAAAATGTATAAATGATCAGGGTTTTTTTTTATCATACACTATTTGAAGGATTGTACCATACCTTATGTACCTTCATGCCATCTACGCTCTTCTAAAAAGGTAATCTTAATCAACCGAGAGCGAACTTAATTTCATTTAGCAAAGATCCTTTAACTTCAAGCCCCCAAACTATGGAACCAACCCCCCGATTCGATGAACCGCAGCCGTTCATTAAGTGGAGTGGCGCTGGGTACCGCCGTAAATAGCTACCCATATGTTCCACATCTTCGTGTGGCGTCGTAAAAACTAATTATTTCCTGAGCTCTGCAATGAAGCCAAACAGAAAGAAAAAAAATCATCTTATAAACAAACATATGTTATGAATTCATGTTTGAAGGTCGTAAGCATAACAACATCATTAGTTTTTTCTATAATATTTTTAAAATTATTTTAAATTTGTGTGTGCGCATATAGTCCGTTTGGCATAAAGATATCATCAGATTATTTGGCAACATTTTTTGTGACCTTTTACTTCAACTATGTAGTTTTGGGGAAAGTGTGACCGTTATATTACCGAGAAAGTTATAGATTTAATTTTATGTCTAAAGACACAGAACACAATGTATAACGATAGGCTCTGGTTATTTAATAATTTTTTAATGAAAAATATGAATATCTGATATGCAAAATGGCAAAATGTTTCTAAACAAATAGAATAAATAGCTCAAATTTATTAGTACTCGTCTCTGACATTATGCCGTAAAGAAGTCTTGGTGTTAGCGTGGTATTTGCTCTGTTGTATTTGATTGGCTTTTCCTGGCTGAGGCGCTCCTACAGCGGGTTGTGGTTGTGGCCGGGGGTCTTCGTCAGCTTCCTCTACAGATCTTTCATCGGGTTCATCCAGCTCTAAGTTGTTTTCTAAGTTTGGATTTAGTTTTTCGTCGTCTTGATGTTCGTCTCGGTACTTTTTTAAACGTGGCTTACTTTTCGGATTTTGGTCTTTGGATTGCTCCTGGTTGTTTAGATCTTCGTCTGATTCTTCTTCGAATAAATTTTCATCAAGATGAGGTTCGTCTGCATCTGGATTATCAAGGCTAAGATTTAGGACTTCTTCATGCTGCTGCGCATGATCGCCATTTTCGTGACGCAAACGTTCATTTGAAGTCTCCTTTCCTTCAGGATGATTTTCATTTCTCCTTGGCCTTGGCTGAGTTTCTTCAGATTGGAGTTGTTTTCTATGTAATTTATGAGACCCACTCAGTTTGCTCGCTTTCCTCTCCAGCTGTAATGTATCTCTATCATCAGATTGGTCTTTGTTTTCGAGCTGTAGTGGAGAGGCATGGCGAAGACTATTTCGCTGTTGCTTTGGTTGGGCATGTAATTTTTGTTCATTTTCTGAAACCATTTCTTCTTTGTGTTCCATTTGATCCATCAATTTTTCTTTTCGCCTTTTCATGGCTAACAGCTCTTGCTGGAGCCATGTTTTCTGCAAGTCTTGCCTTTCCATATAACTCCTCTGTAAACGCTCTATATAAGCTCTACGACTTGCGTGAGAAGTGTTGTTTGATTGAAAAGCTTCAGAGCCAACTTGATAGATTTTGTTTAACAGGGTTGTCAGGTACTGCGAACATAGTGGCTGTAGATTGGAACTATTGGAAAATTTGACAGGATGCAAAAAGAAGCTTAGAGGGTTGAACTTACGCCAAGGGTCGAGTCTTTGGTCCAACCATAAATTATCTCCGCTAAAAAACTGGATGTTGTCTCGCACACTCAACCCGTAGATGGTCGTGGCTATAGCCAGTTCGACCATCAGACCTTGTCGTGCGAATAATGACATGTAGTGCACAGCGCTTGGCGCAAGACGAGCGGGTATATAGTAAACATCGCTTACTGCGTGCGGGCAGTTGGAGGCCCCGCCAGTGTTCTGAAAGAAAGTTGAGAGGAAAGCTTTAGCGGGTTTTACACTGACGGGATTGCTAAATTTCTCCAACCGCCAAGAGTCGGGCCTCCCGTTGTGAATATAATCTTGGTGGGGGGTATCTCTAGATTGCTCCCGCTGCTGCTTCCTGATGGCAGCCATAGATTTGTTGTATGCCTGCTCGCCTACTTGGAAGCCCCACCAGGACCAGTTTGTGCCGTTGTTGACATTGAAGATGTGGACTGCAAAGTTCGACCAGATTCGGTCCTTATCAAAACCATGGAAATTCCACATATTCACCAGCACATCGTCTCCTACAACCATATAGCCAGTGACATTGTAGCCCATTTGTGCCGCTGCAATAAAACAAGCGTAACCATAAACGCCAATCAATACAGGAGCGTTGATAAAAGTCAAGTCTATGTCTAATTCTTTTGTTTCGGCCAGAAACACATCACTATTACCTCCACAGTAAGCTATGTTTGGAAATACATTGCGATAAATAGTTTCTAAATACTTCACATTTGAATAATGAGGCCAATTGAAAACGACTACAAGTAAAATATCATCGAAATATGTTACCTCCCCGTGCGTTATCAAATCTGCCTTTACTGAGATTTTTGTTGATTCGGAGCACATTGTAGCAATATCATTTGCCTTGAAGCTTGCACGACCTAAACGTAAAGAATTTTTTGTGTAGACCGACGGAGGATTTTGTTGAGATGCTGCGAAATATGCAGAAGTGCCGTTTTTTAATGTTAACAATCTTCTTATTTCTAACTCGGATTTTCCAGATTTGTGCTGTTTGTTTTCTTTAGACTGACGCTCGATTATGTGACTGACCTTTCCTCTGTGTTTTATAGTGCGGGTGTCTTTAATCGACAAACGTGACCGCTCGGGTTCGCGATATCCAACCCTGACCAAGTCCTCCAACCACAATCTTGTCACCTTAATATCCCCCGCTTTCCAAAACTTTTGTTCTGCCATTCCTACGCTGAGCATGTACACGCACTGAAAAAAAGTATGCTCTTGTGGACATGACCAGTTGGACAGAAACTTTAAGAGACGATCAGTTTCAAAGTACATGTCCCGCTCATCCTCTGCATCCTCCATGTACGAATGAGCGTTCCTTTGTTGATATGCGTTTGGTGGAAAGAAAGCCAGCCGGGCGCCAATTTCCCAGAGCAGTCGCTGAGCCCAATACCCGCGCCAAATGTCGCACATGCGAAACGTGGTTGTGGTTGGTAACAGCATAGCCCATAACGCTTCATATCTGAACAAAGTATTCTGTGAGTTAAAAGGGCTGTAAACTCCTTCAGGTAAGATGGCTGGTGGTCCAGCCGGATCAAAAGTGACTTCAAGTCGAGATGTTGTCTGCTTCCGAGTCAATCTAAATATGGCGTCCATGTCTGGATCTCCGTTGACAACTCCTTGTTGGATGGCAGGTGTTGTCCACTTGCTGCTGAGTCTAGGAGAAGAGCAAAAGTAGAGAATTGTATAGGTGTTATTATACTCTTCAATGAAACTCACAAAGAACTAAAATGAAGTTTACCCATCTGCTTCTCAAACGCATAGCATTTGAGATTTTAAAAACTTACACATGCTAATATGAAACTTAATTATTCTTGTGATGTTTAATGTTGATAGAAATGGCTGTGATAGTGGTTGTTGGCAGACATATTTTCTTTATTTCACTTGAAAATTGAATCCATAAGTTAAACCATTTTAGGTCAAAGATCTTGATAATCATCTCAAATTGTAGGATCTAGATCTGATTCTAAAGATTCTCCAAAATTTTCATTTGTCACATATCCTTACTATCACGATGATTATCAACATTTTCT
Source organism: Elysia crispata (assembly GCA_033675545.1). Taxonomy (NCBI): domain Eukaryota; kingdom Metazoa; phylum Mollusca; class Gastropoda; family Plakobranchidae; genus Elysia; species Elysia crispata. Next base: position 40,705 of record JAWDGP010003662.1, on the reverse strand, counting down.
TTTTGGCAACGTCAGACATCTTTTCTAACGGTAGATGATTTACATAATTTGCATATTATTAAGCATCGCAATTCGCAGCATATAATAAACATTGTAAAATGTGCACCCGTAAAAACTGGAAACCCTCACCTGTATAGCCGCGACAAGGTAGAGCCGACAGCTCCTAGAGGAAATCCTCGAGGCCACAAAGTCGATTGGCCGAAATGGTGGTAGGGGTTGAAGAGACCATCTCCAGCAAACATGAGACCCGACATGGTTGGTGCTAGCTGGAAGCTCTTCAGCAGGTCCAGGGGTCTGGGTGCCAGGAAGAATGAAGAGGTTTGTGTTGGGATGGTTCCATGAGGAATGAAATTTATAAAGTATGCATATTATTTCAAACTTTCACCGCAATGTGCAACATAATGTTCAAACACTTGTGCATAAATGTGTGTGGTCCAGTAATTATGTGCTTGAAAATATACACTCAAAAGAAGGAATTTCCGTGAGATGCAAAATCATATGTAATGTAATGTAATCAATCAATCTTAAGAGGTTGTTTTATTTTGTTGGTTTTGTTTTTTCAAGATTGACATACCTCGTGTAAAAGTTTCAGTCTGCTTTTATCTAAAGTGTATTTTTTGTACTTAACTTATGTACATTAAAGATGAAAATATTAATGAAAGATAGATATCACTTTTTTCTGACGTATTTTTTCTGAAGATGGCGTAGCAAATAAAACAAACTTGTTGAGATACGTGTTATGTTGCTATTCGTATTGAATGGCTCTTTCTATCAAGCCCGATCTCCCTGTCTTAATAAAGTGAAACCCTAAAGAGTTACTACATCCACAGAACACGCATGACAGATTTTTTTTTTCCAATTGTCAGGAAAGCATAGACAAAGCCGGGGCAAGATTTTGCAATTTCATTGATTTCTGTGATTATGAATTAGAGTCCCACACACAGATTTTGCTGATGAAGCTCGTATACAAAAAGTGATACACGTATTAGATTTTTCACGCCCGCCACAACAAGCTTAACTTTATGGCCTTGAAGTAATCTTAAAGGGACGGATTCTGGACATTTCGGTATATACAACTAGAGACGTTTGAACGTCGAACCTGTTATCATCATCCGTTTCATAGATGACCTTTGCCCCGTGAGCGATGGCGAAGAGATATCCAATATTCTTCCTAGCATAGCTTCGGTAAGGCGTGTGCTCCGGCAGGAACAGCCCAAGTCTCTCCTGCTCCGCCACACCAAGGAATACACAGTCTGGTGAACTAAAACACAAACACACAGAAACACACACAGCTATTGTCAGATAGATGAAAGTAAAAAAAATAACAGTTGGGACACTTTTGACTCTCTGGTAGATCAAAGCTATTGTCAGATAGATGAAAGTAAAAAAAAATAACAGTTGGGACACTTTTGACTCTCTGATAGATCAAAGCGTGAGAGTTGTAACTGTCCTTAAGTTTCTTAAAAATTTCTGTGCGTCAGGTAATCCTCTTTTTCCTTTCGGGATCAATTCATAAATGAATTGGGATACATTGTTTTGCGTATCTTTCAACAGTATTAAGCCTAAAAAGATTTTTCTTGTTTTAACATGATAGTATTATTTCAATGATGCAAAGCGCTGTGATAAGGCTGGATTTCGTTAAGAAAAGTTCGAAATTTCATCATAGAGCTCCCTCCTCGAGCTTCATCCTTGTTGTACCGGGGAGTCATAATCTCACCCTAAAACATATTATATTTTAAATAAATATTAGGATATGGACTAGTCATATGACCTTGATTTTCACTGTTATTTGCCATTACACTATTAACCAAGAAAATAAAAAAATGAATAAATAAATAAACATCAAAGATCCATTTCGCAATGACGACAATCGTTCTGTCAGTGTATGTTAATAAAAGTTGTTGCTTTTTAAGAGGGAAAAACGTCTCACCTCCAATTGCTTGGTGTTTTCGTATCCCCCACGTCAGGACTTTCCAGTCGGGGATTTTTGACAAATATATGATGTCGGGAGTGGGTTGGAGGATGGATGTCACAACAATCCATTTGTCATGAAAGAGAGCCTCGTTGATTTTTATGTGCAATGCTTGGCTAAAATGGAGATCAGTGTTTCAGTGAAATTTGTACCCAGATAATGTCATATGAACATGCAGCTTTGGAATTTCTAAATTAATAGTTTTTTAAATTATTTTTGTCAATTGGTTAAAAAATTTAAATAAGGCATTAACGTCAATTCGAAGTTTGTGAAATAAAACATATGAAATGAAAAGTGTGACAAAATGTAAACTAGGGCCATCTCCAGATATAAATTAATGAGGAGGGTGTTAAATAGCAGAGGTTGGATCAGGGAAGAGCTTTTAGAAGAACGGTTTTTAACAGCATTGGACCGGAAATTTAGCGGTGGGCTCTTGTAACAAGAGATCCAGCAGTTTATAACAACACTAAATAAATTTAAGTATACCTTCGGAATCGTTCTGCGTTGAAATCCGGTAGAGCTCTTGAATCAGTGCTGTGCTTTTTGTAGTTCTTTGGCTTCACTTCTTTATTCCTGTCTGTTAGGTTTTGATTTAACTTAGTTTTTAATTTATTCTGTGATTCGACATTCAGAAGATTTTTTCGTCTGCTTCGTTGATTTTTCTTTATGAATAAACTAGCCCTTTTCGGTAGGTCTATTTCTTCCCATTCTCTGACTTTTTCATTTAGCTCCATGTCATTTTCCTCCACCTCGACGTCGCTAGTAAAATGTGAGATTTCTCTGTCGGGTTCTTCAACGTAAACAGTGTTGCCATCACGTTCACCAACCACAATCAAATTATTCTTACTGGCTTCGTTGGAACGTACGAGTTTAGAATGATGGGCGTTGTCCGAGAGACGCGCTGATTGTTTCTGGCTTTGTTGCGCATGTCTGCTAAGCCTCCCTCTGGTTGGATTAAAATCTCGATGGAATATCTTTCGTGGCGAAAAGGCTGCTCTTCGAGCTTGGTGTTGGTGATAGTCGTAAGGTTTGGTTCTGGCTTCTCTCCCCATCAGTGGTCTGTGCCTAGTTATAGAGAAGCGAAAGATATGTTAAGCTTACATACACATGTGTAATTATAAGCGCTGGGGAGGGAAAAATCCGAAGCAAAACAATAAATAAGTATATAAAAAAAAAAAAATAAGACCATCTGGTGCTAGTATTATTGTGTGACGACTTGGCGCTAATGAATTCAGAACACCATTTCCAATCATATCTAAGTGTTAGTAAGTATGGTTTGCTTGTTTGAGAAATTAGGTCATCAATTCTGGTCAATGATGGTTTTGTTTGTTTGTATGTTGTTGTTGTTGTTGTTGTTGTTGTTGTTGTTGTTGTTGTTTTTGTTGATGATGATGTTGCTGTTGTTGTTGTTTTTTGTTTGATTTTTTAATTCAAATCTGAATATTTAACCTTTTTCAATTATTTATCAAAAAATATTCTTCGGTGTTGAGGATTAGTTTGGGGAAAGAGGACTTATTACAGAATGAAATAGAAAAACAAAGACAATGATTTAGAAATAAAAGTGCCACCACATCTTTGAAAAACTTACACAAACATCTATACATATATATCGAAATCAAAAACTTAACGGAAGTCGTTTGTCCCCAGTGTGTGACATTTGTGTGATTGTCTCTTATGTGTGCGACATAAAGAGCTTAGGGACATTCATGTAGGAAAAAAATGTTATCAAGCTATAAATTAAGATGGGTTAACAAATCAAGATATTAACCATCAGATGAACAGAGACGATCAAGCTATCATCTTTTATTTATACACATATCAAAAAAAAAAAAGCTTCAAAAAGACTACAAGTTTTTGTAAACTGGAAAAAGGTAACTTCCAAGATAGCAACTTGTGGTCACGTGGTGTCTGTCATACAACTATGCCTAGATGCCTCTATTCTGTTATTTTTTCTTCAGTGCAGTCGTATGGCGCTGGAGGATATGTCTTTTTGTGAAGTTAGCATCTCTTCAGTGTCATTGTTTTCCACACCTGTTCATTTGAATGGGGAACCCTGCTTGCATATTATAGCGATGTGTGCCAGTATATTATATATACCAGTATGTAATCTTTCTCTCTTATTCTCTCTTTTTTCTCTCTCTCAATCTCTCCTTTCATCCCTCTATCTTGCACAGCACTCACCGCCTCCTGGTTCCGTGTAGCTGTGGCTGTAAGGGGGAGAACTCTGCCTGTGAGGGTTCCATGTAGAGATAGCTGCACAACAGCAGAAGAGACAACATGATGGCGAGACTCAGCAGCATCCGTGTACGCCCACACACAGTGATCATTGTATACGGCGGGATAGTTCTAGCCTGTGAGATGAAAAAAATGATGAGGAGATCGGTACCGAATTAAGAAAGTATAAATATTGCTAGTTATGGTGAGTACATCTATATTATAAAAGGCAACTTTGATTTCTTTGTCCACTATCTCCTCCTAAACCACTCAACGTACAGTGATGAAGTTTATTGGTTTATGATCTGCCAAGTTCAGCGTGTGTCGCGGTGAAACAAAAAATGTTAAAAAGTTTTGGATTTAGTCTAAAAATGCCTTTGAATCAATTTTTTTAACGAAAATAAGATAGAGGATGAGGGATGGAAATATTTTTCGGCAAACCTATTCAACTTTATGTATTTTGTGTGCAATAACGAAAATACACGAAATCGGTTAAAAAATTATGAAATAAAAAAGGAGGAAAATAATGACGCACGCGCACACACACACACATATATATATATATATATAAACATTTTTTCGGGTGCTCATTGAAATTGCCCACCTTAGAGATATGAGCCAGTAACCGATATGTGGTCACCGAGGCTTCCTAAAATACAAACAGGTCAAGTCACCGAAGCGAACAAGTTTCTGCAGTAAATGTAACTATTTGGCAGAGTTGATACAGTTAGATATTTTTGTGGAGCAGGCTTGTAGGCTGAATTATAAGTGCGTTCTGAGTACAATTCTGTCCTATCTATGCCCAAAAGTTAAAAGAAATAGATCAGTATAACTCAAACATGCAAAAGTGTGTTTTTTTCGGTGACTTGGCCTGCATGTTAGAAAGCTTCTGTGGCAAGACTATAGAACATAAATACCTTTGCTCATGCTTGTAATTCACTCAAGAGGTAATATCAAGCTCTCAGCTCAGATTTGTGACAGTAAAACTTAAGGTTTCCTTTCCCCATGAGGCAACAATTTTATTTATATGTTATTTTACCATTCGTTTTTGTTTCACACTGATAATTATTATCAGTCAAAGCATACCGTTTGAAAACAAATAACCTGTGTAGTGTTGTGATAAACTTTATATTGTAGCGATGAGGATTAGGCTGTTGTTGATTAAGTGAAGATTATAATAAAGATCAGGAAGAGGATGAGAGTGGTGGTTGGAGATGAGAAACATGTTGCTGGTGCTATTGATGATAACGATGGCACTGAGAATAGTGGTGGTATTTGAGCTGGGGTTTTAGAGACAGCGGTGATGATAACAATTTTTATATTGATTATAATCTTTGTGTTGATGGTAATGTGAAGAAGGTAGAGAATAAGGAAAAAAAGAGGGATGACAGTTATATTTAACACCTCGAATACGGTGACGCTGTTAACAAAAATGATGATGATGATAATGGTGGTGGTGGTGGTAGTGGTGGTGGTGGTGGTGGTGATGGTTTGGTGGTAGTGGTGACGGTGTTTGTGA